>VXAK01007770.1:63332-146578 GCA_013399435.1 Arenaria interpres | reverse complement strand
CAAAGCCCCGCGAAGAGAGTTGCGAGCGGAGATTTGTCCTCGCGCCCCAAATTTGCCGCTCGGAGGTTTCATCCCCCTTCAGTGCTTCCAAGAGGGGACATTAAAAAAAACCAAACCAAAACCACCGGCAAACGGCCACAGCAGAAAGTTGTGTGGGTCGAACGTTACCTGCGCTAACGGAGCCGGTTATCTAAATAAACAGGCAGAGTGATTTATAGGCGTCTGAGCGACGATGCTTCGCATGGTAGAGCTCCTCAACCTCTCTTTCTCCCCTGTCCCTCAGAGGTTTGGCTTTGAGGAGAGCAATGTATCATCCGCGGTGCTGAACGCCTGAGCCGCTTGCGTTTGTGAAAGGAATGGCCTCTGAAATAATACTGAGCCATCGAGCACCCCATGCAGAAAAAGAGTGAGAAAGAGGGAAGATAGGATTTTGGCAGAAAATACGTCTCCCCCTTCCTAGCTTACTCGAGGAGCTTTTATCCGGAGTTCTAAACTAAACTTCAAAAAAATATAAATCGGCGTGCTGTGCGAAACCAGAAGCAAATCCTCCTCAGCCCCCGTGAAGCCTGTCTGCGTCGCGGCTAAACGGTGGTCGGGGCAGTGTCTGTCAGGAGAATTTGCAGAAGCAAGCACTGCTGAAGATAGCCAGTAGGTAAATGGCAGTACGTTGTTACCGCGAATGTTTCTTGTAGACGGTACAGAAGTAGAAATTTCAAGCCCTAGGGTTTCTTATCTTCCGTTTTTTAATTTTTTTGCCCTGATAAATGTGCCAATGTGTGAGGCGCGCAGCTTCAATAGAGCAAAAGTGCTTTCCCTGACTGGAAAAGTGATTATTTCAGGTGTTAACTTACTTAGCAACAGCCAGATTCTGCAGCCCGTGGAGCATCTCCTGTAAGGGATGAGTGTCTTCTGCCCTCATTTTAAAAAACATAGTGAGTGCAGTACGCACAGCATCTTGCAGGCCTGAAGCGCAAGAGCAATTTTACCTTTAACCGGTGTTTCAGCACGGGTTTTTATTAACATAAAATCAATATTCCGGGCAGCAGTGGGGATCTGCAACTTCCCAATGAGAAGCTGATCTGAAGGCAACACATGGCTCATACGGGTAAAGGTTGTGTGATAGGACGCGCAGCGAGCTCACCTGTCTTTTGTTCGGTTTCTTTTATGAAATGTCATCTAATGAGGAAAATAAAGAGGGAATCCATTGCATTTTAAGGCACTGTGCTCCTCATAAGCCTCATCACCGGGCAGCTGGGTGTGCGTTTGGCTTCAGATCACGTACTGTATACAAATAACTGGTGCTAGATAACTTAAGCTCTAAATTTATCCTACTATTAAAGTTACATTGATCAGAAAGTGGCAACTGGATTTCAAGTCCTAAAGGAGAAATGCTCAATGATCTAGAGTTAATTTATATTTTAAGAAATACCCTTCTGAGGAAATGCAGTCGAGTTTTTCTCACGGGTTGTGCGGTGGCCTTGAGTTAGGGAACGCTCTTTCCTGGGGCAGCGTGGACTTCATTGGCACACAAAGGGGTTAAATCCGTTCATCAGCTCGTTGATGCTGGTGGCAAAGTGCTGTCGAGTTCAATGGCTGGAACAGGACGGTCTTTTTCCTTCCGCTAAGAATGAGGATGGAGAATGGAAGGGCTTGTTTCAAAGCAGTTCCAGCACCCTACCATTTGTGACTGCAAAATGTAAGAATAAGATGAATAGACCAAGAAGGCTTGAAAACATCGCTTAACGCTTCATTGAAACAATAAATCCTTCAAAATAGCGTTACCCAGGCTCCTGTAGGGACGCCTCTGCTTCCAGGTGTTGAGAACGGAGCGGATGTTGGGCACAAGGCGCGGGGGTAGCTCAGCCCCGGGGCAGCGGCGGGAGGGCAGACGTGTCGCAGCCGGGGGGACCAAACGTGGCACCTGGGTGCCAAACTGGGGCTGAGACCACCCCCTCCCCAGTTTGAGTGTCTGCTGGGTGAATGGCGGCTGCTGGGCAGGGAGGACGTGCTGGACGAGGCCCTGGTTGTCCAGCCTCTGGCTTGCAGGCGGGCTGCTCGCTGCCCATCCCTGCGTCCCAAGGATGCTATCAGTCTTGTATCACGGTGCCAAAACCCTTCTGCTCAGCTGAGAGAAGTCCAGGACGGCTTCTTCCTCAGGAAAGCGGCGTGTTTCTGTAAGTCTGTATCCTCAGATACCGCTTATGTTGATTAAAACATGGGAAGGACAAACCGTACACGCTCATTTGGGCAAAACTAGCGAGTAATGAACTCTACACTTTGAAATCACTGTGTGCTTGTGGGGGGTCTTGGAGGCCCCGTGAAATCCCGCTTTGCTGATGAGGAAGGTGAGGCCTGAAGATCTGGCTGCAAAGTTACTGAAGGGAGTTGAAATGTCCTTAGTTGCTGTTCCTCCATCTCCATCCTGGTACCCCCCAATCTCTGAATGGTCACGGCTTCTCCGTAGGTCTCTCACAGGCGCCTGCAGCATCTGGCTCACCTTCCCCGGGCTCCTCCCCTCCCAAAACCCCATGTGCTGATCAAGCAGCGCTGCCCTGCTCAGGAACTGGGGTAGATACCACCCTGCAGGTGCTTGGTGACTCACTCAAGGCCCCAAGCTGCAAACCCCTCTGTGCTTTCACTCTGATTTTCTTCCACGAGGAAGCGGGTTTTTATAACTGTGCCCACAGCTGCCTGGGCTGGGGAGGGTGAGCTGCAGGTGGTGGGACCTCCAAGGTTTGCTCCTGCAAAGGTGCACCAAGCACAGCCGTCAGGTGAAGATGGTGGGTGATGGGAGGGGTTCCCTCCCTTAGTGGATGCCATATAACCAACTTTTAATTAAAGCAGCGGCGGTAGATTATTAGGGCAGATAAATACTGCCTTGTTACAGCCCTCTTGGGTCGTATGGAAGCAGTATTCGTTTCAGAAAGGATGAATGAATAGTCAGTGTGAAGGATAAAGATCAGCATTGTTAATCACTCTGGAAGTCTTCCGTGGGAAAGTGTAAACTCACGAGTACAGATACTGTCCATAAATGTCATTTAAATATTTACATGACTCGGGGATAAAATTTTGATATTAAAGGCATGCAAATACCAAGTCATGTTTGGGCTCCTGTCGGAGACATCTAGGACCTGTGCAGCTGGGGTTGGCTGGTGCTGGGCTGTATCTCTACGTAATACTCTGCTAGCAGTTACAAAGAGCTCTTCTTCGAAGCCATCTATGAAAAAAGTGTAATTGTTCTTGTCGAAGCGTGGATAAAAATATTGGAAATCTGGGAGACTGTATTTGCTTAAACTTTTGTGCTTCAGGTGGGGTTAACCCTTCACTTCGGCTGTCCCTGGGTAAGCAGCGTCCCAGTACAGAATCACGCAGAATCACAGAATGCTATGGGGTTGGAAGGGACCTCTGGAGATCATCTAGTCCAACCCCCTGCCAGAGCAGGGCCACCCAGAGCAGGTTGCACAGGAACGTGTCCAGGCGGGTTTGAATGTCTCCAGAGAAGGAGCCTCCACCACCTCCCTGGGCAGCCTCTTCCAGGGCTCTGCCACCCTCACAGTAAAGAAGTTCCTCCTCATGTTTAGGTGGAACTTCTTATACTCAAGTTTGTGCCCATTTCCTCTTGTCCTGTCCCTGGGCACCACTGGGAAAAGACCGGCCCCATCCTCCTGACACCCTCCCTTTAAGTATTTATAAGCGTTGATCAGATCCCCCCTCAGCCTTCTCTTCTCCAGACTAAAAAGACTGGACCCTCAGCCTCTCCTCACAGGAGAGATGCTCCAGGCCCCTCATCATCTTTGTAGCCCTCTGCTGTCCCCTCTCCAGCAGTTCTCTGTCCTTCTGGAACTGGGGAGCCGAGCACTGGTCCCAGTGCTCCAGATGGGGCCTCCCCAGGGCAGAGAAGAGCAGAGGGGGAGGATGACCTCCCTCCACCTGCTGGTCACACACACGGTTGCTGTTAGCTAGGTGAGGGCCATGGTGATTGACCATCCACTTGCTGTTTGCGGCTGTTGGTGAGTCTGCAGGGTGAGAAAGAGTGACTCCAGGTGGGAAAGGGTGGGTAAATAACTGGAAATGGTAGGAAACGTTCCTGTGCTCATCCTTGATTTTGTAATTCTCGCCAAAGTTTCTTTTGTCCTTTTCCAGCTCTCAGAATGTGATACGATCCTTGAAAAACAATCTGTGTGCTTTCATGTAAATGTGATGAGGATGAGCCTTTGAAAACATATCTGCGCTGATGTTGATGAATAAACAAACTTGGCCAGAGTAAATCTTTTCATCTAACTTCAAGAGCCAAACTGTAGTGAAGTAAATATAGATGTACTTAATGGGCTCCTTTCATCCAAATACATAACAAACCCTCCAAAATAACGCAAACGAATCTAAAACGTATCTTAAAGTACCTCCTTATTTATTTTTTTTTTTGATACTGGACCAGGTTAGTCTAGGCAGGCTGGGACGGGAGTGGAGATTGCTTCCAGAGGTGGGGAGGTGCTGGGCTAAATGGGAAAGGCAGAGACCGCGCTCTTCTGTGATTGCTCTGCAAAAAAGCCAGAAAGCGCTTGTTCCGCGTGTGGTTTAAAACACATCATTTGATGAGCTTCTCCCTGAGCTCATCCCTTCGGAAGGCAGCTTGTGGATGAGGCTGTGAGTGGCGGGGGGACCTGCGCTGGCTGCTGTTTGCTCCCTCTCAGCTGCAGCCTGTCTCCGTGCCCCGTTGCCGAGTCCAGGCTGCACCAAGAGAGCCCCTCCAAGCATGGGGCAGCTGCCAGCTCACCTTGGGGACTGCGTGTGACATGCCACCGCTTGGCCAGCCTGGGGGGCTTGTTCTGCAGGGTGCGTCCTGGCTGTGCCCCAGCCTGGCTCCTGGGCCCACCGAGTTCTTGAATTCAGTGTTAGCGGTGACCTCAAGGCCGTGGTGACAGCTGCTGTAGACACAGCCATCGAAGTATGACTGCGGTGGTGGCGTGGACTTGGGCAGCATCTTGTTGCTTGGAAGCTGTGGGAAAGAGGAGCTCAAAGAACGGGTCTGCAGATCTGGATGTTCACTGTGTGACAGTGGATGTGGTTTCACTTCAAGACTTGCAGGATGGCTGTTTTCAATGACAGGGTTTGTAGAGAGATTGACAACTTCTTGTGGAAAAGAAGGATGACCGTGAGCCAGCAATGTGCCCTTGTGGCCAAGAAGGCCAATGGCATCCTGGGGGGCATCAGGAAGAGTGTGACCAGCAGGTGGAGGGAGGTCATCCTGCCCCTCTGCTCTGCCCTGGGGAGGCCCCATCTGGAGCACTGGGACCAGTGCTGGGCTCCCCAGTTCCAGAAGGACAGGGAACTGCTGGAGAGGGGACAGCAGAGGGCTACAAAGATGACAGTGGGCCTGGAGCATCTCCCTTACGAGGAGAGGCTGAGGGACTTGGGTCTTTTTAGTCTGGAGAAGAGAAGGCTGAGGGGGGATCTGATCAATGCTTATAAATACTTAAAGGGAGGGTGTCAGGAGGACGGGGCCGGTCATTTTTCAGTGGTGCCCAGGGACAGGACAAGAGGAAATGGGCACAAACTTGAATATAAGAAGTTCCACCTAAACATGAGGAGGAACTTTTTCACTTTGAGGGTGGCAGAGCCCTGGAAGAGGCTGCCCAGGGAGGTGGTGGAAAAACCCGTCTGGACATGTTCCTGTGCAACCTGTTCTGGGTGGCCCTGCTCTGGCCGGGGGTTGGACTAGATGATCTCCAGAGGTCCCTTCCAACCCTGTGTCACTCTGTGAAAGCACGTTTAGCAAATACAACCATCTGGTTTCACTGTCTTTGCTTCATGAAGAAGGCCAGCGTGTAACTTTTGTATTTCCCATGTCACAGAAAGAATCTTTGGGTCTTCTCTTTACCCAGCACAGTTATAAAACAATTTTACTTTCAAGGCAAGCACTTTACTCTGCAAGGATAAACGCTGTTCTGGAGAAAAAAGACAGTAACTTGGTCTTGTCTTTTCTTAGTAGGGAAAGTTCAGGTCCATTTGATTCCATTGTGGAATAAAATTCCATTTGAAGCTGGGTGATAATGCTTATAGGATTTTAAATATTAGACTATTTAGACAAGTATGTCAGCATAATTACAGAAATTCTCCAGTACGAGATTTCTCTTTGCTGAGATCTTGATGAGTGGGAAATCCCATAAAGAATTATTTCTGTGAGCGGTGGAGGAATTTTGTGAAAGAGCTTTAAGCCTCGCAGACTGTTGTACTTTAAAAAAACACAACAGTGATTTACTAAAGTCGGGATTCAACTCGGTATTTGACACCACGGAGGGTCAGACATCCAATTTAGCTCGCGTCTGGTTGTGTTGTGCCCTGCGTACAGGAGTGAAAACGTATTAAAAACTGTTCAGCTCTGGCTGCGTTCCTCTGGGGATTTACTCATAAATAATTGATAACCTTCTGAAACCAAATCTCTTCATTACTCCGCGGTTTGCTCATCTCTTACCTCCCGCGCTCATTGTTCTGGCGGGTGGGGCGAAGACGGAGGCGCTGCTTTAATGAAGGTGTACGTCAGCCTCCGCTGCTCCTTTCAAAAGGTCACCCAGCTAAACAGTGGCAATGAAATGCACGGCAAAAGATAAAGATTTTATTGTCCTACGGAGATCTGCAGCATTCCAGTGGGTTAGAGGAACCCCTTAGCTGCTGCGTTCAAGATTTCTTCTCATCCTAGCATAGAAGCAGCGCTTGAGATGAATTACTTGAATCAATGGAATGTTTGCACCTAGTGCACTGCGGGATAGGGCATCAAATTAAGGGCTGTTTGATGTGCAGTGCCAATTGCAACTGCGATATTTGGCCTTGATCTTTCCAGATATGACCGTGGGTAAGTATCCTTGCCCAGGCTGCTGACTGCAACGGGACAAGTCTTTGTGAGCAG
Organism: Arenaria interpres; assembly: GCA_013399435.1. Classification (NCBI taxonomy): domain Eukaryota; kingdom Metazoa; phylum Chordata; class Aves; order Charadriiformes; family Scolopacidae; genus Arenaria; species Arenaria interpres. Next base: position 139,674 of record VXAK01007770.1, on the reverse strand, counting down.
TGGTTTCTCATCCAAGCAAGGATTTGCGTGATTGAGCTCCTGTTTTCCAGCCATTGAAGTCTAGTGATGAATTTCCTTTCCTGCAAAAAGGAAGAGCCATTCTGTTACCCACTGACTTAACAAAGTGTATTTGAGTTGATCTAACAAGTTCGCATTTTAATGGAAGAAGCGTCTTACTGTAAGATCAGTTCATCTTTCTGATGACTTGATTGCTCTAGAGTTATTAGCCAAGTTCTGAAGCAGTTTTTAAAGGTGTTAATATTTGCTCGCAGTTTAATAGCCCTGACTATTGCTAATGTACAGGAAACGTTCCGATCACATCATCGAGAGAGAACTCTAACAAGTCTTACAGCGATTTTAATGTGAGGTTTCCGGTATTACTCTTGTTTAATGGAAAGGTGAAGGGTGTGAAGGCTTTGTCAGTCTGCTGTTTCCAGATAACAGCACTTTCTATGGAGTAAGCTGCAAGTCCCAGAGCACTGATCCCAGCTTTCAGCTTCAGGATTCATTGCTCAAACTCTTCCCTTTCTCCCTGGCAAAAGTGGGCATCTGTGGTGTTGTCTGGATTTATGTCTTCCAAAAACCACTGATTTCAATCAAATCAAATGAGAAAAAATTTCTGAAATAATAGTGGCATTCTGCCTGATATTGGAGAGGAGGAGGCCTTCATTCCATCTTCTATAAACCGAAAGATTAGGCTTGCTTATAAAGGATTAACAGAGCTCTCTTCTGTTAATTCGTGGTGGTGTAGTCGAAGTGCCTGATTCTACATCAATGGAAAATCCATCATCAATCAGTGGGAATTTTGCAGCTGAAGCCAAAGGGATTAGAGTCTCATCGTTGGAAGTGACTGAAGGAGAGAAAGACCTGGATATGCTTGTTCCCACATGGCTGTGGCCAAGAAAAATGGCAAAGGGAAATCTTCGGTTGCCCCAGGCAAGCTATTTCCAGAGATGTATGCAAGGGTCAGTGCCACCGTAAAGGGCCGTAGGGAAACCTTCCCTGGGGTGCTGCTGACAGGGAGTTGTTACTCGCACCCAAGGAAGATGATTTCAAAGTGGAAGAGGTACACAGGAGTAGATGACCTGAAGTCCTTTTGTAGAGATTGTGCCATGGTGAGGGAGAGTTAATGAGGAGGTTCAGCTGTGCCATGGGAGCAGGAGTTAGGGGGTGCAGATTTGGAGATGAGTGGTGCAGAGGAACACTGGTGCCAACACCACCCTCTCTTACCTGCTGCCACGCAGGCTGCCACCCAGGAAGGTTGGTTTAGGAGACTGGAGTGTAGGAGATGCAGGAAGAAATTGTTGAAGAAATTACTGAAGAACTTGCTACTGATCGTGGCATTTCCTAATGAATTGCATTGCCTGCAGAAGTTTCTTCCTTTAATAAATAATGGCTACTTTTCTCAGAATCACAGAATCTCATGGTCGGAAGGGACATTTGAGATCGTTGAGTCCAAACATACACATACACACACAAAAAAATAACCAAAAAACCCGAACACCAAAAAAACCACAAAACAAAACACCCAACCCAACAATCCCGGGCACTAGAGCATGCCCTGAAGAGCCACGTCTACACGTTTCTTAAATCCCTCCAGGGATGGTGACTCCACCACCTCCCTGGGCAGGCCGTTCCAGGGCCNGACTTGTTCTCCAGACCCCTCCCCAGCTTGGTGGCTCTCCTCTGGACATGCTCCAGCCCCTCAATATCCTTCTTGTGGTGAGGGGCCCAGAACTGGACACAGCCCTCGAGGTGGGGCCTCACCAGTGCCCAGGACAGGGGGACCATCACCTCCCGAGTCCTACTCCCCACGCTGTTCCTGACACAGGCCAGGATGCTGGTGGCCTCCTTGGCCACCTGGGCACACTGCTGGCTCCTGTTCAGCCGGCTGTCCACCAACACCCCCAGGGCCTTTTCTGCCAGGCAGCTCCAGCCACTCTGCCCCCAGCCTGTAGCGCTGCAGGGGGTTGGTGTGACCCAAGGGCACTTCCTTCGAGTAGAGGGCATAGATGGACGTTCACACTGTTAGAGCTTGCAAACTATAAGAAAACCTGCAGTTCTGCACTTAACTTAGTAAGGAGTATTCACCAAGCACGTTCCAAAATATAATTTCACTTTCTTCTGAAATGCTGTCGTAGAGCTTAGCTTAAAAGCCGTTCTGATCCAGAGCCTAGCTGTGGAGAAAGGCATGACCTCTGCTGCAACGTATCGTAGGTACTTTTCCAGGGGCAGAAGCTAACATATCATCACCGAAAACTCTTCAGAGTAAAGATTACACTTTTTACAGTGATTTGTTAAATGTAAATGTATTGTTTTGATCTAATAGGCAAGATGATGTCATTTAGTTTGGCAATTACAGAGATTAAATTGATTTCATTTTCCTTCACTCTTGTTAAGTGCAAACTAATTGAGTACACATCATGGAAGGTTGGGGCTCTCTTCTTTGTAGCTTCATCGTTTATTAGTCTCATACATTAGACGAGAGGCTTTATAGATCTGCTTGCCTAAGGGAAAAGAAGAAGAAAATACACAGAGGCCAAACTAGGTAGCCGTGTTCTCTTTCGCACTTTGAGGTACTGTCAAATATTGCCTCATTTTTAGTGCATTTTGTGAGAAAGGAAGCTGATTTTTCCCCAGAACTGTAAATTATGACCTAATGCTTAGTCTGAATAAGCTCATATTTGGGTAGGCAAGGCGGCTTGTGCCATTCCTCCCCCTCACACGCTTCGTGTGAGGATATAGCGTTGTAGCCAGACAGTCAAAACAAACTACAAATGAGCATGCTGTAAAAAAAGTATGTTTTGGCGCTCTCTTGACCATCTTAATTGGCCGTACATGTTGCGGGAGGATGTGTGCCTTCCTCTAATTTATCCCTTTCAGAAAATGTTGTTGGCCTACTACAGGCAGCGGTGCAGTAACAGCTCAGCGGTGGCAGAAGTGCTCTTACCTTTCCGTAACTGGAAGGGATTTGAAAATCGGGTATTTCTCTCCATCTCTGCAGCTCCAAGTAGCCCCGGCACTGCCAGCCATGGATTAGTGAAATAAATCCCCCATGTTCATAGTGAAGTGGAAGGTGTGAAGAGCGTTTTCTGCCTTTTTTTCCCCCTTTTAATGTGTCATTTGCTAGCTGGCACAGTGAACCTCCATTTTGTGATTCTTGTGATGTGACTTGTCACAGAGCTTCTCTGTGTGGATTAATTCATCACTCAAGGGAGTAGTAGCATGTGACATTATCCATGTGGACCTGAGATAAACTGTTACCTATAGACCTCCTATAATGAATTTGTACTTCAAATATTATCTGTTAATGCAGTTTGATTTTTTAAATATAATTTTCTTTCCTTTTTATTTTACCTCTTTTCTTAACTGTGCCCTTGGTAGTCAAAGGGGATGCGTACATACAGTCACCTTCTGGTGTTACCAGTGTAGCTGAATTTGGAAAAAAAATATTCCTGGCAATTTAGAACATGAAATCTGCCAATGCATTGGGAAATGTTTTATGCTAGTTATACAGAGGTATGGTATACCTCAGTCTTCCAGGCTGTCTTGGTGGACAGTCTGTCAGATCTTTTAATTTGTTGTTCCAGTCAATTTTATTGTCTGAAGTGAAAGCAAGAATTAATAATTTTTTTTTTTTTTTTTTCCCCCATTCTTAACATGAAGATTTAATTTCCTACTCTTCATTTACATTTTGGTATCAATTGTGTATTTTAATTTGTGTCAGTGAACCCTGAAGGCCTTACTCACTTTTGACTCCGTCTTTAATTTTGCCTTCGAGGTCCATCTCATTTCTGGAAAGCATGTACGCCAGGAGTTGATTAGCGTTAACAGGTAAATTGCAGGGAAAGATGAGATGTCTGGGTCTGGCTATGGGAGTGTGTTATTGTGTCGGGTCTGACCAGTTACGATGAATTGATGGATGCTGGTTTCCAGGTGGTTTCTGTTATCATCCTCCTCAACAGGTTTGGTTTCAAGCAGCCCTAGAGAAGTACTGGAGAAAGCAAGCTAGCCCAGAAGCAGAGGATTGATTTCCCTCCAAAATGGGAGGTCGTTATTGTGAGGAAATTAACTAAATTATTTACTTGACCAAGCAGGCAGCCAATAACTCTGTATTTATCTGTTTCCCATTTATTCAGTGCTCAGGCAGAGCTTGCACCAGTAACACCAGTTCCCAACTGGCACACCACCGCCTGTAGTTGCAGTCAGTGTTGTGCAGCCCCCAGAGACAGCCCGAGTGGCCTGGGAGGAGAAGTCTGGTCTGGGAAAGAAGTGATGGGACCCCCCAGTTCCTGCGGGGGGGAGGGGGTCATCTGGCACCACGGGACGTGGCTCCATGCAGAAGCAAGGTGGCCTGAGGAGCTGGCTGTAGCTACCTGGGATGCCAAAGCCCCAGAGGTTTGGACCTCGTGGTTGGCAGCCTAGGAAACTGGAAACTCTTGGTGGATTTTTTCACTTCTTTGCTTCTCCCAGCCGTGGGAATTACTGAAATATTACTTCTTGGACAGTGGTAAAATTAGTACGAGTTGTCGGTTTTAATCAGCAGTAAATAATATTTTATTAAAAATGCAGTAGCCAGGAAAGCTTTTCACGTGGTTTTCCGAACTAGAAAGAAGTTACACATTGCGGTGCTGTGATTCCCTTGGGAAGGAGAATTTTCAAGACTTTGTATTTTCTGTGTTCTACCCGGCAAGATATGTGCCCTGCTCCACAGAGCAGTTGTATTTTCTACATTAAGTATTAGCCTGCATAATCAATTACACTGATGCTTAAAAAAAGCAGCAGCTTTAAACAGAAAAGGCTTCCTTTCACTGGAGTCTAGAGGAATAAAATAAAACAATTAAAAAACAAACAAGCAAACAGAAAACCCCAAACAAAACCACCAGGGATTTCTGTGCTTAAGCTATCTGTCAATAGGTAGTAATCAATTTTCGGAGGTGTAGCTCTGAAATGCTAGTGTTCATCTTTTAACAAAGTCATCCTCCCTGCAATTCGTCAGCAGCTGGCACTGAGAAAGATTGAATTTGGGAAAAAAAAATAAGTGTGAAGATTGCTGTAGGTAAATGACCAGAGCTGAGCCATTTATACCTTTTAAACGCCTAGCTACCTGGTTTTATTAACTTCCGCGCTACCTGTGGTGTGTGTTGGTATCAGCCTGATTTTATGCAGGTAGAAGCAATCTCTTGCAAAAAAAACCACAAAAAAAATTTAAAAAAAAATATAAATTAGTGCTATTAAGTCAGTCATATGCTCTAGATCAAGGTTTTGGGGTCAGAGAGAAGTGCAGTGCTGCTTTCTCTTGCTGCAACTGGTGTTTCCGTTGAGCAGAGGTGTTGTGGCTGAAGGCACACACTGCAAACTTAAACCTTGCCTTTTCCTCGCTCTCCTGCATGATCCTCTAGTGGATTTTGGTCCCTCAGCCCTGGCAGTTCAGTACAGGAAAGGGTTAACTTCCAAAAGCATAGTCTGGCAATTCGGGGGGTGTGTACTGAACTTTAAATTAGGGGATGCTGATGCAGTGCAGGTTGGAAAGTGGAACTTGCAGGTGGATGTAGCCAACATGGGATGGAGGACCACAGGCCGTTTATATCCTGACAAGAGTCTGGCTTCTTGTGGGGCAGCTGTACCTGTGGTGAGCCGCAGCTGGAGGTGGTTGAGTCACCATCCTTGCATGTTTAAGAGTGGTTTTGATGTGGTGTTGGGGGATATGGTGTAGGGGAGAACTTTGTAGAGCAGGGTTGGTGGTTGGACTCGACGATCCCAAGGGTCTTTTCCAACCTAAATGATTCTATCATCAGCACTGTGTCCGGGGGATGTCACCTTTGGCTGTGCTATGGAGAGCAGCTAGGAGTTATCCCACATCCCAGATTGGAACTTGTGAATGGGAGGTACCAGGAGTGAGGGGAAGTGCTGAGGAACAACCCCAGGCACCAGTATGTGTTGGGGGCTGACCAGCTGGAAAACAGCTTGATGGAAAAGGACCTGGGAGTCCTGGTGGGCACCAAGTTGAACATGAGCCAGAAATTTGCCCCTGCAGCAAAGAATGTGAATGCTACCATGGACTGCACTAGGTGAAGCATTGCCAGAAGGCTGAAGGAAGTGATCCTGCCTGTCTACTCAGCACTGGTGAGGCCACATCTGGAGTGCTAGGTCCAGTTCTGGAATGCCCAGTACAGGAGAGATGTGGACATGGTGGAGGGAGTCCCTCAAAGGACTATGAAGATGATTAAGGGACTGGAGCATCTCTCCTATGAGGAAAGGCTGAGAGAGCTGGGACTGTCCAGCCTGGAGAAGAAAAGGCTCAGGGAGAATCTCATCAATGTGTAGAAATACCTAAAGGGAGGGTACAAAGAGGGCAGCACCAAGCTCTTTTCAGTGGGTGCCCAGTGACAGGACCAGAGGCAACGGGCACACACTGAAACAGTGGAGGTTCCCTCTGAAGATCAGGAAACACTTTTTCACTGGGAGGGTGACTGGTTGTCCAGGGAGGGGGTGGAGTCTCCACCCTTGGAGATATTCAAAAGCCACCTGGGCACGGCCAGGGCAACTTGGTGGCCCTGCTTGAGCAGGAGGGTTGGACCAGATGGCCTCCAGAGGTCTCTTCCAACATCAACCACTCTGGTTCTGTGACAGCACCAACTGCGCTGTTAAGCAGATGTGCTGGATGGGTTATTGGACCAGCTCTTTGCCACCTTCTTTGCAGACAGACTTTCTTTAAGAGAGCCTGTTCTCAAATAACCATTCTCTAGTTTGTTCTTTAAATACTTGGAAAAGATTATCCACCGAAAACAGGACAGCGGCATATTCTTGGCACCTTATGCCTGGTTCTCAGTTCACTCCCACTTTTTCACCTTCAGGTTTTAAAACAGAAGGATCTCTTATATGCCCCCTGGGTTGTACAGTAGGCACACAGTGTCTGTCATTGTCTCCTGTTCCTGCAGGATGTGTGCAACAGAACAGTTACTTCACCTCTGTTCTGACCACTTAGGGGGAAAATAAGGAAAAAATCTCATTCTTTGCGGTGACTTGAGCCTATAAATGTTGGGAAAATAAGGTTTATGGTGCAAGCCTCTTGTCTCGCCTTCACTAAGTATTTCCTTTCCTATAAAGCCCGGTTCCTACTAGCTCCGTTTCTGAGTCGTTTGTAGCTGGCGTTGTGTCCCGTGTGCCTCCACAGAACAGCAGAGGAGGTGCTGAGCTTCGCCCTCCCTCCTTCTAATAGGCCTTAAGCGGTATCAGAGCCAGGGCTCAAGGCAGGAGGCTTTTATCCACAGCAGCCTACAGAGAAGGGTTTTGATGTGAGCCACAGCGGCACGGTGTGCCTCTGCCTTTCCTCCTCCTGGCACGTTAGCAGCTCCTTGGGAACGGACCCCACCAAATGGGCTGCTTTTTATGCACGTGGGAGCCGTGGAGCTGTTACTGGTGACCTTAGCCTTCTCGTTTGGGTTTGCAAGCTAATTCTGTATGAATTGCAGGCATTGCTTTAATCTTCACCAATAGGGCAGCGACAGTAGAGTTACCCTTTGCTATCGACGTCCCATTTGTTTTTGTCTCGTGAGTCTGTTTGCAAAATAAAGACTGAACTATTCTTCATATAAATTTACTTCTCATTCATGATTTTTAAAATTCACAAAGAGCCTGATATTAGACATACTGGTGCTGCCTTCTCAGTGTAAATAAATACTATTGCTCTAGTGCAATCCTTGGAGAAAAATAGGAGGTTATCCAGGTCAGGCATAAAGTTTTTTGAGGTGAAAGAGGAGCAGCCTTAATGTAAGGTGTTTGATTTTCCCAAAGGAAAAGGAGAGCTCCCGTTTTAGGAGAGGATGAAATCCAAGCTTTTACACAGGTTCTCCCCGATGAAAGGCATGCACAAGAACCTAGGTACTGTGTGAGGTTTGAGTCTACTTAGAATATCAGAGGCTTCAAAAGAGAAGCAGCTGCGTGTATGATAGAGTGGCTGAGACCTTAGTGAGCTGCAACACGGACTAAAGTTTCTTCTTTTAAAGTCTGACCTGGGAAGTGGTTGTAGACTTAGGTAGGAACAAGTTTAACCAAGAGAGACATTCCTTCCTACAGAAAAGAGATTTTGTTCTTTGGTTTTGGGAGTTAGTCAGTGGTGTGTGAAGAGAAAATGCTTGGGAGGATTGGAGTTCATAGGGCATTTTAGTTCATTTTTAAATATTTAGGACGGTGCAAAAGCAAACCTCATTGTTAACCAAAAGGTTGCAAAGGTTGGCAGGTCAAAGTGTACATGAACGATAGCTATTGAGAAGATTTCACGATAGCTGAAAATGTAGGTTCCTCATCGTTTGGGAATTTGCATGTTCCTACCCCATTGTGGCTTCAGAGGGATTATAGATGCAAACCTCTGGTGTAGAGAGAGGTGACTGCATGGATAAAATGACACTTGGTGCTACATTTGCTCTTTATTATACAAGAGGTATTTTTATTTTTAGTTTTGCTCATGTAAAAAGTGCGACGCTCCTGAAATTGAGAAGAAATGTTCTGGTATTCTCAACTTTTTTTTCTTTTGCAGCTAATTGAAACAAGACAGTGATGCTAATAGCTGTAGCTCATAAGAAAACAAATCAGGGTTGGGTTTTTTTCTGTTGTTTTATTTGCCTTATACTGCACATGTGGCTCAAGAATTACACTCCTGGTGCATTTAGGCAAACATACCATTTGTAATACAAAGAAAACACACACCAAAACTTCAAGGAATTTCAGAAAATGTCTGAATTATGTGTGTGCATATCTATCTTTTAACTTTTAGGGCTTTTTAGACACTGAAGTACCTTTCCCACACCCAAATAACAGCAGACCAGATGAAAACAGGAGACAGAAGGGAGAAAAATCATAGAATGGTTAGAGTTGGAAGGGACCTTTAAGATGGATAAATGTATATCCTCCGACTCGGCATGGGAGGCTGCTTAAACATATTGTGAAAGTCACATAAGGCATCTGTATACGAGCAAGCAGAAGCAGTGGTGTGCCGAATGCACAAGCGTTAGGGGTTGCTCAGACTACAAAGATGTCCTCGAGCAGATGGATATCTGCCCCTAATGATTCCGAGAAAAAAAAAACCCAGCCAGAGCATGAGGATCTGCAAAGGACTTTGAAGAGCAAAGTAACATAGAAGTAAATAATGAACTAGGTATGTATCTAACAGAAGGTGGAGAGCACTGGTGGGCATACAGGGTCACCAGGCAGGACATCAGAGAAATGAGAAGATAGTTGAATTGGGCATTGCAGGGGAATTTGAGCGGGTGCTGCGTTGGGTAACGAAAATGAGGTGGTGTCAGACTGCTGAAGTACCCCAAGAGAAGTCCTGCAGGAAGCTGGAGAATGGAATATGGAGGTGTCCCCGTGCGCTGTACAGAGCATAGCCAGCGCTCCCCGGAGGCAGCGATGCTGACAGAAAGCATACCATGCCCGTGGGTGCCGCAGCTGTGATTTGTGAATCTAAGCACTGGATTTCACTTTAAAAAAAAAAAAAAGTGAATTTTTTTGGGGGGGAAAGGAAGTGGTGATTTTGAACAGACTGGCAGTGGCAGCCCTGGGAGGGTGTGAGCTCCCGGGGGGACAGGTCCTCTCCCCAGCCTGCTCCAGCAGCTCCCCCCTTTTGGCTTCTGCTGCTTTGCTCCCAGCTGGGTGGGCACATCCCTCCTCCTGCCTTTGGTCCCTGCTCTCCTGTCTGCAAGCCCCTAACCAGCTCCACCATCTAAGTCCACCCCCACCCCCAAACTAGCTCATTCTAGATATTCAGCTTCCCTCTGATTTGTGAGAGTGGAGAAAAATAATGGGAGATATGGGTGCTTGGCCTTTTGGATATTTCATGAGAAGGCTGTATTATTTATAAATAATTTATGACTTTGAAGCTCTACAGTTTCTCCCCAGGTTATATGTATTGTATAACCGAACTGTGTGATTTACCTTAAATTGCCCATCTGCCACGCAGGGTGAATCTGTCTGTAGAAGTGCTGTTTCTCCTGTCCTGCGTGGCCTTCGCTCCCGGATAAGAGATTTGCATAAAATGATTTCTTCATGTAAATATGCTCGGGCTCCAGCTCCAGCGTCTTGTTATAACATATGTACCAATCCCCTTGAATCGGGCTATCGCCTGCCGCGGTAATGGAATCTATTTGTTTGTTGCTGTAGTTTTGGGAATTAGCGGGGAGCAGGATGCATGCACCGACGTGCTTTTACTGCAGTCTTTGCAGCCTTACTTCATCCTAAGGCTTCTTTGAGAAAGAAAACCCCAACAGGCGAGGGCGGGGATGGGGGTGGGAGATGCTGCAGCTCAGGCGGGGGCCAGGGCGGGAGCAGGGGGCTGAAGGGGTGTCCCTGGGAGCCTGGTTAACCCTGATAACCCTCCCTGGTTATCTGCCCCGGCCAGGAGGCAGGTCAGCCAGCCCCCCTGGGGACAGCCTGCCCAGCGCCCTCACTGCCAGTAGAGTTAAAATGGTGTCATGGTACCTCTCTCCAGAACGGCCCAAGAACGGAGCAGCCAACGTACCCCACAGACCCTTCCTGCCTCCCTCTGCTCCCAGCGGTCTTGGCCTTGCATTTATACAACGTGGAGTGGTTTTTCTTGCACCCAGGCACTGGCTATGGCTGAACATCTTCACCCGTGGCATCTCCTCCCTGGCCTCACTTTCTGTGCTCCGTTCGACTTCTCTTTCTGTTCTTCCAGCTCCCTTTGTAGCCCTCTTGTCCCAGCTTCTGTGGTCTTCCTGGCATCTCCTTGTTTCCCCTTTACCTGAAGCATGAATAAATGAGATAACGAGACGCGGGCCAGTCGTCCCAATTGCTTTGTATACATACGGATGTGTATGCCCTAACCCATTCCCTTGTCTCTCATTTTTCTGTCCGTTGCTACAGCAGTCTCTGGAGGACAGGATTATCTTCTGGTGTGTATTTAGCACATCGATGCTGCTGCTGTATGAATAGCACTGACTCATGGTATACATATTTTGAAAAGCTAGAGCTGTATTGTAGCGTTCATTTGGGCTAGTAATGCCCACCAAACTGCCATGTAGCCTAGTTTGTCATCCCCATCAATAAAATGTTTTCCTGCATTCAGTCTGCATAGTTTTGTATTTTTGAAGTTGGGAGGAAGGATAAAATATAGTTGGTACAGCTTCTACTAATTCTTTAATGCTTTTCATACTGGTGTTAATGTGTTCTGAATAACGGTTTATGGGAAAGATCTGCTAACTTAGGTAATGGTGATAGTATTTTGATCAGGTGTGTAGTAAATGCAGTCGTTTGGAGAGTATTTTTTTTTGAAGGCTTCTCCATCTTTTTATAATTACCAGATAGATAATATGAATTTGCCAGATCCAACATGCTAATGATTGCCTTCCTTTTAGAGAGACAGAAATTATACACTAGCAGTGTATTTTAGAGCTTTTAGAGAGACAGAAATTATACACTAGCAGTGTCTGAATGAGATTCTGCTTTGGTAGTGTAATAAAACATACAATACCATGCTCTCTTGCCATTGCGTAAACATCCATGAATTTGTCCCCAGTCTTTCAATACAGAAAATAATGAAGATGAAGCTAAATTTACTTTAGGAGTACTCGGAACGGCTATTGATGGCTTGGGAATGCTGGGTTATCAATAGTTGATGAACTGCTTTGCTGTTGTCTGACATTTTTAGGGGTGTCTCATGAATCATTTTCACATAAAAGGTAAATGCTCTTGCTGTCCAATTTTGCTCATTTTAAATTGCCACATTTTTCAGCTTCGTCTGCAGATTTCCTGAAGCAAGCTCTCTGTGGCTGAGATGCAGGGTATTTTCTTAGCAAAATGTCTTTTTTTCAGCTGGCTCTGAACTGTGCTGCCTGATTAAAGGCAAGTCTGCTTAGATTGTAGCATGTGATGATCATCTGCTGTGCTCTCTGGTGGTCTATGCCGGGCCATTACGAGGAAGGTAGAGAGAACTGTGTTTGGGTAATACTCTTAAATATATCGCTTACCATTGGTGCCTTGCGGTTGGGTCTGGGGGAAGAACGCATTTTTATTAGCTTGCATCTTGCTGTATCTCACTTTTAAAGAAATAATTTGTGGCCCACCAATCCCTTTGTGATGAAGAGAGTTCTTTCCAGTATATGTTTTCTTCTAAAATGTGGTCGGTGTGGGAAACTAAAGCAGAGGAGCATGGAGACCCTTAGTCTTTCATACTGATTGCCATGACATTGGGACTGTGTAGAGAAAGGAGCAGTCTGAGGTGGCAGGTCAACCTTCAGATTAAGAAGGAAAAAAAGGCAAAAAGTGGTAGAAGCCGTAGCAACAATATTCCTGAATCTGCAGGAAATCATCTAATCCCTAGTTAATATGAAACACTCCTAAAATTAGCAGAGTTTTTGAACTCAGCTTCTTTGTTTCAGAAGTAAAGCAGTGCAGCCCCAAGGCAAGGAGTGGGGTGAATTTACTGGGATACTGCTACAGAAAGGTCTCTGGAATAGGGTACAGTAACCTCAGCTCTTTGGCTCAAAAGCTGTGAACCAGATCGGAGGTTGTTGGGGAGTACTCTGCAGGACACGGGGAAATTCTGGGAGAAAGCTTTTGTAAGCTTATTCTGTTTGATTTATTCCGAAAATTCTTAAGTTAGATACTGCTATTAATATTGTGTATTTTATACTGTTCAGTGTTCCGAGAAAGAGGTGAAGCTCAAGTTCTTCTGCTCTTCTTTCAAGGACCTTATAGTGAACTCTTGCTGGATGTCTTCTTTCATCGTAAGTTTTAGTATCTGTACCAGTTGGACTTCTCTAGCTAAGGTGAGGAATGACATAAATCGTTGCCTGAGGCTTTAAGGGTGCTTTGGGCACAGAACCCCTAGTTGATGGGTAGGTGGAACACCAGGAAATGGGGTTTTATGGTTTTGGACAACTGCTTCTTATTCTCTTGCCTTTCCTAGCTCCACACCATCCCGGATCTTCCCTTGAACTTGCTCTAGCCAATAACATGAAACGAGACTTTATTGGAACGACTGCATCAGGCCGTGGTGAAGTCTCCCACACACACTTCTCTGCCATAGCTAAGAGGTTGCTGTTGACATCTAAGTGTTTTGCTGAGTTGCTTTAAAACCTCCTTTGTACTGGGTCATGGGAAAGGTTTTCAGTGCAGTATTTTACCCTGATGCATCTATAACTCTAGCAGCAGCAGCCTTCAGCAGCAGCACTTCTGCAGCTTTTTCAATAAAGAAATAAATCTCACAGTCATTTTCCCTGGGCTCTGCACACCAGTTCCATGAATTAAAATGCACAAAGAATACAGCATAAAGGGGGTGGTTGTGTACCTACCTTGTTACCATGGAAATAATTAAGGGCATATTTAGACTAGTGGACCGGGGAGCATTAGTGTGTCCCCTCTACTTGTCTCTCTCTCCTCCTGTTTCTGCAGGAACAGCACCTGTGGGGTCCAAAGTGAGCCCCCCACACCCTTGCTGTGCTTGGCAGCCTCTGGAAACCTGGGGAGGGCTGTAGTGACAAGGGTACCTGAGTATTTCTGGCAGGTTTTGGACCTTTGTTTACTTCAGTGGGTGTTTTTTTCCCCTTCCATCACGAGCACCAAAAAGATCTGGCCAACCATCTTGCTTGCCTCTCATGCGGTTTTCCAGCTTTGTCCCTGTCTCATCCAGCAGAAGTTGAGGGTCATTTATTCCACCTCCGTGGTTGTACCTGGAAAACTAGTGCTCTGCTAGCCATGCTGGAGGTGGTGCAAGGATGGGAAGCATCAACACCCTGCAGAGCTGTAGCTGACTCCTCACAGCCTCCGGGCAGATGCTGGGTGGGGGGGATTATGGGGCAGGCCTGTCCGGTTTTCCACCAGGAGTGTGGACAAATACAGTATGCCATTCCATATGGCAGATCCTCGAGCCACTGGCATGTCTGAGAAAGGCAACGTGAACAAAATCCACAGCTCAGGTGAATTGATATCGTATCCTTAACAGGCACAGAGCATTATTGTTCCATAGCTTGAAAGAACTGTACTGTAACATTATTACTCTCCTGTTTTGTGCTATTGGTGCCAGCAGAGCTGAGAAATGAAGTAAAGCTAAAGATACTTGCTGGCCCAGTTGTCCCCAAAGTGTATATATTACTGCAGCTACATGCCTGCGCTCCTTCATGGACTTGGCTCTGGAGTAGAATATGCTTTAGTGGTACTGACTCTTCTGCATAGTCCTGCCATGGAGGACTCTTCTGACCTTCTCTTGACCAGATCTGTTTCTTTCCTCTCCTATCTTGTTTGTCTTTTCCTAAACTTTATTCTTGCCTCTTTTGCTCACTTTTGCAGCTCTCCTAGGTTCCTTCCGCAGCCACTCCTCCTAGCTAGCATCCTGTCCATTTTCTCTTTTTGCCCGAATGGACATACATTTCTTTCCTGTCTTTCACTTGGCTCTCTGTTCTTGCCAGCCTCCCATGCAGCTCTCAGGTCTCTTTTACTGCAGCCTCAGCTCTGTGTCCTCCTGTCTCTGCCAAGCCGATGCTGGTCTCCCTTTGTACCAGCTGCCTATTGGATGGGTCTCAACTCACCCTGTTCTCATCCAAATGGTTCCTGATCTCACTGTCCTTTTTCAATCATTTTTTTCCCCTCTTTAGCTTTTGCTTAGAGCCACTGACTCTGTCACCTTCCTTTCTTGCTACTCTCTCACCCTCCTTCAGCCTTCTTTTCTATCTGACTCCCCGGCCAAACTTCCTTGCCTATGCTCATCCATCATCTTCCTCACATAACTCTCAGTCCCAGTTTCCCCCTTTTTCTTACGTTTCTCCTGCTTCCTTACTCTTGTTCCTTTTTTTTTCATAGGATTATGCCTTTCCCATTTCAGAAGGCCGTAAAAAGCACCACTCAGACGTAAAGTTTTTTCCTAGGTCATGTCAAGTCCCTGCTTCAAAGAGTAAAAAGAGTAGAGCTTCTCAAAGAAAAAGGATGCCAAGACCTTTTAACTTGGCCAGCGAAGAGTACTTTTATTTGGCTTTATTTTCAGCAACATGTGCATGGTTATAACAGAGATGCCCAAAATGCCGTTTAGCAAGAGGCTGCATTTTTTAACAGTTGGAAGTGGCTCTGGAAAGGGGGAAATGCCAGACAGCTGTAATAAGCAGCACTGCTGCCAGCCTCACCTCTGGTACTTATCATCAGGAAATGCCGTTACAGTCCTCCAAGTCCTTTTTCTTCAACATGTTGGCAACTCTGTAGTATTGGGAAGATTTTATGTGCTTCTGCAAATTTTACAAGGCTCCCAGCAGAGTCAGTTGTCCAAGGGGCAGGAGATGCGTAAGCAGTGAACTGCTGCCTGCCCTGGTGGCTTGTAGGAGTCAGCTGGGGAGTGAGAGCCCCACTTTGGAGTTGAACATTGTTTAGGAGTCCCTTGATGGCAGGACTGTGTGCATGTGTGTATATTTATTTAATATCTAGCTCCTAATCATCCTTGCTCCAAGACTAGTTCTCTATATGTAAATAATAAAAAAAAAGACACTGAACAAATTACAGGAGCCTGTATCACCATAGCCTTCCCATTTTATAGAAGGGTCGGACTGGGATGCTGATATCCAGAAGAGGCTTGGTGGTACTGCAGAAAATTCACAGCTGTTGAAATAGGATTTTGGATTTTTAATGGATAAACTCGGAGAGCAGTTCCGCCAGCCTTATATTGTACAAGGTCTGTCTGTCATGTTGTACTTTTTCTGAGATAGTAAAAGGAAGACATGATCCCCAGTGAGTTAATAAGAATAATTTTTCATGCTGGGGGAAAAACGGAAAAGGAAAAATGAACTGCGGAAGATTTGGCTGTGACATTTAAGGTCTAAATCTGAGTTTGTCTGCGTAATTTATCTTTGGGTATTTGCAGAAGGGAGAGCAGGAGAATATGAACGAGGGCATCTCAGTTATGTCTGAGCTTTCTGATAGATGAAGAGAATTTTTTGTGACTCCATCTAGCTGGAAGGTCCATCAGTGTGATCTCTCCTCTGGCAGATGGAAGATAACACTAGGATTATCAAAGCATGGGAATTACTCCAGTGCAGTATCACCCTGAGATACCACTTTCTTTCAGAGTGATAGGTGATGTTTCTGGGATGTTAGAGAGAGCTGATTTCCCTCTGCTGCGCTGAACATGTGTATACCAGATCTATTTTTTTTGGCGCCTTATCCACCTTTTCTATCTGTCGCTGGTGAGGAGCGAAATGAAAATACAGAGTACCTTGCAGAGAACACAGCAAGTCCAAAGGGATCGAAGGAAAAGGATGTGTTTATCAACTTCATGAATATTTCTTTTACAATCTGCTTGGATTCTTGGAGTTTCTATGAAATACTTTTTGAAACATCAAAAAGATGATTAGGCTGACATTAATTGAAGTCTTCCCTGAATGCAGAGGTTCTTTTTCAAAGAGTGTAGCAATTTTTATGTCCTACTTCTGTTGGCTTTGTGCTTGCACAGGTTTGCAGCATCCCGTTGAGGGATACTGCAACCTCACACTTCTGTCAAGGCTTCCCACTGCAACATGCAGCGTTGCGTGTGAACCTACCAGCAGCCCTGCATCCAGGTCTTCCTTTAATTTCTAGGAATATGATCCAGCTTATTCTTGTGAGCATGAGAAGTTAACTAATAGAGCCAATGTCAGCCTTCTGTGAACTGCCTACCACTTTGGCATGTTACCTGTGTGCAACCATCAGCAAACAGCTATGCGTGTCGGTCCTTGTCTCAGAGGGAGAACAAGAGAAGACGAGGTTCAGCAGGGAATCGTGGTTCAGTGGGGTTTTCTCTGGTGCCTGGGGAAACATGGGCTGAGGAAGGCAGTCTCTACCCTTTTCTGCACTGGAGCATGTTCTAGTCCATAGGAGGAGGATCCACCTGCCACAAGGCCCTTTTTAGGGACGGCTGCATTCCAGGTGAAACTGGAGGACTATGGTTATTCTTCAGCCTGTGCTGGTTTCTCATCTGCTTTTCCCCGTGGTTGCACATCATGTTGGGTCACTTGAAATCCAGCTGCTTTGACCAGCTGTTTGCTGGTGAAAGGAGTGGAAGGGAACGCCTTACGAGGAATAGCTAAGGACTTTAGGCTTGTCTGGTTTGGAGAAACGGAGGCTGAGGAGCATTGCTCTCTGCAACGTCCTGAGGAGAGACATGGAAAGGGAGGTGCTGACCTCTTCCTCTTGGGATCCAGTGACAGGACACATGGGAATGGTTCAAATCTGTGTCAAGGGAGGTTCAGACTGGATATTAGGAAGCATTGCTTTACAGAGAGGGTGGTCAAAGCCTGCAGCAGGCTTCCTAAGGAAGTCATTGGTGCCCCAAGCCCCGTCAGTGTTTAAGAGACATTTGTACAATGCCCTTAATAACATGCTTTAACTTTTTATCAGCCCTGAAGTGGTCAGGAAGTTGGAGTAGATGATTGTTGTAGGTCCCTTGCAGCTGAACTAGTCTAATATTTTACAGTCTAGACACTGGCTGTGCAGTGCTAATGATACACGGCAGATCATGAGGTTGTCAAAAGCCATGCCTGTGAGAATGTATTTGCCTCGGTCACCGCTCCCCTTGCCCTGGAGGAGTTTAGGACAAAGTCATTTGAGGTAGCCCTTTCCTACATGCAGACTGGGGCTTTCCCAGTTTAACCACGCGTATCATCCCAGCTCAGGGTAGAGAGTTAGTGGTCTGAGTCGCCTCTGTCCAAATTCATCAATGCGTGTAGAAGTCATCCTTGTTGATAGGAAATACTCATATAGGGTCTCTCACTGTTTATCCATATGGGTCATTATGTATGAACCTGCCCCTTTTACCACATAACTACAGTAGCCTTTGTTCTTCAGAAACCTGGGGCAAATCAGGAACAGTCGGGTTTTGGGCAGGGTTTCTAAAGTGAGATGAAGATTTACTTTCTGTGTAGCTTCCCTGCATAGTTCACAGGTACATAGGATCATAGAATCGTTTGTGTTGGAAGGGACCCTAAAGATCATCCAGTTCCAACCCCCTGCCCTGGGCAGGGACACCTCCCACCAGACCAGGTTGCTCCAAGCCCCATCCAGCCTGGCCTTGAACCCCTCCAGGGAAGTGCATCTTGCTATCCATCCTATCGCTGCCTGTTTCATTTTGCCTCTTGCTTAATCCTGGTTTTCAACATGAAATTCTTAATCATAGCTTATGTCATATCTTCAGGAAATGCCATTATAGTCATCTCACTGTTGGTTTTTTGCTGTCTTTCGGTGCTTGCCAGCATGAAACAATATGGAGAGGACACTGTAAACATCTGAGGTTCCAAATGTCAAACCTCAAGATCCTGTTACAAAGAAGTTAGGACAGCAGCTGGGTTGCTCTACAAGCTTTGATTAAAATAAACATGTTTACTGCTTCTTAAATATTTTCATTGTTTTATTTTATTATTTATAAAACTTCTCATGCCTTAAGTAACTTTAGTAAATTTACGTTTCTATTAATACTCTAAAATGGCTCTGTGTAATTGGCATGTGATTAACCCATTTAATGGAGTTTCAGTCTTGAATGTGCTTCCTTTGGCACTCTTTCTGTTTTTTTCTTTTTGCTCTTCATGTTGGCCACCTGAGACACTTCCTGATTTTTTTTGGCATAATATTAATTTTGATTTCGTAGTTGATAGCATCATTATTTTGTCAAATAACCTGATAAATTGTTGCAGCCAGACTGCAGCAGCAGCCAAAGCGCTGATGCTTTCTAATGGCGCACTTTACCTCTGCTCTATTATCACTGCCCATTTCATTATTTGCAAGTTGATTACAGCTGCATTTCTCAGGGGCTATGAAATATTCAGCAGCCTGGACTAGCCTGGGGAGAATCGCAGTCTTTGCAGCTGAACACCTCAAAGGCGAAGAGGAACCAAAAACTTCTCATATTTTAAAACTGATGGGGAAATTCCTTCTCTGCATTGGCTTTCCCGTGACACTGACTTAGAGGTGCACGGTAATTAAAAAATGCCACTTTACTTATGCTTTTCATTGGATGGGGGGACGAACGAGAATAAATATACAGCATTTCTGCTGTTCTTGTCTGGCGACAGCGAAGAGGGAAAGAGACGTTGGTGTAATTGGTTGCCTGTGTGTCAGTGTGAGGCAATTGCCATTCTGGGTGGAGTTGGGAAAAAAGCCCTCTGTTAAGGGCAAAAATTAACACTACCGGTTATGTTCTCACACTTTCTCTCTGGAGGACTAGCCAGCAATGATTGACTGAAATGTGCAATATTTTTACCAAGTAGGAAACAGATAAGATTTTTATAAACAGGATACTTCATCATTAAAGTAAAGAAACAATTGCTTTGACCTTGACACTGAATGAGTAAGGCCAGCATTGTGATAATTGAGAATGTAGCTAAGCAACAGTTCTCCGGGAGCTTGCACTGCTTTATTTTTAGTAGACTACAACAGTAGGGTGGGGGGGGAGGGAGTGAATGAGCAAAGCAACTGGTTAATGCTTACAAAAAAGAAATTATTGCTGCCTTTGTGCAAAAAGTTGGAGTTGTAATATGCGCTTATACCGATTTTTAATTTGGGTTTATGTCAAAAGAAAATAATTGAATCAGTATATCCTTCTGTGGTCTGAGCAGGAGGAGGGCCTGACAGAGTCCCTGATTTTTTAAGCTGCTTTAGAGATGTCTCTTCTGAAAATTAATGGTGTAGAAGAAATGGGATATTCCTTCAAAAATAGTCTATTTTATATCTATTTCTGCTTACTTTGGCAGTAATTAGGTTTCCTAATTTTATTGGTTAGCACAGCCTAATTTATTTGAAAAGCTGAACAGTAGTTTTAACTAAATTAATTTGGAAAGCCTTTTAAATCAGTTCTTGCAACCACTTGCTGTAGATATGCTCTAACTTGAGATTAAACTAGTCTTAGAATACTATATTAAGCCTGTTCCCTACAAAGTTTACGATATAACACCCTTTAAATCTGAAATAAACATCCAGGGAAAGAAAAGTACTTTCTCCTAGCTAAGTCAATTTACAAACCAAGTTGGTTTAATTTTTCACCTAGGCAATATTAAAAAAAAGTCAGTCTGAGAAGTTCACCATTTTTATTATGTAGGCATTGCAGGATTGATTGCAACCACATGGCCACCTCATTATCCCATAAGTAAAAGCACATGTTGCAAGACTAATGGGAAGTCTGCAATCTCTTTACCTCTCTCTGTTCATGGTAAATCTCTCATCGCTGACTTGGATGCTCTTTCTTTAGATACCAAACCAATGCAATTACTAAGTAACAGTAAGTTTCTGCTTATAAAACTCAAGCAGCTGCAGAAATGTCTTTGAAGATACCGTCACCGCATGGGTATAAACTCCCGTAACTTTACATACAGGAGCCTTTAATTCTGATTTAGTCTATGAAATCCATGTTATTGGCAACATTACATAGGTAAGAATAAAAATGTCCCGATTTTCAGCCTAACTTCTTTATCAGATCTTTGAAAGTCAGAAAATGGTTAACAGACAACAAATAACAACAAGAAGTTTAAAAACTGTATTGGTTGCTCTCGAGTATTTTAAGTATAGGAAGGAAACCATTTTCTGAAATACTTTTCTCTGGGTATGATTTTAAATTTGAAGAAACAGTAGACAGTAGATAATGTATATTGCCTGTTATATTCTCATAGTGTCGCTAATGGAATTCAGAATTGTGAATTCTTTCTTCTTTTTTTTTTCGTAGGAGGAAACGTCTGTCAATATCATATATCAATTGAACATCAAGCTCTCCAGAGACTCCAAGGTAATTATTTAAGCAACTGCTTTTTGTTCCCTGTTGTGGTCAGCTTGGCTTTAGTTCAATTTTGTGAGGAACCCTGTAATTTATGAAAGTGCTAAGCAATTAAACTGGGTAGCAGCAGTGTGACAAGTAGCTTTTGCAGAAGTTGTTGCTTACAGCTTCACAGTCCGTGCCGTGCTGTGTGAGATGCCAGTGTGTGTGTATAAAATAAAGACATGATACCTTTTGAAAATGCAGTTGTTGTTTTCATGTCTTAAAAAGCTGCAGTGCCAGTCCCAGCTGGAAGGTAGAATCAGCTGGATATGGTTTTGTAGATGGTCATTCAGAAAGCTGTTCCTTATTCCTCAGCATCCCAGTCTTCTAGCTGGTTGTCTTCCTGGAGCTGTGCGAGAGGCACCATGTGCTCTGCTTTGCAGCCCTGGCCCAGGCTTTCCTGCCCCATTTGATGGGAATGTTGGTTTCGTGGGTCTGTTTTGGCCAAGCAGAGTGATGACTGCCTCATTGGAAATTGCTGTCTTTGCTTACTTTGCCAAGTTCTTAAAAGCCAGTTCTGCTGTTGCAATTGCTGTAGATGCCACAGATCTATACATCACATTTGTGTGTTTCAAAGCCTGTTTTGAAAGCCTAGCAAAGGAGGTCTCTGTTGGTGTGGACAGAAAATAAATAACAGAAGAGACAGCTGGGGGTTCATATTTCATGTTCAAGTTATAAAGCCACTCCACTGTGGAGGGTATGGAGAAGAATACTGTGGTTAGGAAGCTAGCCTGGGCATGCAGTCTGCAAGGCATGCCTGGTACCTTTGCATGGAGACCGATGAGATCTAAGCCTTCACTATGTGTTTGCCTTCATTTAGGTCTGATGAGATTGGAGCAACATCAATTTTATATTGAGTTGCCATTTAAAGAAATAACATCTTCCAACACCTAGCAGCTGGTGAATTTTCAAATACTGCAATTCTTTTTCATTCCGAGGATCCCGGCCCTTGCTCGGTGGCTGTTTCTAATAAGTGATGATATGGTACTGGACCAGAGCTGGTTGTGTGTAATGCACTCAGTTTGGGACTGAGTTGAGAAATACCGGGAAGATTCCAAGCCCTTTCCTTAGTGCAATGATATCCTTAAAACTTTCTGGGAATCAGTGTTTTGCTAATGCATACCAAGCAGGTGGTCTTTACTTACAACGCGTTGCTGATAGATAGTAAGGAACCTTGAAGGTAACCACATTGCACTAACTGACCTGGCTGGTCCACGGTCCTAGGTTTCCTAAAGGAAAGTCGGTTTGCTTAAATGAGCTTACTGGTTTAACTTTGCTTTTCCAGAAGCTGAGAGCACACCTCTGGTAGTGTACTGGGTTACCACAACTCGTCTGACCAGTTACCTCCTAAGCTACAGTGACTGGTTGTACCAGTTTGTGTGAATACACTCCGAGTCCCTCTCTGTCTCATTTTGTTATCTGTACATAGTAAAAGAGATGCTTCCATCCCAAACCACGAGCCCATGAGAAGTGCATAAATATAACTGACATATGATTAATGGAAACATTGCTTCTTGGTAGCATTAGCATCTTTAAAATTAACATAGAAATAAATAAGCTTTATCAGACACAACATAGAATTAATGTAAAGTCAATTTAATATCACACATGCTTATGGAGTCTTACCTTGTGGAAGCCAGAGTGTTGTCATAGTTGTCTTTAAATCTGTCAAAGATAAAGCGTTTTAGTTCTGAACTCTCATTCTCTGTAAGAGATACTCAGATCTGGAAATGAAACACCTCTGAAAGGTGAGGGGGTTTTCTGTTTATTCCCTGTTGAATAGCTCATCATTTTGGAAATTTTTTTTGCAATAAAAATGTGTTGATGACTCTGCTGCATGTCTAAGGAACCTGGATAACCTGAATTCTTGCATGGGAAATCAGAAATTACAAACGGGTTATCATGCCATGTAATTCTCCATCAGTGTTAGACGGCCACGCGGTGCCATCTGAGTACAGCTGTAGGTCCAGCAAATTTTCCTTCTGGTTCAAAAAAAGTTGGGAATCTTAGAGTTAAAATAATAATAATAAAAAAGATCTGGATTTACTTATCTGATTCCATTTATGGTACAAGCCCATAAAACAGTTGTTTGGCCTTGAGTGAGGCTGGAAGGCGAAGACAGAATCCATTCAACCAGCTTTGGTGAGGAGACAGTATTGAACTTTAGCCTGGCAGTGTGGGATTTTTGACTGTATAAAAAAACAAACAAAAAAAACCCAACCAAAACCAACCCAACCCTCCCCCCCCCAAAAAAAAAACCCCAAAAAACCAAAAGCCCAACCAATCTCTCCATGGATTGATAAGCTCACAGCTCTGGTTTAGCTCTGAAGGAAGTACTTTCAGATGGAGGTGGGGAAGGCAAGTGTTGCCAGTGATAAAGGAGATGGGTGGACTGAGGACTTCTTTCAGCCGGTCGGGCTGCTGAGGGTCTCTCAGTGTGGAACCGCATCTCCAGGTGCTGGATACATACAAGGGCCTGGGTGTTTCACTGAAGAGTTCCTCCCCTGAGGTTGGTATGGCTCTGCCACATCAAGGGCGAGAGGTTACAGCCACTCTCAGTTTTAGGAAGCATAATTATTCATTTAAATAGCATAAGAAGCGTAAGAAAGTGTGGGTCAAGTAGTTGTTGGTGAAGTGTCCAAGGTGAAGTGGTCCTGTTCCCCGAGGGTTGGCAGAAATAGGTGTTGTGCAGTTGTTTTGTTACAAGCAGAGGAAGGGCAGTTTCCTCTGGTAGCCGTTGTGGGGCTCGGAAGCTGTGAGGGGTGGAGGGAGAGGCCAGGGTCTCTTGGGTAGGTCTCTGTAGCAGGACAGCTGAGGGATTTGCAGGCCCTTCCCTGCAAACCTGTGTCTTCTGCAGGACAATCAGGCCTGGGGTGGGACATGTGTGATGGTCATGTCTGGGCTTCGTGGTGGTCCACCACGTTCCCTGTGTCTCAGCTCTGGGTTGCCTGGCCTGGTGGTGGCCTGGTGGAGGCACAAGGCATGCAGCTAAAGGAAAGGGTGAGCCAGGTGCCAATAGCAGAGGGCTTGCTGGCTTGGGAGCACTCTCCAAGAAAGGGGGAGCGCCATCAGGAGCCCAGCCATGCCAGCTGCTGGAAAGGCAGCACCAAGGGATGAAGAGATGCTTCTCAGAGCTGCTTCATTGCATGGGACGTGTGGTTCGGTGCTTAAAATTTATGGCTTGCCTGTGTTGGCAGTTACTGAGGGGTATCTGCTCTGCTTTTGGTTTCCATCCTGCCCATTTCCCTAATAATGTTAGCGTGCAAACAGTCTACTGCCCAGGGGCTTGGGGTTTGTGTATATTCAGCATGAATAAAAACCATACAAGCTTCAGCGTGAGCCTTCTCCATCTCACTTGTGTGGGTTTTAGGGGGTGGGTGGTTTGGGGTTTTTTTCTTTTGTTTGTGGGCTTTTTTGTTGGGTGGGGATTTTTTTTTTTTGGTTGCTGTTTCTGTTTTTTCTGTAAAGCCCCCTCTCCTCGTCTTTAGCATTTCACAGAGTTGGTAAAAACATATTCTCTCTGCGTTGATGTTAATGGGCTCCACTATGTTGGCTGGTGTGGGCCTCCAGACATCTCTGCCGCTGGCGGTGGTGGCTTCTGCACCTCAGCAGTTTTCTTCCCCGGGACATCAGGTTTTCCCTCCGCTGTCCTTAGCTCGCCCTTCCAGATGGCTGCCTCTCCTGCATGAGTGAGCACCCCCAGGGCAAGGGCAGTCAGCTACAGCTCCTCAGCCTTGGAAGGGTGATAAATACATGAAGTTAGGGCTACAAAGATGGTGAGGAGCCTGGAGCATCTCCCTTACGAGGAGAGACTGAGGGACTTGGGTCTTTTTAGTCTAGAGGCCGAGGGGGGGTCTGATCAATGCCTATAAATACTTAAAGGGAGGGTGTCAGGAGGACGGGGCTGGTCTTTTTTCAGTGGTGCCCAGGGACAGGACAAGAGGAAATGGGGACAAACTTGAATATAAGAAGTTCCACCTAAACATGAGGAGGATCTTCTTTCTTGTGAGGGTGGCAGAGCCCTGGAAGAGACTGCCCAGGGAGGTGGTGGAGTCTCCTTCTCTGGAGACATTCAAAACCCCCTGGACAAGTTCCTGTGGGACCTGCTCTGGCCGGGGGTTGGACTGGATGATCTCCAGAGGTCCCTTCCAACCCCATGTGATTCTGTGAAGTTTGTGCTTTTCATCACACTGGAGGTAACAGGAGGAGCTGCTCTGTCAGCGTGCTCCTGAGGGGAGGATCCGCACTGCGTAACAGCAGCGGGGGTGGCGGTGAAAAAAACTCCTCAAGAGCAATGTCCCTGGGGTGGATGTTGGTGACTACGAGTCAGGGATCTCAGAGGACATTCATGGGCCTGACTGCAGCTTGCTGTCTTGCCTTTACCTCCTCATTTTCTTCCTCCTTTGCTGCTTGCATGGCCATGCTGCCGATCCTGGGCTGCTGGCAGAGAGCACCAGCAGCTTGTCCCCTCTCCCAAAATAACTCAGCCCCCTCCTCGTGGGTCTCCAGCATGAGGTGGACGTTTGCAAGGAACACGATGGGAAGGCAGCGGTTTTGAGGAGGTGAGGATCCGTGAGGCTTTGGCTGGGAAAGGGAGGTGACACTCGCTACCAGCAGGTGTTACCAAGGACAGGCCTCTGCTTTGTTTATAACCATATGCTAGCTAAAATGTTGTTTGCTTCCTACTAACCTTCTTGCTGTGTGAGAAAATAGTTAATTACTGAGCTTCTTACTGTGTGAGAAAATAGTGGGTCACCGAGCTGATAGTGATAAGGATGGGATAAGAACAAGAAGTCGTTAATCACCTCAAGGTTCTCTCATATGTCTAAACACGTACTCCTGTACCGATTAGGACAGAGCTGTGGCTGCTTCAAGGAAGACCCTTATCGTCCCCAAGAATCTGGCAAACTTACAGTAAACTTTTGCTGTCCTGAGATGACTCAATACCTTAGAAGAGTGACGTGAGGAAGGGGGTCCCTACCCAAACGACCACCGAGGAGCTCACGCCTGTGCAGGAGCGTTTTGCTGACACTGCAAAACTCAATACGCATGTGCAAAAGGGCTGTTGGGTCATCCTAATGAACACGTAAGCCCCGGTGGAGCTATGGATTAGGTGATTTAGGTGAATTAGGTGAAATTATGAGAATCTTTTGTGTATAGATAATGGGTGAATATCCCCGTTAATGCGTGCTGGATTTGTGGATTTCCACCGGGCACCCGACGTCGAATAAAGTGATACCTCCTCTCTAAGCTACTTTAGGTTTCAAGAGCTTTTGTTTCAGGAAACACCAGGGCTGAGTGCTGGTGCCTGGCACGGTGTAGGCTTTCCTGCTGCTGGAGGACGTGGAGGTGGGAAGAAGGAGGTGCAGGAGTTATGCTTGAGCAGGTCCACCTTTGGTAAGGTGCAGAGAGCAAGCAAGCAGCGATTCCTACCCCTACTGCTCGCCCTATGGCGCCTTCAACAAAACCCACCCTTCCCAGATGTAATGTAAAGAGCCACCTCCCAGCAGGGGTTACGGTCATTTTGTATAGACCCCTCTCGTAGAATCGGAGCGATTCAAATACTCTGGCAGCAGGTTTGCCTCTGTGGGGCTACGGTGGCAGATATCAGGCGGACAAACCACACTGACAGCAAAAATGGGCTTACGCTGCAGGAATGACTAAGGTGATTGCAGAGCTGCATGAATGATTAATTTGCCCTGCTTTTGTTTCACTTTTGATCCCGGGCCCTCTGGAAAAGAAAAAAAAAAAAAAAAAAAAAAAAAGAGAGGCAATTTTGGAAGATGTTTTTTGTTTTTTTTTAATGAGAAATAAGTCAGTTGTAATAACAACCTTACGATGCAGATGTGCACCAAAACAACTACTTCAAGAGGAGCAGAGTAAAAAATCTGTTGCTACTGTATCTCTGTAACGTGAATATTTGAAATTTGTGGATAAGTATTCACTTTGCAATCAGAATATCTATTCACATTTTAAGAGGGCAATATTATTATTCTTCAAATAGGACATGCAGTAGCATCGTGGTAGTGCTTTCTTGATAACCCTTCTTTAAGCTCAGTTTAGAAAGCATTTGTTTTGTTATTAAAATTACTCCACGTATTGGAGACAGACTTCAGCTGATCAACTGCCTCACACGTGCTAGACGCGTATTGATTTTTTTGTCTTAGCCCAACATTTCCCCTGGGCATCATATTATTTATTCATAAAGCAGAAATGATGTCTGACAGGCAGTTAGGGGGGTGTAGAGCTGTACTCCAGAAACAATGTGAAAAGCTTTGCAAGGACCCCAAGAAATCAATGTGCCGATGCTAAAGAGCAGCCTTTTAATTCTGAGCACATGTTCTTGCTATCGTTCAGTGTGGAAAGGAAATTTAAATAACAAATAGTTACTATTAAAATTGCAGGCCTGAATTTTCATTCATTTTTATTCCAGTTATCAGAGCCAAGGTGGAAATAGGCAGAGAAGGCAGCTAGCCAAGCCCAGACACCTCTCAGCCATAAAACAGGCTTGCTGCTCTAGCCTTAATTTGTACATTTGTATCTAGATTTCTGTTGGAACTAAGATATTTTTATCAATATATATTTAAAAGCTGAGTGTTATTCAGAGCCGTATATTCCTAAAATGTGCATGATTCATAGCCACTTACTCTAATTGAGTGTTAGACTCATGTCTGTACAGTAGATTAAAATAATAAATAGCTGGTATTTTTAGAATGTGAGTTGAAATTTTGATAAGCTGGTCATTGCGATAGACCTGTCTGAAAAGAATTAGGCAAAAGAAGATTTCTTCTGGTTTTGTTCATTCAAAATCAGATCACAGCATACTATCAAGCAGTATTTGCTGGTAGAAGATACATTTTATTTCCAAAAATGTTTTGTCTACTGAAAAAAAATAAACCAAACCATAGGTGGTATTAGGAGAATTTTTGTCTGACCTTATACTTCACTCAGCAAGATAGGTAAGTCTAATTATTGAAGTATTATAGTTGGAATGAGCTAGACATCTGAATATCTATGGATATGGAACTATGCAGTACGGAATTTGTTTGTTGTTATTTAAATCACAGATAATGCAGTCAAAAAAATAGCGCGTCATCATGGAATTAAATATTTCATCTTAATGTATAAACACAAGGGAGCTGAACTAAATTTGCTCTGGCATTTCTTGACTTTCTAGTATTTGACTTTGAACCTGAATGTTCTTTGATATACAGGGATGGGAATTTCAAAATTTGCTTTGCATATTTTGAGGGGGGAGGGGCAATGTAAGAAAATAATTCGTTTCTACTCTGTTGGTATGAAAATTACTGTCTTTCTCTTGGTTATTAAGAAGATCATGTTATTTACAGTGAAACCAAGGCACATGTTAACCTCCTACAGCGAGGAAGTTAACGCATATTCCTTAAATTGGTTTGCAGAACACCTTATAGTTGCTGTCCCCAGGGAAGGCTTTGACCTCTTCAATCACGTAACATCACAATAAATGCAATTTTAAATCACTCAACTGGGACAGCATAATCTGCGTCCACCCAGAATAAGTAAGAGTGCCTGAAGCATGCACACGTTTTTATTTTTATTTTTTTTCCCAGGAACCGGTCTTTAAAAAGAAGGGGAAAATATGATACCTCATTGGTATCTTCTAGGAAATCAAATATATGAATTTTCATATGTAGTGTTCTGACATATGAAGATGGCATTGGGGAAGCACTACAGTGTTTTCATATGCCTGTCTTTCCTGGACTTGAAAATCTAATTTCATTTGACTCGCTCTGAAGAAAGTGTAGTAAAAATGACATTTTTCTGGGCTGTAGTACATTTGCAATAAGCCTATTTTTTTATGGTTACTATCTGATGAGAACATGAATTCATGAAATTACTTCATTTCTGAAAAATTGATGTATTTTGATTTGCTCTTGCCAATTCTTTTGGATGCTGCCGTTAACTAACAAGAGTTACCATGTATTTACAAGTAGGTTTTAAATAACAGATTTACTGCATAGCGTTAAGGATGTCTGTACATTAAGAAACAACTTTAAATGTCACTTTTCCAAACTGTTAAACTAGAGCTGTGATAATAATTCTTTTAATCTATTTAGATAGCTGGTAGTCAGTCAATTAATAAGGTTTGTTCAGCCAAAGCTCAACTGCATCTCGCTGCCTCTCTGAACTCTATTTTCTTAATTGAGTTCTGTCATTACTGTTGTCAGGAACATAACTCTCTACTTTTGACAGCAGAAGAATACCCAGCCCCAGATAAAGCACTAAAACATGGATACACACATTTTCTGCTTCACCAGCCTGGAGTGCTCTTCAGGACACTCAGACAGAGGAGATCTGCACCAGAGCTGGTCGCCCGAGGTCTCCCTCTAGTCAGGGGAGGGAAGGAGCTATGTTTAGGACATGGCCCATTTAACTTATTTAGGAGGCTTATTATATTGTACGGTAGGTTGCATCTTATAGGAGCCTTATAGGATGCTATAGTGTGAAGGGAGCGTAGGTACCCAGTTGGGGGGTGGAATTCGGCGTCAGGCTGAGACACGCACGTTGAGTTACTTCTGAGCATCCATCTGGGTCCTCCTATGAGCATCTCCCTTGGAGTTAGTGAAGATGTCATCATGGTAGCCAGTGGAGCCTGGAAAGCAGTGCTGCTCTCCCTGAGCCAGGCCCTGCTCCGCAGGATGGCTCGCTCTGGACCACTAACTGGGCTGTGCTGGGGGCAGTGTTCTTGGTACCAGGATACTGGGGCTCGGTGTGTTCTTCCAGCTCACAGTTATTTAGGACAGTGATACCTTAGCAAGCTAACATGTTACCTACTGCCTTTCAGATATTTCCAGAGGCTCAGTAGGAGGTTGGTAGATACTAGTCCGTCTCACAGGTCAGTTGGATAAAAGGCAGCACTGCTGTTGAGACTGTCATCTACTGAAAGGCAAATGTTTTTTTAACACCAGGGTTTGTTGCTGAGTTCAAATGGACCCCCGATGCCTCTG
This sequence comes from Arenaria interpres, assembly GCA_013399435.1. Taxonomy (NCBI): domain Eukaryota; kingdom Metazoa; phylum Chordata; class Aves; order Charadriiformes; family Scolopacidae; genus Arenaria; species Arenaria interpres. The sequence goes on along the minus strand of VXAK01007770.1, from coordinate 109,914 downwards.
CGCTCTTAACTTTGTAAAACTGGTGAGTGAAGGAGATGACAGGGAAGATATTATCAGAAATATTTTCTAACAGAATTAAATAGCAGGTACTTATGTGAATCAATTTATAGAAGACCAAATTAATCATGGAACACAGAAGTTTCCAACTGTTGCATACAGACATTTTGGGAGTCATTAGAAGATGGTAACTCATGAAAACAACCAACCCCTCAGGGCACTGCCAAGCATGGTCCACATATAGCTTGTGTAGCTTTTACCTTGTTCAAACCTGCGGTAAAAATAAATTTGTTCTCTTGTGACTGTTTCTGTAATATTCATCTATTTCTCTACAATAATAGTAATAGGAAGCAGCCTGATTTCATATCCAACGCCTCTCTGGCGCATCCATCCACCCATCCCTCCAGTTCACCTGCAATACCAGCTTCATCACTGACCTGATGTGTATCCAAACCAGCAGCTGTGGGCTTTGTTCGTTGTTTACTGCCAAAGTTAAGGATGAGCTGTGGGCAGACATCAACATGCTTAACCCCGTTTTCCCCTTGTAAATCCCTTCTTAAAATCTCCTCTGCCATAATTCCCCCCCAAAAAACACCAGTAGGCTAACAGTGTGTTACAGCCGCTGCCTCTTGTGTTGACCTCTTTGTTTCCTCCTCGTTCCTTGTCAACCATACCTACCCACTTACTGGCCTCCTTTTTTTTTTGATGTTTAAAATGTGACTCGCAGAGGAAAGAACCATCTTTTTTGTTCTCTCTGAGCACAGCCTCCAGCATGCCTGTGTCCTGGCCGGGGACTCCTAGATGCTACCATGACAGAAGGAAGAGAAAATAACTGTGATGGCTCAGTGCTTCACAACTTTCCTCACACGGTGCTGTGAAAAAGCCTATGAAAATGAATGTTGTTATCATATGGCAATGGTGAAAAATGGAGGCATGTGCCCTTAATAAAGAATGTTCTTAAAATATTTCTATTCATTTTGAAAGTCTGAGCTGAAATATAGGTATCTTTTTTGGTAAGGGCTTGTGGTGTTACTTAGTAGTTAACATCAGGTCTCCGAGCACTTCCATTTGCAGGTGTACGTTCAGCCCTGCTGCAGGTCAGGAGCTTGTGGGACGGGAGGTTTGCTCAGTGTTTTCCTAAGCCTCCATAGGAGCTCTTTGCCAGAACCTGTATCGCCAGTTTAATCATAACACTTCCTCAGGTCTCCTGACACGGTGAGTTTATGCCTTCTAGATTATGGAACAAAGGCGACACAATCTGATGGGCTGGCATTACTCAGAAAATCAGCAGTGTAGAAGCCTCCCCAAACACTTGTGTCCACATACCCCTACTGTGTAGACCATCGTCCTTCACAGGAGGGCATGGTGTGTGCCTGGACCACGAGGACAGGCAGAGGCAGGACCAGAGGTGTTGGGAGCTGTGGTTTTGGGGCAGGATGTGTTTTGTTGCGGGCAGAGTTGCCTGCTCAGCACACTGCCACGGCGCTTGGCTGAGCCCAGGGGGCCGCTGCTGTTAGGAGAGCATCAGCCTGCGCAGATCTGGCTGGGTTTCTGCTGGGCCCACAAAAGGTTCCTCCTTACCTGCAACATGTATGCCTGGAGGATTTTTACACCCGTACTACTAAAATAAAATATTACAATCCATGCAGATAATTGAAAAATTTTTTTTACATAAAATACCTTACTGCTGTTACTACTCAGTAATTTTCTTAAATTTAAGTTAAACATCAGTGACTTTCATCATTTCAATAAGGATTATGTTAATTGGAATGGCATATTTAGTCAACAAATGTTTACTAAGGGACAATAGTCTTCCTGTAGTTCTCATATCTCATAAAAACTCTCCAGTGTGCTGTTAAAAGCATTTGCTTCCTTTTATTGAAATATAGGGCCTACACACAATACATGGCAGAACAGGGTGGGATAAAGTTTCAGCAACCATTTGGGATAGGAATATTGTAATTACCATTGAATCTGTTTTTCAACGTCTCTTTTGGCTACTTTAGGCGTTGTACTCTTGTATACAGGGTTTGGTGGTGTTCCCTTCCTGAAACGGTGCTGAATCTCAATGTATGGCTTTTTGTGGTGTATGGGAACATCCTGATTTTTGATGTCACTGTCTGTGATACTTTTGAGACATGCAGCGTATACCAAGGAGAAACTAAACTTCATTTTCAGTGGTGTAAATCCTCTTTGTGATGTCTTTAGGTGAGCCATTGTGGGAGATCCAGGTACTTTGCACCTTTGGCGCGGAGAGTTAATTCATGATGGTGGATTGGGGTTGCTGCCATATGCTGCCAGAAAAGTTAGCAAATAGAAGTACATAAAGATTATTTACATGTCTTCTGTATTTGCAGGATGTTTGTATGTGCATGCGTAATTAATTTCTAATCAATGCTTGAACACACGTAGACGGGGCTACACTGAAACATTTTTTGCTGCTGTGAAAGAAGTTGTAAGGTGAAAAGTCAAAATCCACAAACCTTAGTCTCTAAAAATATATGAAATAATGTATTTCTTGCTTGTTGGGGAAGTTATATAGTGGATCTGATAACATAAATGATTTAAAAACCGCAGACCATCCATTCAGTTTAAGCAACCATCAAATGGTGTAGGCTTGGCTCAGGAGTGACTTGACCCCTCAATTATGTTCGGTATTGTGACTAAAATTTGCTATATTGTCTTCCGGATATTTTATACATGGCATAACTTAACTCCTTCTTGGGAATTTAGATTGACTAATGTTAATCAGTTTAATCAGTGAAATACCCACAGAGTATGTACCTAGTTCTTCTAAAGAAAGTATTGAGCACTTTCTGTCTTGACACCACCAGGAATGGATGTGGGCCTGGGCTTTCAGCCTTACCTCTGCATGTTCTTATGTCTGTATGTATCTTGTTTGAAGCCATTAAAACTTTTAAATGTATTATATGGCCATCCATTGAACAAAGAAAGACGCAAATACCCCATTGAATATAAACTTGGGATGGACTTTTTTCAGAGCTAGTGAAGCTGTAGTCTGCAACTTGCTTTGAGATAACTGAAAAAGAAAATGGGAAGAGTCACTCTGATCAATATACCATCGCTATGTTTCTATTTAGAGGGCTTTTAAGCATGCCTTTGCAAATTATTGCCTTAAAGCTTTTAACGTTCTTGTGCTGCAGGAAGCTGGCTGAGCAACATTTTCAGTGCTTATTCACAGCATATACTCTTGGCATATATTCCTGCAGTCCACATTAGGCAGAAATCCCCCTCGAATTAAATGGGCTTTTTGCCTGACACACTCTCATTCTAACTAAATTAGCAGTAGCAGACTTAACTATAAATTATTCTTTGCTGTGGGCACATTCCCTAATAATTACCTTCCGCTGGTAAATACTTCACCGTTATCAGTGAGATATAAGAGCTTTTAATTCTTTAAACTCAGCAACTGTCTTTTATTTCAGGACTGATTCTGTTGGAAGAGGAGTTTGGTTTGTTTTTATGGTAAGAGAGATTACTCTTAAAAGCAAACCTGAGCATATCATTAGGACATTTCCTTATGAAATTGCTATGTTATAATATGCGAAGTTTTAAGTTCTTCCCCGCTGAACGCCTTCTGTGTTAGAGATTGGGGTGGCCAGGTCTAGGAGGTCTGGGTTCTTTCGTCAATGCTTTTATTTTCCAGGTATGCATTAACGTTGAGAAGAGATTGATTCATGCTAGACTACATATTTAGTATGGATTTAATTCCACCAGGAGTCAGGGTAGTGAAACGTGCTGCAGGCAGCTGGCACAACAGCATTTTTAATCAAATAATAGATTCCAGCTGGTGGGGAGTCAACTGAGTTCTGAATCAGACGTGACACGATGCAGATCTTCCTTGTTTCTTCAATAAGATATATTACCTTTGCATATTAAGCAAATTTAAATGGAGGAGGGGAAGTGAAGGAAAGAGGTTTGCTAGAAATAAAACTAATTATTCTAACCTCATAAAGTGAGTCAAAAAAGGGAGAATATGGGGTTTTGTGTTCTGAGTGATAAATTATCTTGGACTCTTCTCATATATCATGAAATGATATCTGGTTTGCAGGTGTGCTTGTGATTACAAGATTCATTTTCTGCATTCTGTCCTTGAATATTGGATTTGGTGCTCGTTAGCAACTACTACTGTCACAGGAGTTGTCCTGATGTTAATAGTCTCCGTGCTATGCTTACCTGGCTAGGTTGCAGACTGGTGGTATGAACAATTAACCCCAGCAGCAACGAGGGGGGCTTTCTGGTGTCACTGAACTGATGCCTTTTTTCAGATGGTCCTTTTTCAGTAATGTCTTTTTCCCTGCTTTCACTAAAAGTGTAAAGATTTTGACAGGATTCAGATAATGAGGATCTTATCAATAGGTAAAGCTGAAATTATGCAGTTGTGCTGCAGGGCCAAATGTAATGGTTCTGGAAAGGTCAGTGCATGTTGGAAAATGTCAACAGGTGCTACATTTTCAATGATTTTTCTTGTTAGCTTCTGTCCCCTGATCTAAGCTCAGGTCTTAGCCAGGACAAACAACTCATTCATCCCTTGATGCTTACCGGGGCTTAGTTCATGCTGTTGAAAGAAATGGCAAATGCTAAGGCTTTTTCTTCTAGTTTTCTGCCCATCTGAAAGTTGAAAGCGATATGCTGGCTAGTCGCCTTTCTAGTATTTTGCTGTTGGGTGTTCCTCGCAGAACCAAGATGAAGTTCAGGATCCCCCAGACTCAGCAGGGTCTTGGTGGGAGCGGGGATCCTGCTGTCCTGTCTGCAGCCGGGAAGCGTGATCCTTTGAGGGAGCTGATAACTCCCATCCCGTTAGCTGGAGCTGCAAAGATTTGATATTTCCGTCCAGCCTGAAAGTAAATAAAGTACGAAAAAGCATGTTGGATGTGAGGAGACCCTTTCTGAGCTGAGTGATCCCCATTCCTTCCCCCTGAGGTCACTTGTTTCAATCAGGAGCCACTGTATGATAGCGAGATCAAAGCCATTGGAAGCAATCAGACCTCTTCATAAGATCTGCCGAAAGCCTGCTACAAGGCAAGTTTTCTCTGAAAAAAAACCATTTCTTTTCATTTTATCTGTGTGTTCTGAACTTCCTCCTCAGTAAAAGTCCTATGGAAGAAGAATGCTAAGGAGTATTTTTAAGTAAGTGGCTGCAATTAACATAAATCTATTAATCCAGCCTAGCAAGAGAGTATTGATTGCAGTGTTTTTGCACTACCTTCTGACAGGATGGAAAAGTGATGAGAGAAAAACAAAGCCAAATTGATCTCATAATTTCAGGAGTCATCTTGAAAATAAAAATAAATATTTACATAGCTTCTATTTATTGCCTCTATTGTTTCCAAGATGTTTCTGTAGTTACTGTCTGTTTCTGACAACATTGCAGGATGTGTTAGAGACCCTTTGTGTTAGGTTTGGTTTTGCCATGTCAGTCGCCTTGTTCCTCATGTAGCTTATTGATGTCAGAAGTAAGTCAAAAATGGTTCTGAATGTGGGAAAAGCACAGAGAAAGAAAAAAGTAATCTGAGCTATGGCAGATACTAATAGGAGTTTGAAGGAGATAAGTAAGCTTCGATGTTGAATGTTATGAAAAGTTCATATTAAGCTTCTGCTGTGCATTGGTAGTTCGGGAGATGCACTGGAAGCCTGGATGCTTGTGTGTGTGACTGGTCAAAATGCCACATTTATTTTGGTGCAAAATGCTAGATTTGAAACTTGGGGTGTTTTTTTTCATACAGAAGCAAAACTGGGGCTTTTGGAAACATTAGTGAAACAGTACAGAGAGAAATTCATCCCAGAGGACCCAAGTGTATTTTCGCCAGGCACTTTGCGCCAAGACCCCAGCCTCAATTCTCTTGTCTGACGCATCCTGGACAAATGCTGTTTAATGCAGTCTGTGGCTTTTGGTCAAGAACACGTATCTCCTGCTCTCTCTATTCATCTGGATATATTAACCCACATCTGGGAAGTATTTCTAAAATCAGCTTCCTTAGGAAGTGACATGTCACTGCAAAATATTTCAGTTGCCTTCAGTCTGAAACCAAATTTGATAAACTTAGAGCCAGCTTTGGTAGTTTAAACTAACCTGGTCGCACAGCGGATGTTTTCTCATTTTCAGAAGGGCCCAATGATTTAACAAGCTTTCTGTTCTCTAAGGTGTACACTCAGGCACATCAGTTGAGGTTGTGATGACCAAGTTTGTCTACAGCCTTATTGACTAGAATGGCAGTACACTGTTTTTTCACTTAGAATCATAGAATTGCCTGGGTTGGAAGGCACCTTTCAGATCATCTAGTCCAACCATCAACCTAACGCTGACAAAAACCATCACTAAACCATGTCTCTCTACCCGTCTTTTAGATACCGCCAGCGATGGTGCCTCAACCACTTCCCTGGGCAGCCCATTCCTGTGCTTCAAAACCCTTTCAGTGTAAAAATTTTTCCTGATATCCAATCTGAACCTCCCCTGGTGCAACTTGAGGTCATTTCGTCTTGTCCTGTCACCTGTGACTTGGGTGTATTGCGTTTCATGCACCACCTGCAAAGATTTGGTTTTAATGAAGTTGTCAGATTCGCGGGATTCTTTTCAATGAAAGCTGCTAAGTGAAGGCTAACGTATTACGTATTGGTCATGCAGTATAAGAAAGCAGCTATTTCAGAACTAATTAGTCTATTTATGAAAACAGTCCAATAAATATTTAATGATTTGTTTGATTCTTATAAACAAATACTTGTGCTTGTAGATGCTAATTACATGAGCAGAGCCCTTCACTTTGCATGGGCAGAGTTATATTTGTGTTGAAGTGTTTGTTGTATTTGTGCCAAAAAACAACCCCAAAACCTCATTAAGATCTGATCCTTCAGACGTGCATGTGCTTGACTGCTCAAATAATGTTGCTTTGGCTGTGTTGATTTCAATACTTTGATCATGAAATATCTCATGTAAGGTGGGGGGAGGGGGAATTAACACAGCAGTAGTGTTGATCTGTATAAACACCCATTAATGAGTACATGTTGCACCCTTCCCTGGAGGCAGAAAACCATGTTTCTGCCAAGTTGATGAGTAAAATGAAGTTGCTCACCGAAGGTACTTATTGTCTTGAGATCCACTTTGCTGCTTGCTGTCTCAGCCCAAACTCAGACTTCAGAGTGATGGTTTCTGTATTTTCCTGTACGTGGACTTCTCCGGGGGCGGCTCGCCGGTGTGCAGGCTCTTCCTCCTGTTCACCATACATTAGCTGCAACGCCTTGGGCTCGCTTCCCTCAGCTAGACTAGAGACAGCACAAAGACCTTTATAAAGGTAAACAAGAATATTACTTGAGCGTCTTTACAAATAACATAAGATAATTTGTTTGCCCAGTGGAAGAAGGATGTTTACTATCTAGCAAGGAAGGAAAAGTACTTTCCCTCCAGGCTTTAATAAGTAGAAAAAAATTACTGCAGCGTAAAGCTGACTGGAGCCTCTCAGCCTCTCATGTTAGATACCAGAAAATCCTCAGCTGAGTATTTTGGGGTACAAAGGAGCCCTGGGATCTAGCAGAGGATGTGCTAAAGCAAGATTAGGAGAGAAGTATGGGAATAAAAATGAAAAGCCGTATAAAATTCAGGAAGGATGGGGAAAGGAGATCAACAAGAAGATGACAAGGGTGTATTTCTGTGATTGTTGCTCCTGAAGGATGGCTCACAAGCACTCCCACCTGACAGCATTTCATTTGCATTTCTGCCTGGCCAAGATCTCATTTATAATTATAACAAGTTTTTTTAATTTCTTCTGCACTGCTCCCGTGTGCTGTTATTCCTGCGTTGGTTTTCATGTTTATTTTCTCAAAGGAGAAAAAAATATGCAGACTGCCCAAATATTCTAAGAAGAAAAGCCAGCCGTTTATTTAAGCTGGCTCTCAACATGCAGAAAGTTGCCTCCAAGAGAAAATGGTAAAGTTTGGCTTTAGGCTTTCCTGGGAACACAAATAAACTGTTGTTTGGTTTTTGTCTTTGGAGATTTTGTAGGTGTTTTTATTTCTTCCTTGTTCTTTTAAGCCTTTTTACTTATCTAGCGTCTCACATAACTTTGATATTTATCTTTGCAATGTAGTGATTTACATGAAGATATACCGGGTTTGGAGAATGTTTTCTTTACCAGTAGACAGAATAGGAAGCTCAAAATCATCTGTTTTCGATTTGGTATCTGTTTTGCAGTGCATGTTGAAAGAGACATATGCTGCTGCATGTGTGATGAGGCTAATTCTGCCTCTGCCTTAATGGAGTCGTTCACACTGAGCTTCCATTCTAATGAATTAATGAGAAACTGGGAATTTAGATTCACAGTGGGCTCTCAGAAGATTGCTTTGTTGCAGCACTGACTACTCGCTCAAAGCTCCGTGAAACTCACCCAGCCCCAGGTCCACCCCAGTCTGCTGCTGCCGATGTGCTCTGTTTCTTGAGGGTCGTCCAAGGGAAGCTGGAGGTGCCTGAAGGTTGCAGGAGGGTCCAGCACTGCTTCAGGTGGGAATCAAAGTTGAGTCTCAGTAAAGCAACAAAAACTGCTGTAGCTCAGACTGTCCCAGTCTACCCAGAGTTCTGTTTTCTGAGGCTCCTGATGGCGTTCCCAGCATCTCCGTGCAGCAGAGACTCATGAAAACAGCGTAGCTGTAAAGGTGAATATTGGAGTGAGTAGGTTCAGCCTTGACTCCGCAGCCATTGCAGGTGGCCTGAGTCAGGGATATTGCTGAGGGTGGGCTGGGGCCAACCACATGGTCATTTTGTCTGTCCACCTCTGAGCCTCAGTGAATGGCATTGAAGGATTTCTTTTTAATGGGCGTGTTAAACATGGGACAAATTTAATTTTAGTATTGTCATTTAAAGTCATTCCCGCTACAAATGATTTGCTGCCAAATGAGTCGTTAGGTCTACCATAATTTGGGGCTCATCCAAGTTTCTGTTCCTCTGAATGCAACTGATCCAAGTGGTGGCTCAGCTGTGCCCAGTGCCTTTCAGTGCTTTAATGTAGATGAGTTGTTCTGACCGTGATGATGAGTGCAATAGCTAAAACCCCTATACATTAATAACAAAATGTGCCTGCCATGACCTCCTTAAAAAAAACCTGGAAACCCTGGTGTGACTGGCTTTTACTTTCATCCACTGCAAGTGGAATCTGCGTTAAACGAGCATGTATCTCAAAGTTCCCCATGAGCATTTTTAGTGCAGAGTGTAGTGACTGATACTGTTGAATATCTGAAAATATCACCAAATAATTATATTTAAAAGGATAGTGAAAAAATTAGCAAAAAGTCTAAGTTGGCATCAAAGAAAAGAAGCTAGAGCTTAGAATAAAACCTTCTATAATGAGACATATCATATTTTATACAGCTTTCACAGTGTTTAAAATATTCTGGCAAAATTTCCTAGTTCGGATAGTTCCATGTGCACTGGTATGGTCACAAAGATCCTTGTCCCAGCTTTACTAAAGTATGGCCGGTGAACTTCTTGTAGAACCTAAATGTGTTGTGTGTATTTAGAGGGAGTGTCTGTCATGAGATTACTCTACAATTAGGGTCATGATGACCTGCATTTTCTTTTTACTTTGATTTTCCCCTGACTTGTAGTTACTGAAGTCCCTAAAGATTACAGGGGCAGAATGCCTCCAAGTGCTCTTTAACACTTGACGGTGTTAACAGCTCTGACAGTGTCATACGCACACTTCAGGCAAGCTAACAATTGAAGGATAATGCTGTATGCAGTAGAGAGGGTAAATGGAGATTTTTTGGTTTATGATGGAGAGTCTTTGATATAACAGTTTCAAAAATCAGATTAGGGTGTATATCATTAGAAACTCTTTTTCAGTTGTGCTAAAAATTCAACGGCAAGGTTTTGTTGAAATGAGCTCTTGTGGTCTGCAAGGAAGAAAATCAATCAGCACGCACCTTATCAATTTTCTATATCCTTGGTAGGGATGCAATTAAATTCAGTCTGAAAGGTCACAGTGGGGTATACATTAACCTCACGCTAACCCTGTGTGTGACACTGCCGCTGAGAATGAGTTAATAAAGATACCAGTTGGAGCTGGATGTTTGTCCTCTTTTCTTCCAGTGTATCTGCATACGTACACACTTCTCATTACATCTTTGTGCATAATATTAGTAGCTATCTAGAATATTTGCAGTGCTGCTAATTAGGTTGTGGGCTAGTGTACGGTGGAACATGCAGCGGAGTTCCACAGTTGGTGGCCAAAAACATTTAAACCCATTAGTTGAAGTTAATGTTAATGCAGGGGTATGCCAATGAGACAAGCCTTTGTTTCATTTCCAGACTCTGGCGATGTTTAAAACAGCAGCTGCAAAAAGTGAGTTTAATTCCAAAGTTCAGTAGAGTTTCTTAATGCCTTTTGCATTATATAAATTTGCTCCACATGAGAGAAATTGGATTTCTTATTGAAAATTGGAGAAGCACTTTGGTGGTGAAGAGAATCTTGACCTTTTCTAACCTTTTAAATTAAGTTATGGGGAGGTATTTGATTTTAGGTTTGATTTGGGAGGACCACGTTTCCTGTATTAGCTATTAAAAAAACCCACAGTACAGTAGATCATTAAGTCAGAGAAACATAATATCCAGCACTTCTTTTCCAGAGACTAGCAGTAAGAGGTCACCAAATTTTACTTTTAAAAACTTTTCTGCTCATCCCTGGAAAGACATTTATTGTTATATGAGATTGCAGAATTTCTAATGAATATATTGAACAATGGGACATGAGAATGAGAAACATAAAATTTATCCTTCAAATTATGAGATGGAGCCGGAGGAAGTGGATTTGGGCAAATAACAGCCTGTTAGAACAACCTCGAAAGGATGTAATATTTTAGAGCAAATTTTGAAAAAGATAATACAGTCAAGGAGGCAAACAGAAAATGGAATAAAATAATAAAAAAAAAAAAGATATTTTGTGCCAAGGGTAGCTGTTTCATTTTCTTCAGTTCTGTTGCTGAAGAAAGGCAATAGATGTAATCCATCTCAATTTTGACAAAGAATTTGAATATGGTACCCACATGAGCAGTTGTTAGTATGGTAAGAGGAAAAGGAGATTTATGGAAGAAATTTTTACACAGGTAGAAAATTGAATGAAGAGGAGATGGCAACATTAGTCTTGAAAGGGAAGTGTTGAGCCAAAGGGAGGCTGCTAATTAAGTTCCTCAAAGGAGATGAAACATGTTTAATGTCTTCCTATCGTTGTCACAAATAAGCAGTAGTGCAGTTATGAATTTACAGATGACTCAAAGGTAAGAGTCACTGACATTTCAGAAGAGGATTATAACATCATACAAGAAGGATTAGGGTTTTTTCCAAGTTGGTGTAATAGTTACGGCATGGTAGGTAATTGCACGAAGTGCAAGGTCGTGCTTTCAGGGAACAATCATCTGAATTTAATTTGTGAGCTGGGAACTGATCAGCTGGAAAACAGGGAAAAAAAATAGAGCTACATTAGGTCACGTAGGACCAGGATTTTAGATCTGTGGCCTGCTGTAGATCTAGGATTCTAAGGCCTATCCTGTCTAGGATCAAGTTACCAGCATGATGCTGCTGTTAATAAGATAAATGCATGCCAAGAGAATAGTGGGTGAGGTATTTCTAGCAGGGAAAGAAGGTATTAACAACATATTTTGAAGTGTTGACAAAGCATAGTGGGAAGAGCGTGCACTATTCACATTAAAGAAAGACAAGTTCAACCTGGAGCGGGCTCACAGAGGGGCTGTCGGGACAATCGAGGGGGACACAACAGATCATGAGTTGTACCAGAAGGCACTGTAAAAACCTTGGCTTGGTCAGATAATAAAGTGGAGACTGAGGTACTGCTGTCTTCAGGATGGTAAATATACAGGAGGAGAGTAAACACCAGGGAGTGAAAAGAGCTAAATTTTAATTACAGAAATTACGGAGTGGGCAATATGGAAGTAAACAGAGCATGGGTGAAATGAGGCCAGGCGATAAAAGCCAGTCCCCAGTCGTCTACAGGGTTCATGAACAGCCTTTTCCTGGTACAGGAGAGATAATAATAAAGAGCTGCTCTAGGATGGAGTTTCTTCAGTTGATGGAAGGGACTCGGGAGTTTTCTTGCAGTCCTGTGCTCCTGTATTTATTTCAAGTGTTTCTCTTGGGGAATGGCGTGTGCACGTGCCTCTCTCTGTGTGAATGTTTTAATTAAATTGCTAGCTGCTTCCGTGTGTTTGAAGCGTTCCCCGGTGGCGTATGTGTCTGTGGGCGGTGTAAAAGACGATGCGTTCCTGTGCGTGCAGCTGTGGCGCAGCAGGAAAGGGGAACACTTGAGAGACCGAAAATTCTGCGTCTCCTGAAGGGGTGTCAGTGACACCCACTCATCCCAGGTCCTTTGCTGTTGTGGGAATGTGCTGAGTTTCTGCTCCTTTTTTGATAAGCAGTGATCACTGCAAATGAGCCCAACCTAAATATTGACCTGCCTGCAGAGAAATAGAAGATCTTCTTCCTGCAGCACATAGATTTCCCTCTTGGAAGACGACTTGTGCCGTGAAGGAAACTTCGGCAGTTTCACAGAATCACAGGAGGGATGAGGTGAGAAGGGACATCTGGAGGTCATCTGGTCCAACCCCCCTGCTCGGGCAGAGCCACCTAGAGCCGGTTGCCCAGGACCACCTGGATGGCTTTGGAATATCTCCAAGGATGGAGACTTCACCACCTGCAGAAGTTTCCCTGTGGAAGTGGGTTGAAATCAGGCAGGCGGGCGTTAGATGGGAAGATTCCCATCAGTTACAGGGAGGTTTGGGTTCGGGGTGAGGTTTAGGTAGCTAAGACGCAGGAGATGAGAGAGACCCAAGTCCTGAGGCAGTGCAGTAAGTGCTGCATCCCGTGTTTACCTGATTGCCTTTCCAAAGGCAGGCTGGGGCTCTAAAATTAACTCTTTGATCATGTTGACTTCCCACTCCAGGCATGTTGCAGGTAAGTTCCAGCTTTGCTGTGCCACCTTCCAGTGGCATCTGCTGCCCAAAGCAGGCATATAGGTACCCTTAGATGCCATCAGGGCTCTCATGGCTTCTCTGCTGCTTAAACGCTGCCATCAGCAGAGGACCTTGGAGATGTGAAAGAGGGAGCTTGGGTGTGAGAGGAGGACGTAGCGGGTGGTTTGCTGGCCCCAGGTTCAGGCGGTGCATGTATGGGCAGGCCTCGGGGGTGGCAGCTCTGTGTCAGGACCATACTTGTGATCCTCAGGTCATCCCTGGTGCTGTTTCTTCTCCACTCTTGTCAGTGCTCGTCTTCCCTCCTTGTATGTGGTCCTCTGAGGTTTGTAGGGCTCTGTGGATTTCAGGAGAAAGCGTGCGTCGCGATTTCTGTTCTCCCTCATCTTGAAAAAGCAGAAGTTGAGATTTCACAGGAAAATCGGCCATTTGTTTCATCCATTCATATGCTAATGCTCGTGTTTCCTTAACTGCCGTGCAAGGAAAGAGTGGAAATGACAATTTACTGCACTTAGGGCACATAAAGCTTGCTTTTCGGATCAGCCATAAGGATGGTTATCCTTAATGGGGTTGTATCCTGAAGTATCTGCTTCATTTTTTTTTTTTCTTAAGATGATTCTCCTCCAGTTTCCATCTTTACATTGTTTACCCTTGACATGAGTGTCTATTTCTTCCAAATGCATTAAACACATTAATCGAATTTTCATGGCTAAAGCAGGTTAAATACGCAAGTGTGGGACAGGTTTCACTGTTGTTATTCCAGGAATTTTCTTGCTGATTTACTCTTCTCTGAGAGTAAGAATGTCTTTTGTGTCAGACGTGCAAGCATGGCAAGCCAACAAATGTGAGAATCAAGAGTGACTTGGTGCTACAAACAAGAATGTGAGATTTTCCCCTTTCTTTCCTTCATCTAGTTCTGTTCTATACCAAAAAAAAAGGGTACATCTCCTGCCTTCGTGTGAGTACAGCTTTCCCTAGGGGGACAGAGGAAGCTGTGGCACAGGCCACCAAACCTACCGCTTCTCTGAGAGAAAGCTGCTCTTTAGACCAAATGAGTGTTAGGGCATAATTTTATGTTTTGTGGCTCCAAGACCTATGAATGTGCTCAGGAACTGTATGCTTCACTGGATAATTTTCTCATCAATGCCTTAAAATTGTAGAGCAGTTGTATTCATTTTTCTACAGCAGTACGGTGAGGGTTCAAGAATACTACTAAACCAGTATTGAACTTTAACCTGAGCAACGAGTTTCCTGGGTTTATTCACTTAGTATCTCTTGAATTTAGTGCAAGTGCTAATCGTTGCCAGCCTCTTTGTGAGGAAAGCAGGAAGAAATACAAACTACCTTGTTCAAACACAAAAGATGAAGGGATGATGGTCCTCATAAACTCCTTGCACAACATGAAGAAAACCAGCCCAAAAGTTCACATCCTAAATATTGCTGCAGTATTGCTGTCGTGTGGGAGCTCTGCTGTTCCAGGGAATAAGGGAGTACTTGCTCTTTTCGGTCAGAGGCCTTACTATTTTTGTGTTATTACTATCAGCGTCGTGATTCTCCCAAATGAAAGTATGTATCCAGACATTACGTGATCTTCTGCTTTTCGCAGTTCATTTTGTCTGTCTGTCAATGAGTGCAAGTTCCTTCAGCACGATTTGGAACTTCTTAATGGCGTCGACACAGAAATGTCCATTCCCACACTGTTAAATGAGAAATCTGTGGCTGTTCTTACCCTTGGGGTGGGAGAGGATCTGAAAAGATTATATTACAGAAGGTTGATTTCTGCTTTTCGTGTAAAAGGAAAATATGTTTCTAATCTGGTTTGAGATTAGAATTCATAGTGACCATCTGCGTGAAAATCTTACCCATGGCAATTTATTTTTTAAAAAATCAGGCTCAAAATCTCAGCTTTTTTTTTTTTTCTCTGTGAATAAAGTTTCCTAGTCTGGCATCTTAGGGAGGAGCATCTGCTTCAAAGATGTCTTTGGAAGTTCTGAGTTATTAGTCTTTACCTTTTTAAGCAATTTTTTTCCATCATGCTGCCTTGTACAGTCAGTAAGAAGTCTCCAGCTGTTGTGGGCAAGCTCCATAGTATAGACATTGTCTGGTTTGGTCTAACTTCGTTAAAGATTAGAGATATAACCACATATTAATGTCTTTGTTCGTCGCTTTCTCTAAAATAAAATAAATTTGACATTCTGATTTTCTTTCATTATTCACAATTTTGACAGATTTGTTTTGCTAAAAGTGGTCGTGTCTCACATTTCAGCCTATTAAAAAGAAAATTACAGGAGAGTCAGACAGAGGGCTAATAATATTCAGAAAGCCCAGTCTGCGCTTAAATTTTTCATTATCTTTGACAACCTGTTTAGAAATCCTGTGTTGTAAGTTCCAGCCCAGATGTTCAGTAGGTCTCAATGAATATATTTATTGGGATTTGCAAATCGTGCTTAGGCTGTCTTCTATCCCCACAGGAACTCTTTTCCGCTAGTCGTTCAAATAATTACCCTTTATTCACATAAATACTTGCACAAAGTTTTAACGCTCACGTTACATTAAGGAATGTGCTTACATTAGCGTAATATATTGACATTAATCTCAATACAAATGTAAAATGTTAATTGCATGTACTTGAATATTCTTCCTGCAGCTCTGTATTAGGTTAAGGATGCTACCGGGTGTCAGAGGGGAGCAGTGTTCCCAAAACTCCGTGACCTGGTTCACTGCAAGAAAGCAGTTAAAAGCCAAAGGAGGAGATGAAAATATCTTTCACAGCTGTGACAGCACAACATATGTTACTACTTTGTGTGAAAACGAGCAGAGACAATTTAAACTGTGCGTTTGGACGATTAGTCTTATGGTGTCTTTTCTTTGACAATAAAGATGCCGGTGGCAAAACCTATCCACAAAAGACGGGGTGGGTATTCCTGCAGAGACTGCCTAGTAGCTCGGGATGCTTCTGGCATACAGATATTTGTAGCAGATGTTTCCAATTAACTGTAATAATGCTGGAAAATAAATGAACTTTCTCCAGGATCTCCTCTACAGCTGTTGATGCGGCAGTGGTCTGCTGAGCCTGGAAGGGCTCACAGTATCCATGCCCAGGGGGGAGAGGATAAAAAAAAATTGAAAAGCACTGATTTGGCTCAAAAAGGTCTAGGTCCTTGTGTGGAGGGGAATTGAGGAACAACTCCTGTCTCAGTATCACTGTATGTCCTGGATTTTCTCCTCCAGCCTGCCCTCCGTTGTGGTCAGCCCCGAGCGCCTGCCGAGGAGGGCAGCCTGGCTCCCGAGGCACTGCCTGGGGATGGCAGCAATGCCACCGCCTGTCCACGATGCTCCTCACCGGGGTGTCACACCCAGGAGAGACGTTTACTTCTGCAGCCAGTGCGGACGGTTGTGTTAAGCCCCTAAGTGAGCTCAGGTCCAAAATTAAAGGGTTCTTTCCTTTGGGTGCCGGCGCTCCTGACCCGTAGAGGCTGAGCACTCTATCTGTAGAGGCTTGTGGGCTCCTCAAGGGTCCAGCACCTCTCCACGCAGAGCTTGGACACAAAATGTACTCAGACACATTTCCAGCGACATAGGAGAGCTGAAGCTTGGTGTGGTTTTGCTATGGGAGGCCAGAGTGAGCGTGGAGGTTTCTGGTGTGGATCAGGGCCTTGGGACTCTTGTTTGCCATCCGCAAGCAGATGGGAAGCTGTACTATTTAAAAAAAAAAAAAAAAAAAAAAGACAAACCATCTTCCTCAGCATGCACACAGTGGCTTTATCTTAGCATAGTCAGGTCCATATTACTTTATTTTTTTCCTGACAAATGTATTTCTTTTCATACTTGTAGCTACGTCTAAGTAGCTTTGATGTAAATAATTTTTGGGGTTTACTTTGTTAAAATACACCAGTGTTTTTGCCAGTTCTATTTACTATTCCTTTCATAGCTTTGTTTTAAGACACATCTTTGCTCTGATTTCACCTACACGCTGAAACTCATACGTTATATATTTAGTTTTTCAGCTCATATGGTAGATTCTGCTTTTTGGCAGTGATTGCAAGCATCACTAGTGTCACTTCTTTGTTTTTATTTTTGCTTCTTTCAAAAGTTAAAGCCATGAATGAGATTATTTGAACTCGGCATCCCATTGCTTTTAGATTCCCAATGCAGGCGCCATGAGAGAGCGATAAAGCTTTGGCCTTCTGCAACTCCTGAGCGTTTGCCAGACAGAAGCTGGATCTCACTGGAGAAAGGAAGCTGGTGCAAGGTTATCTCGAGGTTTCTGACCTTTTGTTCCAATGGAAAGATATGAAATCTTGCTTCAGGGCACTTTTTCCTAAACTGTGTCTGAAAGGCTGCTGAACATAGAGCTCCAGCCTGGTGAATCTCAGGTGGCCATCCAGCCTAGCCACCACGCACATTGATCTCACTGCCTGTCGATACAGCACAGACACCCATCTAACCTGCTTATCCTGAGCTGCCTCTATCTTTCCAGAGGCTTCAAGATCCCCGTCTTTCTCTTTCCCAGCTGCCAAACCCTCCTGCAACGCTCCGAGGAGCGCGAGCCTGCAGGAAGTGTTTCCACACTGATGACGGAGAAATGGTAGGCTGGTCCAGTGGCCAGGATCAGGTCTCCTCAAGCAACAAGGAGAGTGCTGCATCCTTGTATATTTTCCACATTCAGCTTTCTGAAGCCTCCTCACCTGTAGCACCTCCTGCTTGCGATGTCAAGGTCCCAGTTCAGAGCAGGAACCAACCTAGCCGTGGGGAGCAAAACTTCCCGACTGCTGTTGCTGCCCTGATGGTATGGCTGGTAGATGTAAAAGCCAAAGCAAATCTTCCCATTCATTTCCCATTTATCACTCCTGCCCTTTTATGTGACATGGGTATTAGCGCGGTTGCAATGCAAACCCATCGTGTGGGATCCTGCTGCTGGCCTTTGACACGAGCCTGCCGTTATCCACGCTGCCTCCTTTGGCTTCGAGAAACTCAGCTTTGCAAGCTGTAAAGGGTCCGTGTAATGTTTCTTTAGAGAAAGCCCAACTGACTGTGTATAATCTTAAACCACTTCATTTTCTGGTACTTTATTTCACATTACCCGCTTTCAGTAGAGAATTGCATGTTTAAGAGACAAAAAGTTTAATGCTGCCGAGTGGTCCCTCACAAGGCGTTTTTAAAGGGAATTGTTTGCAAGGCAAACTTCCTCGCTCATTTTCACCGTGCAGAACCGTCTCTAATTTACTGTAGAGTCGGGAAAACACAAAAGATAAGGCCTCTGCAGCAATAGGAATCCTTCATGTTGCACACGTGCGGCTCTGTGTTGTTTTCACATGTTCATCCACCCTTCTGGCACTATCAGTAAGAACATAAAATCACACGGAGGGGTCGGCCTTTTGCTTTTGTCTTTGGACGTTAAGGCGGAACTGAGGATGGGAGGATGTTGCTGGGTCGAGACAACCACGTGTGTAACTCTCGTAGGGCTAGCGCCGAAATAAGAATGAGACAGGACAAGGGGTCTTGAGCAAATGGGAATGATAAAGCTGAAAATAAAAATGTGAAGGATAAATGGTTCCCGTGCGCTCCATCTCTATTGGAAAAGACTGTATCAAGAGCAGGGTTTAAATTTTTTTGGCTGCGTGCTTGGATGGGACAGAATGCAGTTAAAACGATTCCTATAAAAGCGTCACCCTACGCAGGGGGGTGTCTGGAGGGCACGGGTGTCTGCGTGTCTGTGCAGCAAGAACAAAGCCATGGTCATCTGAAACAGTTTTCTAGGCGTTTTGAGAGATGCTCTTGCAGCGTAGCTGGCGCATTAAGGTGGTGTTCCTTTGGCGTGCCTGGGGGATTTGTGTCGTGTTGATTCAGTGATGAATCGAGGAGGCAATATCCAGTGCTGTGAGTGGTACTTCTGATGCTGCCGGCAGGAGAGGGATGGAGCAGCCAGAGGGGGGAGGACGGGGATGTGGCCGCAAAAGAGGTGGCTGAAGAATAGAAGCAGAAGTCGGGGATGGTTGGCCACAGGTAACAGCAGCACCTAACTCACCTTGTCTTTCTGTCCCTTAAAAGTGGTTTTGTCCATGCAGTTACACCGGGAGACGGACTTTATCTGGAGGTATGACTTCAGCTGCTTATCCTTTTATCCCCTCGCCTATGTCAAATATTGTTACAAAGAACCCAAATAGCACTGTCAGTGTTTCACTTTTTAAAAAAGGAGCTATTCGCAATTATTATTGAATCAGCGAGAAACCATGAAAAGGCCAAAGCATTTGACACCTCCTATGCTTACTGACAACGTTAAATTCATGCAAAGAGTTGCCTCCTATTTAAACGGGCAAATATCTAAAATGACTGCCTTACATATTCATATAGCATGGAGCTTTTCTTGGTCATAAGATCACGAAACACAAGCAAAGTAAGTTTTAAGGAGGGTTGTGTGGTTTTTTTAAATCAAGATTTTGAATGAATGAAAATTTGGAGCTAAAAAAACCCACCCTAAAACTAAAACAAACCCAACACCCCCCACACCCAAACCCCCACTGAAAAAAGCAGCTTCATAAGGAGAGGCAAGGTAATTTCTCAGAGTGTCTCAGACCCGCACTTTTTTAAGGCATATCTGCTAGCTCAGTCACATCTCTGTGCTAATAGAATCTCTTGGAGAAGGTCTGTGTGTGGCTGGTACTTCACATTCTTACTGTCTGTGGTTTAGTTTTGAGGGGCTACACACACGAGATAACCTGCCCTTATTTGAGTTTATTTGCTCTATGGTCCATCAAATTAGGAAAGTAAAAAAACAAGGAGACCCACATTAATTGGCCCAGTAGGAATTATCGGCTGTGATGTTTGCAGTGGCAGGGAGTAAGCATTGGTTTCCCCGGGGCTGCTTTCCAAGCTGGTCTTCCTGGGAGGTCTCTCTGAGCAAAGATTCAGGCTTTGCCTGTGACTTCGGGTGTCCAGTACAGAAAGGATGCAAACAGCCACCCTGAAAATCTGATTTTGAAAGTGATGGGGAAAAAAGAGAAGTAACAGTTTGCCTTTCCCCTCCTCAGACAGTAAAAGCAAAGGCGGGGAGGGTACAATTACCATTTGTTGAACATTTTTGCTGAAACCCTTCAGGAGAGGTGAGGCTTTCCTAAACATCTCGCATGATTAATTTGTTTCCTCTGCCCCGCTGATTTGAAAGGAAATGTTTCTCTTGCTTGCAGTGTGTAAAGCACACTCGTCTCCCCAGCTGTGAGTTGAGGAGCACTTTACCCCGTGGATTCCCACGGCAGCGGCAAGTGATCTTGTCTGAAGCTGAGATGCTCTGCGTCACGGCAGGGCTGTCAGAGATGTCTCAGAGGCATCAGGAGCATCTCAGGAGCAGTCGGCGTTCCCGTGGGGAAGCTCACAGCTGGCTGCGACGGCACGGGAGCCTTCTTGGCAGAGAGGGAGGAATGTGCATTAACAAGGAGAAAAGCCGTAATGAAATCCATTAACAACTGCTGGGAGGGAGGCTGGGGAAGGTGAATTTTAGCAGAAAAGCAACTATTTGTAGAAAGCCACCTTCTGTGTTGCAGTAACTGACAGCTGTGAAACAGGGTGACCTCTCTTCCCGGGGCCATGCCGGGTGGCAGGGCAGTGGAGGTGGGGAGCCCCACTCTTGTTCTCCACTCCAACACGGCACAGAGCACCCCAGGAACGCTTCTCAAATGTGGTGGAGGTGCTGGCAGGAGTGTGTCCCCCTGGCTGGCCACCCACTGCTTTCTCAGTGCTCTGGGAAAGCCAGGCGCTGAGCGCAGGGCGGGTGTGCATGCTTGGGGTGGGAGGGCGGATGTACGTGGGGGCTTTTTTAACTTGCTCATCTGCCCTCAAGCTTGCCAGAAAATGTTTTTCTCACATCCCTGTCTGTCCATCTGGCTGCTTTGGTGTGGGAGAAAACACATGCTGAAGCCCGTGCAATTCCCATGGATTTAATGCAAATGCCGAACAAGAATTTCAGGATTTGGTTCAGTGTGGGGTTTTTTCCAAAGGTAGGCTAATGGCATCATCTGTGCAATTTCATCTTCTGGCGAAGCTTGCTCGATTAAACAAGTCCCTCCTCTGATCTCTGTTCTAGGGTTTTATGCTAGCATCTCTCCCAGTTCAGTAAGTTGGCATCGCTAGTACTGTTTACTGTCTTGCCCAGTGTATTTTGTCCAGCACAGAGTCTGAAGGTGGTGAACAGGGTTCTGCTAACCTGTTGGCTGTCTCAGCAACTTATGTAAAAATGACACAGATCACATTCAAAGATTAAAAAAAATCTTGTCATCCACAAGCAATTACAAAATTCTTTAAATGTCGTGTTCAGTTGCTGCTGGCAGAGTGATTTGAAAGGTTATTTTCCCAAGGGAGAGACATACAAATGTTCTGGGAAGTCCTCCTTGCCCAGGCTCCGGTTGGAGCAGTGATGCTCTGGATTCTCTCTCCATCAATCCACTCTGTCCGCTGCCTCCCACACACAGGAGGAATCACAGAATTGTCCAGGTTGAAGGGGACCTTTAAGATCCTTGAGTCCAACCATCAACCTAACTCTGATAAAAACCATCACTAAACCGTGTCTCTAAGCACTATGTCAAACCTGCCTTTTAAATACCTCCAGGGATGGTGCCTCAACCCCTTCCCTGGGCAACCCTTCCAGTGCTTCAAAACCCTTTCCATGTAAAAATTTTTCCTAATCTCCAATCTGAACCTCCACTGGCGCAACTTGCGGCCTTTTCCTTTTGTACCATCGCCTGTTCCTTGGGAGAAGAGACCGACCTTCCCTGGCTACACCCTCCTTGCAGGGAGCTGTAGGGAGTGAGAACGTCTCCCCTCAGCCTCCTTTTCTCCAGGCCGATGTTGCAGTTGCATTTGTAGTGAGTAATGGATATACGACCCCAGAAATGGACACCAGGAAATGCCCAAATCAGTGGAGGCTGAGAGAGAGCCTAGGAAAAAGCAAGACTGGAAGAACTGGAGAGAGGAAGAGCGGCGGTGGGAGGGCTGTGTGCTGGGAAGACCATAGGTGATGGCACGCAAGCAGCAGGGAGCTGCAAAACTCATCCACTGAAATGACATCATGGTAGACGAAGGCTTGGTGGTGGTGGTCTGTCTCAGCAGCTTCCATTTGGCATCACCTGCTGTATCGAGCCATGGTTCTGTAGAGACTTACTTAATAATGAGAGGGTAAACTTTCCATTGCAGATACTTTCATATATCAAAGTCTGCTGGAGTGGAGTACGCCGAAAGCTGAGCCCCTTCTTGCTGGCTGGGATTGAGTCTTGAGAGTCAATCTTGACTTGATAGTTGAGATGCTTGAGATAGTTTTCATGATGTTGCTACTAGTTATAAAAAACAGAAACGTAACCAAAACTAGCTTCTGTCACAGCTATGCTGTGTAATCAGGGCAAAACTTTTACGAGCAGATATAAGAAGGGAGGAACTGGAGGAATTTGGTTTATTTTAATTTTTGCACTTCTCACATTAATTATTGCTGCTGGAAGCAAGCGGAAAAGGGCTTGAATGCTCAGCTTCGGTGGCTTTCTGCAGGGGCATGAGCATTTCTGGACTGAAACTTCTCTAAATAGTTCAAGTGTATTTCTAGCTGCTCAATTTAACAAAAAAAAGAGCTTTCAGAGAGCTCCCATGGTGGTCAGGCACCTCTGCCTTATTGGGCCACTTCACCCTGAGACGTGTTGGCTTCAAATGTGCCATGGAGTTGAAAGTATACTTGAAAATAAGGGCTGGGTCCAGTTTCTCAGCACCCTTCCGTAAGCCTGGCTTTATCTGACACTTGTGAGTGTTCTCTTTTAATTTTCCTTTTTAATTAATTCTTTCAGTCCAGCCTCAAGAAACCAAATTTGGGTAGAGGCTTCCAGATAGATGCAAATCCATCCATGGCAAGTTTTTCCAAGGGAGAACAAAGTATCAAACGATATTACACATAAAACCAGGTCTGATCTCTCACAGGTAGTGTGGAGTCCAGACAAAAAGCATAAAATCCCAAGACTATAGTACCAGAAAGAAGCTGGAAACGCCTTCTCTTACTGATCTGTTGTTCACCTGCCCCGTGAGCTTTATAAATTTGAGGTGCCAGCAGCTTCTTTAGGCTGGTTTGTTGTTTTTATTCCCTTTTATACCTGTAACATAGGTCAAACCTTGGGCAATATTGCTAGATTTCAGGCTAGTGCCACACAAAGCAAGTGCACGAGCGGCCAGGTCTCTGCTCTGTCCTGTGGGTAATTAGGAGAACAGCACAAACAGCTTTAGTTGTATTAAAAAATGCTTGATGTAATTAACCAGATTTATGTTTTGAAGGGGATTAAGGTTGTTCATCTTGTTTTTCCTCCTTTTTAAACCAGTTTTCACTGATAAAAATCAAAGAGCCCAAGTACTGTTAACTGACAGTCTGCGTCCCATCCAGTTTTTCCTGAAATTAATCTTGCAGTATTAGAGGCTATCTCAGTTCACTGTGGTTAAATCAAAATTTCTAAGAATGGTTTCCCTTTCTCTCTCTCTCTTTTTTTTTTTTTTAAATATCCCTGGTTTTATGAATAAATAAATGCTACTGACGTCTTTATCACTGATTCAATACTTAAATGCGCATTCAACAGTTTCTGCAGTAAGAGGACTTGTATGGTTTGTGCAAATACTTACTTGTGCAGAGAAAATGACCTCTTAATAATTACTTTTCATGTAAATGCAACCTGCTGAGTACAAACAGCGTATCTCTTATGCTTTTGCTGAGTATGATGATGGTGCCACCAATCCTGGCAGGCAAAACCAGGATAATTCAGACGGGTCTGACAGGACCAGGGCTTGGAGATGCAAGTCAGCCGTAGGAGGCAGGATGCAGAGCAGTGGTGGCTGGTGATGCAGCAGTGACATGGGTGTCCTTCTTCTCAGCTGCTCTGTCGCGACTTGTCAACACATGACTGGAGGATGGCATTCTTTGTCTCTTGCATTTGTAATCTCAAAATGAAATCCTCGAATTCTAAACGGATTTATATCTTCTGGTGGCTGTTTTGCCAATTATCATGGTGTCACTTCTATTTCCAGAACCTCTGCCCACTGGTATCCTATAGTCTGGCCAATTATTTTGAGCACACTTTAATCTGATTTGACATTAAGAAAAAAAAAACGTGATTCCCTTGTGGATTTAGAGTTTAGCAATTTGATTTAGATAATCAGATCTTGTCTATATACCCAAGTAATTCAGGAGAGTTTCTCCTGGTTAGCTGTGACAATATAGGATGATGGATTTGCATGATTTTTTTAACCAAATCTGAAAACATTTGAATGTTGTGAGTCAGAAAGAGCTTTGACCCGAAATTTAATTAAGGAGTGGAAAATAGGAAAAGTGGGAGGATGCAGGAGAGGATTAGACAAAAAAGAAAATCCCTGGTCATTTAGGACTTTGCTCCTGTTAAATGGTCTAAAGAGCTCCTCTCATAGAATGGTTGGGCCTTATAAATATTAGGAATATACTTGAAGATTAGGAAGAGTGAAAAATGCAAACTTAATAATGTGATTTCTTTCTTCATTTTTAATACAAATGAGGAAGCTGCAGGGAAGAATAAAAGGCAAGCTGAAGTCGAAGGAAGCAAATTTGTGCCCATCCATGTCTTATGAGTAGCATTAGGAAACCATATGTAAGTATTTAGTCTTGACTGTAGCAGATTTAATGCATTAGGTCTTGTCTGGACAAAGCAAGCCCAAATCTATCAAGTATTTTGGTGAAAAAACAGTTGGAAATTCTGGTTACTGTAAACGGACACCAAAGAGCTGTGCTCAAAAGCTTGATAAATACTGGAAGCAGAGATGAAAGTTTCAGTTCCATTATCAGTACTACTCTGACAGGTGGAAAGAGGAGAAAGAAATTTGTGAATGGCATCATAAAAATGCTTTGCTGAATGTATTCATAATTACTATAATGCCGCAAACCAACTTCTATAAAAAAAGGATTTAAGAAAATTATTTTTATTCCTGTATTACACAATATTAAACTTAGATTGCATTGGTACACCTTAAATCTTTGTGAGTGCTCTTGAGAAGGGGCATTAGACACACGCTAGGTAGGCCAAATGAAAATCCACGTGGCCATAAGTCTTGTGTAGGTGACGTCTTCACTTGAGTTAGTCAAGAGCTTTCAGAAGAGAACAGACCAGAGACCCAAAAGATCTATGTCCACGTGAAATACTTCAGTAAGATAGGTAGCTCAAAATTAAATACAGCTCTCTTCAGCAGTGGAGGCAGTCCAGCGTGTGTGTGTCTTCAGCATCCGCAGGAGATTCGCAAGTACTTCTCAGGACTGACGAGCTCCCAGCCAGAGCAAAAGGTGATGCTTGATGAAGCGTGATTATGTGTTTAGTCCCGGGATCTCCCGCAGATGGAGAGAACCTGGTACAGTCCAGCATTGGGCTCAGGCAGGTGGAAGGACCTGATGAGATGCATGTGCCCGTGCCCTGCAGTGCTACAAATAAAGCTGTCACTGCAAGTAATGCTCTTACAGAGTTAGTGCAGGAAGGAACAGCAGTGACAAGTTTGACTGGAAAAACACCAATTAAGGGAAGTCTAGAATCAGTGTTATCAAATTGGTGTTCATCAACAGCTAATCCAAATTTAACTAAGATCTCTAGGGTTAAGGCTTCATTACCACCTGCTGCAGCCTGAACACACCTTTCTTTGCCTAGTTGAAGATTTGGTGTAACATCTATTTAGCGAAGTAATTTTCGAGTGTAACTCTTAGCTGTACGGACAGAGATGTTCATGATTCACATAGAGATATTTGCTTTATATTTGTAAAGATTTGATTTGATACCAGGGTATTAGAGTGACAGCGACTAAGTCTTGGCATTCTTCATTGGAGAAAGAAACTCTTGGTCTTGAGTCCTCTGAAAACTGAGTGTTATATCCCTCTGCCTCTTAGTTGTAGATGTAAAGTGGGGGTGTGAAAACACGTGTGTTGTAAAAGCCTGTGAGCAAGCCAGATTTTTGAGAGTAGCAGCATACTAAGAAATCTAATAATCCTAGAACTCCAAAGACACGTACTGTCTTTTACTGTCCGTGCCAGACTGCACACTGCACTCCTTCTTACTGTGTGTTTTTACAGAAAAGATCTCTGAAACTTACATTCTGTGGTTCCTTAATCCATCCCTCCACTGAATGACAAAACTCTTTTGCCACGTGAACTGCCCTGAGCAAGTTTATCTATGTGGTTTTTTTCTACTCTTTGAGAACTAAGGATTTGTGAGATAGAGGTGAGGGACATCTCAGATGGACAGTGTACATCCAAAGATAGTGAAAGTTAATGGAATTACTGTGGGGTTACACCAGTGAGAAAGAGGTCATCTTCTGTACTTTTAAAAGAATTGTGAGACTAGTCTGAAAGTATTCATTTTCATGTAACGCTAAAAACTAATGGCTGGATCTTTACATGCCATAGAAGTGGGGGGAAAAAAAAGACAATATGGACTTTAAAAAATCAAGATCAATTAGGATCACAAAGATCCAGAAAGAGAAGGATCTCAAAGGAAAAAGTAGATTACCTATGTCATATAAACCGTGTATCTGTAAATGATAAATTTCTATACATCTGCTGACCAATGAAAATGCTATGAATTTTAGTTTTCACATTTGAGTTTGCATACACTAAGTAAAACATGAGTCCTTAAGTAGAATCTAGTGGTGCAAATTGTTAGAGACGAAGTGAGGTGGCACAGGGCAGGCTGGAGCACTCTCCTCCACTCCAGACCCAAGATTTCCAAGAGAAGGAACCATCACTAATATTCTCGACTACCTCCAAGCCAAAGCATGCCGTGTATGAGACATTTTGCATTAGGCAGCCCATTGGAGCTACGTTGCAGTTCCCAAATTTGCACAATAAAGGAGGAAAATGGTACAAGCAGAGTAACGCCGAGGACCACTGATTGATGTGAACTAGAAACAGGAGTGGCTGAAAAGGGAGGAGGAATAAAGCTGGCCTGGCGGACATTGCTCTTGATTATACTTGACCTGTTTTAGTTGAAGTAATTCTGCTTGCCTCTAGCAACAAGCTTTTCCTAATGTATTTTACCATTAGATGTTGGCATCCTTTACGAGTTATTGCATGGTGTATGTAGCTGGCCTCCTTGCAGTTCTCTTTCAGGGCATCTTTTTTACTTGAAATAATTGCCTCGGCACTTTTTTTTTTAAAAGGGTAGAAGTATATGAATTTTTGAGATTACTTATTCAATTCTGCCCGGCAAAAAGAGATCACATTTGAGATATGTCAGCTGTAACACAAACCCCGGAAACCACTCTGAAATATTTTAGATATTTACAATGTTTTGTCAAAGAGCATCTGATTTTGTTCATTGCTGTGGGGCTCTGCCTGTATAAAGCAATCTTGATCCTGCTTAAGTCCATATGGCAAGGCACTTAAGACAAATAACTTGATCTTATTAATAGACAAAATGAAGAAGTTTCCTTAAGAAATTAGAAGAGGTGGTTGCTTGTTCACAGCTTCCCTTTCTCAGCTTAATTTTGAGCATGAGATTCAGAGTTTTACTGGACTGTTACTATCCGCTGACGCTGCCACTCAGTTCTGAAAAGCAGTGCTGCAGTTTGGCCTCAGTGAAATACTGTGAAACAAGTTATTTTCCCAGAAAAAAAGGGTTTATAAATTCCCTCTAGAATTCTCCCTCTTATTTTACTGCCTCATGTTACAAACTCATGTGCCTACATTTAGAAGTGGCATAGCTGTCTTTGTTCGCTACTCGAGATAACCCTTGCCAGTTCCCCCAAAATTTAACAGCAAAAAAGAGCCGCGGGAGATGGGGCACCAGTGGATCCTCAAGCCTGACCTGGCAGGACCTGTTAAAAGGATGAGATACGGCCCCCGGGGATGGCCAGCAAGTCAGCAATTAATACTAATTGCGTGGGAAATTATTGTAACGCCGTGATGGTTCATCAGGGACCTGGGATGAGTTCATAGCTGTGCAGCATCTTAGGGCTGTGCGTCCCTCGGTGTCTGCTTCTAGAAGGAAATGCACCAGTGCTTGCTGCTCGGTTCAGCTGCAGCGCTTGAAGATCGGAACTATAATTAATGTGGAGGAATCTAAACCAGCTACCATCTATCGTGGAGCTTGGCTTGGGAATATTTGAGTTAAACGATAAAATTCCAATTGGTTTCGGCAGGGATCAGAACCGACTTCTCTGGAGCCAGGCCAGACCACTTCTTGTTTTCTGATAGGAAAGAAAACAAACCTGAAGTTGCGTGGAACGTGTGTAACCTGCACACGATAGTCCTTTCACAACAAGAAAAAATACAGGCGTTTGATTTTTAAAAGGCTTTCTCCTTTGCCTCTCCGATTTCCATGGGGAGTTTTGCAGAAAACTGGGATTTAAAATGCTGCCGTCTTCCTCCCGTCCTAGTGACAGCTGTAAACATCTGCTGAGGGTGTCATTCATTGTCTCATCCTACAGTCGCTCCTTAAGACTGTGAAGCATCCTGCCTTCTTGAAAATCACGCTGGCAGTGCCGCAGGGAGGGCACGGACGGACAGCGTGCTCAGAGGGTCTCCGGAGCGGGGTTTCCGCGTGGTGCGAGAACGCATCCCGCATCCCGCATCCCGCATCCCTGCTCCGTCCCAGGGGTAACGCCTCAGCAGGGAGGGGAGCTTTGGAGGGGAGGCAGTTTTGGAAGGGGAGGTGGTGGCAGGGGGGATGGCAGAAGGCACGCTGCTGTCTCGTCGCCCTGCGATTTCACCTCTCCGTCCTGCTCCCGGAAAGACAGACAAGGCTCCAAGTCATAAAATTGCGGTTCGCCTAACCCCTCCCTCGTTTCGGCTGCTTGCTCACGCAGCCACCCCCGGGCTCTGAAACAAAAAGTGCGTGAGTCGAGGCGGGGAGCCCTCCCGGCGCCGGGGTGCCCGTCCTGCGCCCACACCGTCCCGCTCGCCAAGGAAGCCTCAGCTAATCGCGTATATACAGAAGCGATTTTTCTCCCATCTGTTCTCGTCAGCCCCGTACTCCGGCAGGGGGGGGATTAAAAAAAAAAAAAGGAAAAAGATTTTTAAGAAAAAAAAAAAAGAAAAAACAAGTGTGGGGCTGCACGGGAGCGTGTCTTTGTGCCAGCCTGTGTGCGGCGGGCTGACAGAGGCGGCATTGTTCCCGGGCTGCGGCCGCCTTGGCAGCGGGAGAAGGTGGGGATGGGTGGCCGCGCATACGGAATGGGCCAGGGGTGGACAAACTCCTAGAGCTGCCCTAAGGACCCGGGAGGGGGAGTTTTCGGAGCCCCTCGCTCCGGGCTTCTCCTGCCGGCTGCTGCACGAGGCCAGCGGGCTCCGGGCGCCAGGAGTCCTTCTTGATTGAAGGTAAGGGCTTTATCTGTACGGTCGCGTGGTAGCCCCGGCCGCTGTTTTGGTTATTAATTGAAGTATGGGTGATAGGACCCAGGGGAGAAGTTGTGAAGTCCGCCGTGCTCCTGGGGAGAACGGGGCTCCAT
Organism: Arenaria interpres; assembly: GCA_013399435.1. NCBI lineage: Eukaryota > Metazoa > Chordata > Aves > Charadriiformes > Scolopacidae > Arenaria > Arenaria interpres. The sequence continues at coordinate 80,463 of VXAK01007770.1, read as the reverse complement.
GGTGGCATTGTGCTGCGGCTGGGGGGGTGTTGAAGTTTGTCTGCTCCCCTTTATGTGGGCTTAATTGGCAGTACGAGTAATGAGAAAATCGGTATGTGTTCCCATCACAGGAAAAAAATACCTTTTAATTTCATTCTGCGGCTTTCTTTTTACGCCAGAAGCTATTACATATATGCAATATTAAATGGATTTTGCTAATAGATATACATTAACATATAGCCATTAGGCAAAGTGAATACTTCTTCCTATTACCAGACAGTTCCTCCCCACCGTAGGTAGTCCCTGGGCTGGGAAATACCCTGCACAGTGGTAAAAAATTAACATTTGTTCCACACACCTCAGCAGAAAGAAAAATCGTTGTTGCGTTTATTTTTTCGGTCTCTTTGTAGTCACAAAGCTTACACAGACTGTGCTAAAAAGATCTTACGTTGTTGTGCAGATATTTCTCCCCTGTGCTTGCTACTTCAATGAAATTTTTGGTGGTTTTTAAATTACTATTCTTTCCTAGTTTTAAAGTGAAGGCGTATTTTGTCTGAGCGCTTCTCTAAGTCTTTTGCTGTTCTTATCGCTGTCCGTCCCTTGTAATTGTTAACTGTGTTATTGGGAGTGTGTGCTGCTATTTGGGGATGATCACGAACGTGGTCTTAGAAGTGCCTGCCTTGGTGTTTGTTCATTTTGTGTGCCCGTGTGGGGGTGCTTTTGGGGTGAATGGGCTCAGCTGTGGCAGGGACCCCCCGACACAACGCCGGGTCTGGGGGTTTTAATGTCACAAGTGGCGTTTGAAAGATACTGGGGCGTTTTTTGTTGATTTTTTTTTTTTTTTTCCTTCCCCCAAAGGTTTTGTGGGGAGGAGAGCATCATTTGTGCGCTGCAGGGCTTTCCTCTTCCCTGCCAGCCCGGCACTTGTTCGTTGTGTGTCGTTTGGGAGAGCACAGCTCCCACCTCCTGCTCGCCCCATGGCTCGTCGCAGCCCCGGAGGACGCACGCTGCTTTTGTGCTCTTGTTGGGTTCTGATCTTTAGGGAGCAACTGCTTCGAGGAATAAACACATTGCCTTATAGGAGAAACTCTGGAAAACATCCTGTTAGTGACAGTGGCAGCTGCTGCCCGTCCCGCTGGGTGTCCCTCTGCCAAAAGCGGCGGGGCTTTGCTAGCCGGCCAGCCGGAGGCAGGGGGATGCAAGCCCTGTGGCTGCGAGGTGCCCAGGGCCGGGGAGCAAGGCTGGGAAGGACGGAGGGAAGGACATTTATCCATGGGAAACCACCAGGCTGCTAACAGCTCGCTCGAAATGCAGCACCTGCATTTATCCCGGGGCCCTCCGCCTGGGGGTTTACGGCATCCCCTTCGTCTCAGCCCCCCCAGCCCACGTGCAGCCCCTCAGGATGCTCAGCGGTGGCACCGGGCATGTGGGTGATGAACCTCCGTGCTCCCCCCATGGAGGCTTTCCCCAGGGTGAAAATGCCAGAGGGATGATGCTGGACCACGCATCCTGCTGTTGGGACATCAGCATCTTAACAGTGGCCTTCTTATCAGGGAGACACTTTCCAGGCGACACCTGCTACAGGAAAGAAGGACATTTTAAAGTTATAATGGGCATATTTAGACTTGTTTTGTTGTTTTTTTTAATTTATCAAATGAGATATATCTGTGGTCATTACCTCCAGGAGAGAGAGAAGTGAGACCCTAGAGAGTGAGACCTCCCGAATTATTTTCTTGCGCCTCTCAGGGACCAGCAAGCGTGGAAATCCCAACTCAAAGCTTGTCTACACAAGCAAAAAAATGGGACCAGAATAATTAAAGGAGTTGCAATTCATACCTATTTTTCAGTGGATGCTTTACTATAGGCAGTCTTGCAGGAAATAAAAATATACATGGATAAATATGGGTTTGCATTAAATCAAAATTGGTCGTATATCATTGTGAATACGCTGGCTTACACTGGTGGAGAGCCTGTTACTTTATTTTTACTGCTGTGTTTTAACTGACAAACACAAAGTTTCATTTGCTGTTAGTTTAAGAAAGCGGAGCAGTTGCATGTCCCACACATAAAATTATCCCCCTTAAAGTTCCTTTGCTAAATGTTGCGTGCCGCATGTATACAGTGACTTTTATAACCCATTTCCTCCGGAGTATTTGACACTAGGCAGCCAGGGTCAATTTAAAATAGATAGCTTTTGCTTACACAGTCAACTTTCATCTATTGTATATGTTTCTGTAAACAAAAAGATGCGGCAGAGTCCGTGGTGGATGTAAGCACAGGCAGGGCCTTGGTGGTAACTTCTTCTTAACCTGCGCTTCATCGTTTTTTTTCAGCACAGAAGCTTTTGCTTCCTCAGTGGGAAAGCCTGGATGAAGACCTGCGGGGATGGTGGTGTAAGGTAAGGAATACCCACGCTGAGAGCCCGGTTTGGTAAGCTCTTCTTCCTACTTTTGCATTGCCATGGAGCTCTCAGGTGAGAAGTTGCTCCACTCTGCATCCGATTTCTTCTCAGAAGGCCTTGCATGTGGTGGTCCTTTGTTGCTCAGCAGTGACAAATACTTGAGCAAAATTGTTTGCTGTGTAGGTGACAACACGTCTTTGATGGTGAATTTCAGTGTTGTGTGAAGTGTTGTGTGCTCTTTCTCTCCTGTGAGCCTCAAACCATCCTCTTGAGGAAAGGATCATGCCGTGTGTCCACTGTACCTCGTGGTGCAGCCAGTCCCAGTGCAGCATCACTTGTAGTCTTTTATTCAACTTGGAAGTGTTAAATTAAAAAGAGGGAGTCACGAGTGTTTTCTGGCTCCCAGAAATATCGCTTTGTGGCCTTCCTCTGCCAGCTTTAGTGTCACCTTTCCATCTCCACTTCACTTCTCTCTTCTCCTGCTGGGTGGCAGCCCCTATCATTTCTGCACCACTTCTGACATGGTGCTCTCAAGGCTTTTGTCTGCAGGCAGGCTGATAAGAGCTGGGGTTGTTCAGCCTGGAGAAGAGAAGGCTCCAGGGAGACCTTATAGCGGCCTTTCAGTGTCTGAAGAGGCTACAGGAGAGCTGGGGAGGGACTCTTTGTCAGGGAGTGTAGTGACAGGACGAGGGGTAACGGTTTTAAATTGGAAGAGGGGAGATTTAGATGAGATACCAGGAAGAAATTCTTCCCTGTGAGGGCAGTGAGGCGCTGGAACAGGTTGCCCAGAGAAGCTGTGGATGCCCCATCCCTGGAGGGGTTCAAGGCCAGGCTGGATGGGGCTTGGAGCAACCTGGTCTGGTGGGAGGTGTCCCTGCCCAGGGCAGGGGGGTTGGAACTCGATGATCTTTAAGGTCCCTTCCAACTCTAACCATTCTATGATTCTCTGATGTTCAGCAAACGGCATCATCCTTACCTCCTCTCCCAGGACCTCCTTCTGTTGGTTTTACTCTACCTCATGCGCCAAGCGAACAAATAAACAGTCAATGAATGAAGAATCTATTTGAAATATGATGGCTGGAAATCGTGTAGCTCTTCCAGTTTGGGGGCCTAAAGGAGAGGCTTTGATGCAGTGCTAGGCAGATTGCACAGCCTGCGTGGATATTAGAAAGTCCAGCAGTGTTAGTATAGTATGGCTGTGCTGCTTGTTTCCTTAATCTGCTTGTTTAGAGACACCCGGAATTCATCTTAATCATCTGTTTCCGCTGCACAGTAGGTACAGGAGGAAATACCACAGAGAGCCTTATCACTGGGAAAACGCATCATTTGAATGTGCAATGTAAATATTTTAACTAACCAAATGTAAATACTGTTTTGCCTTTAGGATGGGAAAAGACTGTCACAGTCAAAAATGAGCTGACATAAGAGTGACCCTGTATAGATGAGATACAAAATTGTGTTCACACATTTTGGTAATCAAAACAGAGCCCTTAACGAATTGCCTAGTGTGAAAGGAATTACAAACACAAATGTGCCTGACACAAGGCGATCAGAAGTCACTGCTGTATTAACGTCAGAAGGAAGGACTTTCAGGATTCAGGGAGATCTGAGAACCATGGGAGGGATGACATGAAATGAGGAGAGATGTGAGATGGTAAGAGCTAGAGAGAGGCCGGAGACTCTGGAGGAGAGTCTAAACCATAAGTCGGCTCTGAATATCTGTGCTGCTCCGTGCCTCTGGCTCTGACTTGTGTTCACTCTGCCAGGACAGTTAATTCAAAAGTTTCCAAGGGTTAGAAGGTGGTAGAAGCAACAAAGATACTAGATACAGCAAGAAGCACCTTCATTCACAGACGTGCTGTGGGTTTTTCAGTTGGTGGATTCAAAGGAGAGCAGAGTTCTTACGGATCTCCAAGCAGTTGCTTGGCCTACACTGGCTTCATAAGGGCTTGAAGACTAATGGTCTAGTGGTACTTGATAGAAACCAAACATGGAATTTTTGTTTTGTGCTGCATATGATCCTGAAAAATGGTGCTATAGCATAGGCTACAGAATCCTCTAGATACTATGATTCTATGAAGTAAAGACCCTACGTGGTTTTGGGGCATTCATCAGATCCCTAAGCAGAATAAACACCTGGAGATTATTCCATTGGCTGTATGTTCTAGCCTAAGGATTGTTAATAACAGAAAAGGAAGCAACAACACAGTGGATTTGACTAGACTCCATGGACTGCAAGAAACTAGTTACATCTTATTTCTGTAGGCACAGGTCTATGTAAATGCCCAAGCAAGTAAGCTTTCATTGCTGGAATAGCTGGGGGATTTTTAAAGTTGATTTTTGCTTGTATAGCCAACAATGGGTAATATATTAACATCTGCCTCACATTTGCTATTTCTTTGTTCTAACAGCTGGAAATTTACATTTACACGTAGGCCTCAGAGCTAAAAATGTCATTCCCTCAGTTAAAAAGCCATCCTGAATTTTGTCATTCTCCTTGTTAGGAAAGGAGAACTGGAAACACAGGGAAAAGACAAATGGGAAGGGTAGCCCCCAGATGGTAAACGTTTTCAGTGAGAGCACACTTTAATCATGTATAGCGTAGCCTAAGATTGTCATTGTCTGCCATTACTACAGCCAGTTAGCTGTAGCCAAATGACCAAATCTATTAAGAATAAAAATTTTCCAAAGAAAGCAGAAGAAGCCAAATACTTAGGCCATCAGTGAAGAGAAAAATACAATAGTATTTTTTCAGTATAGAGCAAATTAAGAGCCTTTTTTCATGTAGATGAGAAGTGTTTTGCATAGATGAGAATAATTTTGATGTTATCCTTGAAGAAAAGTTCTGTTGCTAGAAAATCAATCATTTTATGCAATAACTTCATGTAACTGTTCTCTCGAATGTAGATAACCTGAATCTTCTTTACCTCCCAGACAGATGTATGAATTTGCATGGGAAAGCATGAAAGCATTGAAGTGTAAGAACTTCATTTTTTCCTTTTAGGAGCAGGAAGCTCATATACTTTTTGCTAAAGTGCTGTATTGTGTGTTTTGGTTTGGCTTTGGTTGGGATTTTTTTCAAAAAAAAAAAGGGGATCTAAAATGGCTTGTTTTGGCACAGGAGAAAAGGTAGGACAGATTACTTTGTAGTGCTAAATTCATAGTGTCATTTTTCTAAAAGAAAATAGCATTATTTGAAGAAGGGGTTTAGATGGCTGATGAAAGATAGGGAATTTAAGAGGAGGGAAGAGAAGTGCAGTTGAAAAATGTTTGGAATGACAGTGTAAACTTCAGGGAGAAAGGGAATTAGATAAAAGAATCTGTGAGAGTGGGAATAATAATGTGAAGGGGAACAGACTGTGCTGGTGAGATCTTTTGGCCTAGGTTTTGAAAAGAATTCAGAATATGATCTGCAATCTCTGTCTTTGTTTGGGAGAGGGAATGGGAGTTTTTCCATTTACAGTAAAGTGGAGTAATAATGTCATTGTCTCAGCTGTTAAAATATTTTAAAATGTCCTTAAAACTGATTATTTATTGCAGTGTCAAATTGTAGACTGTTGTGGTCAGAAGAAAGAAATTGGAATCTATCCCAAAAAGTGGGGTGAAACCATAATTTATGCCTCCTTGTGAGGGGATGGGGCCACTAGTCCAGTCCCGCTCACTCTCGCTCGGTTTGGTAAGGGACTGGGTTTTAGGAAGGCTCTTTAGATATAGCTGTAAGTCAACAAATCTCAAGGTTCAAATCTGCAATGGGAATTTGGAAGCCTCCATCAAAGCCAGGGATAAATAGGGTGCATATTTTGAGTCCAAAAGTGCCTCTGAGGGTGGCTTTGCAAAGCACTTGAGGATTGTGGCATCCCAAGCATCCCTGGCGCACACTTGGGAACTGACCTGTGCATGGCAGTGTTTCTGTGGAAGGCAGACAGGCTACACAGGAGCTCCCATGGCTACAGCTGCTTCAGAAGCTGCTTTTTCATCGTGCTACGGAGTGATCTTTGCCTACTTAAGTCATTTCTCGATAACACAGTCTTCGAATTCGTATCTACATATCACCAAGTCCAGATGAACAGCAATTACTTTCAGCGTTAGATAAATCTGTCTGTGAGATGAATTTATACTTGTGCTGTCATAGATTGTCAGTAGCCTTAGACAATCCACTATCATCAGACTAACTTGGTTTCTTTGTTCTGCTCTTATGGCACACCCAATTCCATTTCAGTGTATGTCAATTAAGGAGAGTATGCCCTAATAATATGTTACATTTACACAGCACCTCTCATCCCGGAGTACTTTATAAATCATGTATATTCAACACCACTGACCTTTCCAGTCCCTTGAGAGCAGGAGAGCAACTGTTTTACAAAAGCAATACAAACCGTAGGAATTTTTTCTGTGTAAACCAGAGAACCCATTAATTACAGAATGAATTTTGTGTTCCCTAAGCTATAGCTTCAGTTTGTAAAGACCTTTATTGAAAATGTTCTCAAGATAAGATGCATGATGCTACATTTTGTGTTCACCATGAACAAAGAGCTAATCCATCTTTCCGTGACTGGGCCCCCGGAAACATTTCACTCTTGCCTCTAAATGTGCGTAAAATTATCACTACCTCTGTACCTTGGCTGTCATTTTAGCTGTAAATTGTCACCTCTTCCTGCAGGATCTGCCCCAAATCCCCCCTGAACTGCTGAGGATCCTCCCATCTCAGCGTGAGAGGTACAGCAAAATAGATAGGTAGATAGATAGCAAAATTAAATAGAAAAACCATTTAAGTGCTTTCGAGGGATTCAAATGTAACTGATCTGCTGGGCTACCACGCTGAAGAAATTCAGTGTAGCGATGTATTAGGCCAGCATATGCAGAGGAGAGATGAGCAAGGCCAGGGGAACAAGGAAGAGGAGAAGGACAGCGACGCATTGGGGGTCCTGGTAGACNATCTACAGGGTGGGTTGAAGGAGGATGGAGCCGGACTCTTCTCAGTGGTTGCCAGTGAGAGGACGAGGGGCAACGGGCACAAGTTGGAACATAAGAGGTTCCACTCAAATATGAGAAAAAACTTCTTCACAGTGAGGGTGGCAGAGCCCTGGAAGAGGCTGCCCGGGGAGGCTGTGGAGTCCCCTTCTCTGGAGATCTTCAAGCCCCTCCTGGATGCTCCTGAGTGATGTGCTCTGGGCAACCCTGCTTCGGCAGGGGAGTTGGACTGGATGATCTCTATGGTCCCTTCCAACTCTAAAAAAATTCAGTGAAATTCAGTGCCCCTTCCTGTGAACATTAAGAGAACGATCTAAAGCCTCCTGGGACCGGTTCTAACCTCTCTGTCCCCGCAGCACTGGAGCCCTGGGGACTGGCAGTGCTCGGTGAGGGAGCGTGCCAGGTCCTTGGTCTGCCGGGACATCCTTCTTGTGATGCACAGAGGCACAGCTTATGTGCAGAACTACCTTGGTAGGGACAGATTCCCTCTGTTTACTTTAGGAAAAAACTCCAGGAGAGCTGCTTTCCTTGTTTTTAAAGAAGAAAAAATAGATACGCAGCCTGTTCTAGTACAGTATTTGCCAAATCAGCCATTCTGGAGGTTAATTTGGGCCTTATTTAATCTGTTGTTTTAAACAGAAGGACAGCAACATTTCTATTTTAGTTGTACAATTCAGCAAATGGATTAGAAAACTGCCGTTAACTGTGAATGCCATGGATGGTAACTCACTTAATAGTAGATTAAAAGAATCTTTAGGTTTTCAGTGTGTTGTTTTGCCATTTATCTTTCTTTGTAGCTTGTCTGGGTTTAATGTAGTTTATTCCATTTAGAAGCATTACTGAGACAAACCCCATTAAAGCAGGCAATATAGTCCTTGTTTTGATTAGCACTCAAGGCCACTAGATAATGATGCTTAAAAAAAAAAATATCTCGTGTTTCTCTCATGGTCATTAGCACTCTGATCACCACTAGCCTTCCTACCACAGTGTCAGTTTTGGGGGTTTTTTCTCTTTTCATCCCAGAGGCTATTGTGAATGCCTTTAATATGGTCTGTGATGTTTGAACTGTAACGTTTATCTCAAAAATAACAATTCTTGCTCTTTCAGTTTTCATACTTGCAACAGATCGGTTCTTCATATGTAAGACTTGCGGTCAAAAACTATCATTACTAGCTAATATTTTGCAAAGCTATTTTATTGGGGCAATTTGCTTTCATTTTATTTTGTGGTGAGGCTTTCTAGACATTTAGGTACATACAAGTTCTTCTCAAATGACACCGGGACCAGAGAAAGACATTTGCATCACTCCTACCAAAATAGCGAACGGTATAGGACCATTTTAGTCACGGGCTGATACAGGCAATTGAAGCAATTTCCTCACATAACGTTTAAACCAGTGACATGGAATTCTAGGACAAAGCTTCTCAGCGCCTCTTTCCAACACTCGGCTGCGCTCAGAGGATGAGCGGCTGCTATTACACGCTGAAGTCTCTGGAGGGTGAACGGCCACCTCAGGCCACGTTATTAAGGCAGTGGAAATGGGTGCATTTCCCACCCTGGTGTGCAGAGTTGACCTCATGTGCTGTTGCCTTTGCTGGTTTTAGTTTTGTTAAGCGAGAAGAAAAATGAGGAAAATAATGAGTTCACCGAGTTGATCTTGGCATCTTCATGGATGGGGAATGTCCGTCTGTAATTACGTGCTCCCGTCATAGGGACCAAACCCTACGGACAATTAACATTTGTAATAACACAGCCAACTCATTTGACCAGTATTGCTGTATTTTACCTACTCTAGGTGAGCACCGGTGTACCTGAAATGAGGCACTCACCCTAGCCTTCATCCTCTATTCGTACAGACCAAAGTCGCCCTGTGTTTTCACTGTTTGCCAGCTCCAGGTGCAAGAGCCCAGCAGTCTCCTGAGGTCCTTTGAGCTTATCATCAAAGCCTCAGAGCAAACTGAACGCTTGTTTTCATGAACATATTTCCACAGAGAGATAAAAATTGCCACTGTTTGTTTCTCTCCTCCTCCTGAAGAGGAAAAAAAAAAAAAAAGTGTGGACAAAAATGAAGCATATGGAGCCTCATCATAGACTTGCTTTGGCTTATGACTCTGATATTATTACTGAAAGTGTGTTTCTGGCTGTGGCCGTGATCCCCCAGCCCCTGCTCCGGCATCTGAGGGAGAAGTGGCCAGGAGTGCCAAATGTAGAAAATGTTAATAATTTTTGTTGGACTGTTTCTCCATTTTTTTCCACCAATATAAATAATATAAATAAACCTTCTGGGCACAGAAGCCCTTTTGGTCCTTTTATCATATTGCAGCCCGAGCCACCTAATCTGTACGCCTTTGGTTTGGGTGGCGTTTGATGGATTTTGCTCACTGGAGCATCCAGTTCTGCTCTGCTCCTACTATTTGTTTTGTCTAGCCTTGCTCAGAGGAGATAACTAATGCAGTAGTTAAAATACCATCATATTAATACTCTATACCAGGGATGGAAAACTGCTTATCTCAGAAGCAGTTACACATGAACCAGGCTGAAGAATGAACTTCAGAGTGGAATGACACTGGATTTAGCATTCAGCCAGACACCACGCCAACTTGAGTTGGCCTGTTATTATTTTTACCTCAATAGTTGTTGCGGTTAAATTAAAAGCCATTTCCCAATTTCTAAACAACAGAAGCGAACCGGATCTCTGGAAGATACTATCTTAATAAAATCCATTAAAAAATATGTAAATCCTGGCTTGTGAATTCCTGATAAATGGAGAATAAATTCCCGCAGTTCCTTATTCATTTGATTTATATGCCATTATAACTGTGAATGGGGCTTTACAAAACCACAGGGACACAATCTTTGCCCTAAAGAGATTGTAGCTGGAATTAGACACAACACATATCCAATGGCTTCAATAGACAAAGCAGGATTACACCAAATAAAACAATATATTCATATTCTTTATGTATATTGTATACCTTGTAAGCTTGTGATAATACAATTATTTGGGAAAGACCTGTTTGTCACCTGTGAATGTCACAATTAATAACAAAGCTCTGGAATAAAGCCATCATTAGTGTTTGCTGGTTCAAACCGGAAAACCTGAGACACTAATGAATAATCATTGCTTTCCTAAGGGCAATTTAATTGAAGAGATGGATTTAATGCAGGCAATATTCAGTGGCGGATTTGACTTTCTAGATGCTGTAGCTTTCAAGGAACTTCACTCCATTTTTAGACCCTTCTTCTGGACAAATGACTTGCTTGCCTTCTGTGTTTTATTACCTGATGAAGGTAGAGCCTCTTGGAGGCTCTAAAGGGACTTCCACACTCTATTCACCCTTCCTTGGGGGTACACAGATTCCTCTGAATTTTTAGTAAAGGAGTGTCTCGCTCCATCCATTTAGAGCTTTTTTTCTGCTATTTAGTTACAAGTACCTGTGTAATTTATTTATTTTTTTTTCTGGGAATAAGCCATAACTGTGCAGTACATCATTTTTTAAATGTTCCTCAGCAGACAAGGGTACCATCCACATGTAAATACTGCAGGCGCTTGTATAAAATCCTCAGGCTTTATTCTGACATTTGAATGGCTAGACCTTTTGTTTAATGGGACTTTGGATAACGAACTGAGGTTTGGCCACTATTTCCAGAGCTCTGCTGAAACAGAGCTCTTCTCATCGGCTCTCTGGAAGAGAGGAGCAGGTGACACACCAGCAGTTGGAGAAACACAGGCTGGGCGAGGGGCTTGGGGCTGGAAACCTCCCCACCTTCTCAGCCCCACCGGCGGGCGAGGGTCGGGGGGGTTCTCTTTGCTCTGGTATACAAGGGGGTTAGTGTAGCTGCTCACCTACCCTTCGGGATTCTGGTGTGGCTAATTAGTCAGTATTTGCACAGCTCTGTGAAAACGCTTTAGAAGTGCCAATTATGAATTATAATTATCTTGGGAAGATGATTGGGAGTCCATGTTTGCATGTTGATTCAGGCCATGGGAGTAAGCCTTTCAAATAACGGCTCTTATTTAAATGCCTTATCTATTCCTTATCTCTTGTTGTATGGGGTTTTTTTTTAAGGATGATGAGAAACATTAGTTTACCCTCAGGAAAGACCAGGTCTGACTGTTTTTAATAATGAGTTACGTACTTAGCACAGTAGGTAAATTTACAAACTAAGCAGGACACACTCGGAGATTGATTCTGTCTGTTCGGCAGATGGTTTTACACAATAGGCATCAGGACAAGCCTGCTGAGACTTTAAAACAAATACTTCGAAATACCGTTGCCATAAGCCTATTAATGCAGTGGCAGTTGCTGTTTTAAACTCTGCAGAGGTCCCGCTTTATTTATATCCCGTCTATTTACTGAAGTATAATAGATTTACTCTGGGAAGAGACTAAATCTCAGCAGATTCACACTGAAGGCTGACATTTAAGTTTCAACTTACTTTCACAAAATAGTAACTAATGCTTAGCACCAACTGCAGGACAGTTCGCTGTTTTACTCATAGCAGCACACCGGTATTAAAGGCAAAGCAAGAATAGCCTACAAAAGAAGTCCATGACTTGACTTACAGTTTCTGATATTCCTGGAAACATTCTGTTGCAGCAAGAATGCTTTTGTATTTTAATTAAGGTCTCTGCGTTTTCTTCTAACTCTCTAAATGTTGCTGGTCTCTTTAACTAGGTAATACAAAGCTTTATTATATATTCTACTTTTATGTAAACTAGTTGGGCAAATAGTTGCCCATCATGCAGATTTAATATTTTAGCACATAGATGGGTATGTTAATGTTGCATTAAATAAAAAAACCACCCTAGAGTTGCACATAATTCCACAGAGAGGACGCGGTTCTGCCAGCACTTATTATATGAGAGTGACTGGGAACAGGATTTGGCCAGAAGTTCCCTGCATTACATATCTCTTTGCAGTAACATAAATTTTAATGTTGAAAAAATGGCAGGGAAATGAACACTTTGTTTAAACATATTCATGAAGGGAGAAGAACTTTTATTTTTTTTTTCCTGAATACGGGTCTTTTGGTGGTTGTTTGCTAATCTTACGCTTTCCCATGCATTCTGTAGCTGCATAGGGCTGTTTAATGTAATTTTGATACGAGCCCACACATTGATGCTCCAGCAGAGGGGTCTTAAATATTCATATGATGACTAGATTCGTGTGGGCTTATTTACTTCTTTTCTTCTCTACCCGGAGAAGCACCATCAGATAATTAAACGTTATAGGGTCTGTGGTAGTAAGCATTTCTGATAATCTGGACATGCTTTTTTTTTTTCCTGCCAGCTGGAAGGAGCCTGGGGCTCTGGCGTTGCTCTGCTTGGAGAATAGCCCTCTTCTGATATTCCACTAAAATGTTTCATCCCTACATAAATCCTTACAGCTTTCTGAGAAGGATTTAGTGCTAAGAGCATTCAGCCTTGTGCCTTATTGTAGAGGAAAATGCTTGTTATCAGTGTAACAATTAAGCATGACTGGTAGGAGATTCAACTGCAAATGAAAACTCATAAATTTAGGCAAGTACCTGCAAGGCACCTTCAGGCCCTCTTATAGTCAGTGGTGATCACGGCCCCTTTCAGTTGCCCACCCAGAAGTGCCTTTTGAGATGCCCTGGGACATCGTTGATAGTCTATAATCAATACTTGGGGAGCACAAGAGTTTTCCATAGGTCCTGTGCCATCTCTGCCAACCACATCCAGATGTGCCATTCCATTCATTCCATCCAATGCCCCAGAGAGGGCGTTGAATGCTGTTTTAAATGCCATATGCCAATGCCCTTTGGCCTCCAGCTGCCACGCCAGAAGGGCACAAATCTCCTGCAGTTCCTGCATCAAGGTGTCTGTCTCTGTGGACGTATCTCCATAAACATCCAGATAGCTTGGATATCCTCTGGCAACTCAAGTGGTCCTAGCTGCCAGTGTTTAGGCAACTCAATGGCATCCCTGAGAGCTAGTCAGCTGCATCCCTTGCCAGGCTCCGTTGCCTGGCAGCCCCTGGAAACACAGGAGGCTCAGACACATCATTCACGCATAGACATCCTTGGGCATCTCACGCATCTCCTGATGGGTGGCTGAGTCCCACCCATCGCATCACACGTGTGACGTTGCACTGAGCCAGCAGGGCCACCTGGAACTTTGTTGATAGGAAATGAAAAACCTATGGAAGGGCTGAGAGGAAGAAAAGAGAGAAAACGGTGGTTGCTGCCCATGTGACTGCTGTGGTCTGTCACTCAGCTGGTGAGACGCACTGTGGATTTGGTCTCCCAGTCCTCCAGTCTCATCTGCAGAGCCACAGAGCAGCGACATAGGTGATCCAGCCAAGCCAGAAAGCTGCGCCAGGGGGAAATCAGTGGCACTGAGGCTCCATCACTGGGCAGCACCAGCACAGTGGAATAATTTGGGCCTCCTGAAATGGGTCAAATGGCAGTCCTTCTGAGCCAGCAGTAGGTACTCTATGGTAACTGGCTTGTTTTCTCCATCTGTTCGGGCTGACCTTTGAATTTTCCTTCATTGTTTTGCCTTTTCCTTGCCGTTACTTCACCTGCATTTGCCGGCAGTGCTGTCTTTGCCTATTAGCAGTTGTGTACTGGCTGCTGTACTTTTTTCTTTCTTTGGCAGTTTCTGTGCGGATTTTTCTTGCTTTTTTGCCCCAAACCCTTTTTGGTGCATGTCAGCATTTTATCTGTTTGCATGCACTAGGGAATGATATGAGCCATGATCTATTTGGGTCAGTGCGTGCCTGTCTGTAACCATTCCAAAATGAGGGATTTTCTAAGAATAAATTCTTCCTCTCCCGTCTGGTTCTCATTCTTGCCCACATAATATCTGTTAGCTCCCTTCTGCTATTTTTAGACTTGTGAAACTGGGGAAAAGAGAGCGATGAGTCTTTCTGTTGTTTTTGCTTTCCTCCAGCCGAACTTGGTCTTGCCTTTCTCCTGTTAGTTGATTAACTCCTGGAAATACATAGCAAAGCAAATAGTTTAGCAGCTGCCCCGAACGAAGGTGTACGGTCATGGGGTACGAGGCAGCTGAAAAGTCAAAAAAGGTTCTCTAGAAGGAGGTGGCAGAGCTGTTTTCCTGCAAGTAGCACATCAGTTCGGTATTGCATCTAAGAAAATGCAGAGCTGGATGACCTCTGCTCTTCGGGCAGTTAGCCAGCTGTTCATTGTTGTCGAGAAAATCTTTCAACAAAAGAAAAAAATTAATTCACTGTTTCTGCCATCAAATTAATCTGTGTTTCAGCTTTCGGTAACTAAGGGTCACCCTCTTGATTTGTGAGTGGTTTCTTTGAAAAGTGTTTCCTTCCGCAGAATCTGATTGCTTTACAGTAGAACTGTCTCCCTAAGTAGTGGAAAAGGATAAAAAAGGTTTGTTCACCATATAGTGTTAGATTATCCTTTAAAATGAGCCACGTTCGGCAGGGTGTTACAACAGGCCTGAGCATGGCAAATTTCTCAAAGAATAAAGATAAAGCAGGTGAAATCCAGACTGCTCGGTGAAGGAAAATCAGATCACAACAGGGTATTGTAGCAGTGATGTAATTCTAAATTGTGAAAGATAACTAGCTGTTGAAATTGCTGGGGGGGGCTGTTTGTATTGTAGCTGTGTGTATTCTTGAGCTGACTTCTCATTAGCACGTATATGTTTGTGTCTTGCGTGTTACTTAATGTTATTTATCACATTTTAGGTAAGCAGCCCTATTCCTTAATTCATATCATTTCATTCTCTTTTCTGAGAGCGTTTTCATGTGTTTCTTGTCACCTGTCTGTTGTATTTCTGACATGCCCTGCCTTTTCTCACCACTTGGGCATCCTAATATTAATAGACCATAACTAAAGTAACAAGTAGATGTTGATATCAGTAATTTTATAAGGAGTTTGTGGGAGTATGTTTGATTGGTGTATTATTATAGCAAAACAATTCAGGGGGTGAGAACTGCTAAAACAAAGATGTTGCCCAGGGTGAGAAGTACTTGGCTAATTGCAAGGGTATCGGTGCCCTGCTAGGAGGACTAAGCCTGGAGGTGGGTGGAGAACTGATGGCAGCTCATGGAGCCACGAGGTGAAGGTGAGCTGTGGCAACACTGCTGTGCCCTCCAGAAATTAATTCATTGTTTCTGCCATCAAATTAATCTGTGTTTCTCCTCCAGAAAGGAGGAGCTGCCAGCTGTGGAAGGAGGAATGAGGCTCCGCAGGTGGCAGAGGGTGGGTGAAGGTACCATAAGAAGGCAAGACAACAGAGGTGGAGGCTTCCTGGCCATGCCAGAGTGGAGGCATGCACATGGACGTGGGCGCAGGACTCTGGTGTGTGTGCATGATGTGGTCACATCTGCACAGCTGAAAGATGCTTCTCAGCTGCTATATGAATGAGATATTACAGTGAGGGTGGCAGAGCCCTGGAACAGGCTGCTGAGAGAGGTCGTGGAGTCCCCTTCTCTGGAGATTTTCAAGACCCGCCTTGATGCTCCTGAGTGATGTGCTCTGGGCAACCCTGCTTTGGCAGGGGAGTTGGACTGGAGGATCTCTAGAGGTCCCTTCCAACTCGGACAGCTCCCTGATTCTGTGATTCCGTGAGATGTGCTTACTACTGACCAACCGTACAGAGTTTCTGAGCTTGCTCTTCCCCTCGTACATCGCCAGTGTAAGCCTGTTCATCTCCTCACCTAGCCTGTCTTGACTGTCTCTCCTGTCCCTGGAGAGCAACCATCCTGTATGCAGTGTGGGTTTTCATCAAATTCCAGTCTTACTCTTCTGCTTCGAAACCCTAACAAGATCAGTGGGGAAAAAGTAGCAATTTGGGTCAGCACAAAACTGAAACCTAGAAGAAAAGCCAGGCTGGGTATTGATTGTGTGAAATGATGCAGTGCTCTGCTTGTCCTGCCTGAGAGCAAGTCCCTCTCTGCCATCGTGCTTTGGTGGCTCTTAAATCACAGGAGCAGCAGAACTTTCTGCGGCAGGCATGGTGTATTCATCCTTCTCTCTGCAGCGCTACCCAGATTGTAGGGCTTCCTGCTGAAATAACGCCAGCGATAGTAACATGGGAAAGCACAGAGGCAGGGAAGTCTTGCAGCATTAGTGATGCTTAAATTGCAGAAAAACTGATGCCAACAGGCAGCAAAAAGAACAGACTGGAGGAAGGGGAAAAAAGGGTATATTTATTTTTTAGCCATTTGTTATTCAGCAAATCCAAGTTTACAAGCTATAGGCCAGCTGCTGGCTTCCGATTCTTGCTTAGGTGCAAGAGGAGTGTATTTTTATTAGGATCATGATTTATTCATGTTGAGGAAATGTTCTGCTCATACCAAGTTCAGATTGCAAAGCAGTAGTTAGTAAATGACATTCAAACTGGAGATTTCCCTTGAAACAACATAGAATCATAGAATCGTCCCGGTTGGAAGGGACCTTAAAGATCATCTAGTCCAACCATCAACCTAACTCTGACAAAAAAATAACAAAGAAATAGGAAATAAAAATTACTAAGCCATATTCCTGAGGACCATGTCAACCCGTCTTTTGAACACCTCCAGGGATGGTGCCTCAACCACTTCCCTGGGCAGCCCATCCCAATGCTTGATAACGCTTTCAGTGAAGAAATGTTTCCTAATATCCAATCTGAACCTCCCCTGGCGCAACTTGAGGCCATTTCCCCTTGTCCTGTCTCCTGTGACTTGGGAAATGAGACCGACCCCCGCTTCTCTACACCCCCCCTTCAGGTAGTTACAGAGCGCGATAAGGTCTCCCTTCAGCCTCCCCTTCTCCAAACTACACATGCCC
>VXAK01007770.1:49133-63071 GCA_013399435.1 Arenaria interpres | reverse complement strand
GGGTCCCAGTACCCAGCCCTGTGGGACACCACTCATGACTGGCCGCCAACTGGATTTGACTCCATTCACCACCACGCTCTCATCACCACCAACATGAGAAAGAATTTCTTTTCTGAAATCCATTTCCCTTCACAGATAGTTTCCTACCAATAAATATCCAGTAGTGAGAAGAAAGAGCCCCAAAACTATGACAGGCAACTGCTTTTGCTAGATATGTAAATGCAATATTCATACATAGCTTTATGGAGCGTTTATTTTCTACAGTGTACGAACCAAACATCTCAATTAAATAGAGAAAGGGAAGACCTGGTTTTCATTAGCTGTGAAGACTTTCAGAATTACATTAGTTGCAGTTCATTAGATCTTATAATCGTATTTGCTGTGTGTCATGATGAGGCAGTGAGGGGTTTGGGTGTGCATGGGGGGAATGCGGCTCAGAGATCATTCCCACGGGACCCATGATTAACTTCTCCTGTCTCAGTCCATTGGGATCAAGCCCAGAGCTTTGTATTTCCCTCTCCACAGCAGGACAGCAAATGGGTAAGATGCAGCGTGTGACAGGATGTTGGGGTGGGGGGCAGGAAGCAATGGGGTTTATTTTGCCTCGCTACCCCAGGCAGGGCAGCTCTGCCGCCTGGGTAGGGAGGTGAAGCTGCAGGATGCGCTGGGACTGTCACAAGCAAGGGGGGTATTCATTTACCCCAGCTCTGCTTCCAAGGGAAAAGACAGAATTGCATGATAATGCTAGTCTTGGGGAGAAACTGAAATGAAATGGTGCAAAGCAAGGCCATGAAAAGACCTGGCCGTGTCAGTGCTGCTCCTACCATGCAAAGGTTTGGCCATGTTTTCTCTTCTCATGTGCCAACCAAGAAAGTCAGCTCAAAGGAGTGAATTCAAGAAATTCAAACCATGTCTGTTGTACATCACCTTTCCCGGAAGGACACCACACATTAACCTCCCGTGCTTTTGTCCGTGATGTATAGATACTTCCTCTCCAAATTCTAGGCGTCTGAAAGTTCACTGTTCTGTAGGAAAAGACTAGGCATGACCAGCTTTGAAGGTCTTACATAGTCTCCTCTACCTTTGAAGGTACTCCTCTCTCCTCAGGTAGAAGTTAGTCTTTACTGACCATGCGGAGCACACAGTTTAGATTATTTTTACATGACTGAAGTTAAGGCAGCACCTTTCCTCGAGGACCACATGGCTGTATTTCCAGCTTGAAGGAGAAAAAGATCACATAGATGCAGCACTTGGCTGAGGACACCAGATCAGTTCTCATCTCTGCCAAAGAGCTCTTCAAAAGCTACCAAATCTACTTTGTTCTTGGACATTTTTTTAATGAAAAGGAGTTATTTACACAGGGATTCTCTCATGTGCTGCCTTGGTCTTATCTAGGTAAAGTGTAAACTCTTCAGGGCAGGGAGCACCTCCAGCAATGAAGAAGGCTCTGCATATATGCACCAAATAAATCAATTAGAGCGAATAATGTGAAATTTGAGCTTGAAATAACTCTTTACCTTTACAAAGCACATCAAAAGGTGAATGTCGTTTTCTTAAAATTGGCCTGTCGCTAAGCTGGGTGGCTGAGTGCTGCCTCTCTTGCGGTGGGATATTACACAGCTCATTTCTCACTAATTCCTTTGCTTGAAGATTATTTAATCTGAACTGTAACAAACCCTTCATATGTAACTCATGCTCTGCCTCCGAGGACCATCAGTTAGCTTCCCTGGAACACTCCTGTCCTCCAGAGTTTGATATCTATAACTTATGTGCTAGTGTTAGATACACTATACATATATGCTAGTGTCTATACACTAGTGTTAGCGTATGGGTGCTCAGTAATCTGGGCTTTTTAGATTTAAAATTCTTTTTGCTTGGAATTTGGCTGCAAATTCTTTTTGCAGCCAAAATTGGAATGATTTTATTGTGCTTCATTGTGGGGGGATCTCACTCAAGGCACATTAAAAGGCTGTAACGTCCTGACAGTTGGATACAAGGCATTTTTTAAATTTCTCAGTTTAGGTAAAGTTAATCTCACTATAACTACTAAAATTTTAACAATCTAAAAGTTAAGTATCAGTGGAAGTCATTTAGCCTTCTCCTGTGATGAGAACGGAGGTGAGATCTCTCAGGTGGGATCCCATAATTAACGTCTGGGTGAATAGAAGCCTGTTTTTAGAGATGTAAACATACAGAAGTTGAATCCTACTCTAAGTAGTAGCCTTGCTTTTTTAAAAAAAGTCCCAGTTCTTCAGCAGTATTTCACTGGGGACAATCAGAGCATTGTGTTTTGCTGCTGCATATTTTGCAATCTTCTGTATTTTTATAAGTTCAGGGTCATTTGGAAACTGGAACTAGCCTCTGGAAAAGTACTATCTGTCTGTTGTGTTTCATGGGCCTGATTCAAACACGAGTTTGAGAACAAGTATGATTGTCATGGATTTTACAGGTCTTTTAGGTCAGATGACAGAGGCAATCTCTGTGTGCGCCCACTTCCCTGGATAGGGGGAATTTCTCTATTGCCATCATTATTACATGAATTTGCAAGGACTGAAAGGGGACTTGGCGTGGGACTCAGCACAGAAAGGACGTGGACCTGTTGGAACGTGTCCAGAGGAGAGCCGTGAAGATGATCAGAGGGATGGAGCACCTCCCTTATGACGACAGACTGTGAGGGTGGTGAGAGCCTGGCCCAGGTTGCCCAGAGAAGCGGTGGCTGCCCCATCCCTGGAGGGGTTCCAGGCCAGGCTGGATGGGGCTTGGAGCAACCTGGGCTGGTGGGAGGTGTCCCTGCCCAGGGCAGGGGGGTTGGAACTGGATGATCTTTAAGGTCCCTCCCAACTCTAACCATTCTGTCATTCTATGATTTGATGGCAGAATTGCATAAACAGCAAAGTGTGATTATAAACAGGCTGTTTAATATGAAATCTAGTTCCCGGAAATCAAAGCTATCAGGAGTAGTTTTGTCAGAGCTAGAAAACACTTCACAAAGACAGCTTTCATTTCTATATGCTCTGAAGTATGCAGTAATCGTGGTCTAATTACTTCAGTGCAGCCAGAAAGCAATATGGGATATTGTGGGGGTGTGGGAAAGAGAATAATATGCTACAATTAAGCTGTAATCTTTGGCATGGTCACTCGTCAGAGAAAGCTTTTCTGCTGTCGCATTCAAGACAGTCATTATTTGGCTGCTAAAGCCTGGGGAAAATATGTGGTGGTGTTCCTGGGAGCCGTTTCACAGAGGCTTCATTATTAGTTTCTTCCTCAGCAGCTGGCCGAGCCCAGGCGATGCTCTGTGCCTGCAAGCTGTGTCCCCAGCGCCTGTGCTGGGGGCGGGGGGGTCTGCTGCCAGTAGCGAGATGGGGGTGATATTATTACCCACTGTGGAATGAATTTGTAAGCTTTTAGTTGTGAGTTGAAAAACTTCTTTGCTCAGGACCTTATTTATAATGGAAGATACCGTTGGGTTATGGTTTATACACAGAAGGACCTTGTGACCGTGGCAAATAAATGTGCTGGCTACGGGACAAGTTAGATGCTTAATTTTGCACATGCATTAACCCTAGGATGCAGACTGTGTTTCACCGGGACATAATGGTGCTCACGTGCAATTATGCTCACTCTCTTTTGAAAACCTAGTTTTACAGTCTGCTGAGAGAGTCTGCTGAGTGCTGGTTATACATCTGCTGAGACGTCATCTTGCTGGTGACATCTCTTATTTTCAAAAATTCTCCACCTTGCTGGTGACATCTCTTATTTTCTAAAATTCTCCACCATTTTAATAGAAACTATTCCACTGCCTTGAAGCGAGCTCTTGGATTCGCACGCTTAATTGCTCATACTGCTGTCTGCATTCTTCCCAGATGTCTTTCTGAGGAGGAGAGGCAGCCTACGATGCAGGCTCGTGTGGAATTGCTAAAATTCTGGTAGAGGAAAAGCATGGAAGGAGAAGCCAGGTCAGCTTTGAATATGTTGACCTTGAGGTGACGTGGTCTGACAAGGCATGAATGAGTCGATTGGACTATGAATGCAGATTGTGGTGTAGATCAGTAGATCACTGCTGCAAAGGCCTTTTTTAATTTTTCTGCAATGCTACGGAACGATGGTTTCAGAGAGACTTGGTTTCTATTTCAGGGATGTTAAGACTTAGAAAGGGCTAAAAGTGACCAGTGGTTTGGTCACACTGTTCAGTGCTATCTTAGATCTGGTTTTGCATTATAGAGCACACACATCCTTTGATAAGCCAGCTATGATTTCTGTAAAAGTAGATACAGCAGGGAATTAAATCAGAACCTCATTATTCTGCTGCTTCACGAAGCAGAAACATTAACTTTTTGGAAAGCTTATGGCACGCACAGTCTCTGCAAAGCTCGTCTGACTGCCTGCAACAGCAGCACGGTCCATGGCAGTAATTCCTTCCAGCATCATGGAATGGTTAGAGTTGGAAGGGACCTTAGACATCATTGAGTTCAAACCCCTCTGCCCTGGGCATCAGGCTTCCAGGATCAGGCCTTAATTATGGGCACATCTGGTCTCTGGCAGCAGTTCTTCACTGCTTGGAGTAAGACGTGTCTGTCTTTAACTGCTCCTGTTAAACGGGTGCTGCCGAGCCAAGCAGCTCAAAAAACACAACTGCACCAGAAGAGCGTCGGTCTGTCCTAGGAAAGGATCTGTCCTGATTTAGTGCAGGGGAACCCCAAAAGTAGTGCATGAGGAAGGTGATCTTGGTCTTCAGTTTTGTGTAGTTCAGTACCGGGTCTGCACAGAAACAGCTAAAAGCTGAAACAAGGCACGGCGGTTGCAGGAACAGTAACATAAATAGGTCTCGCAACTTTTTTACAGTGCATTTGGAGAAACTTCACTTTCTGGAAACTCACTTTCTGGAGAAATCTTGATTCTGGTGGCACTGTGGTCTTAGGAGAGGTTCTGCCAAGCAGGACCTCAGTTCAGGCAGCAGTCCTGGCTCCTGTTGTCTCCAGAAGCACTTAGTACCGTACAATTGCTCTTATGCACCTAGCACCAATTTAAAATAATGTTTGTTTATTCAGGCTGTTCCACAGCATCATCTATTTTAATGTAGCAATGCCCGCAAATTATCTGAATTTTCTCTTTTTGATAAAATTTCAGCATCTTTGTACTTACCTTGTTATGAACTCACACATGCTTATTGCTGTAGTGATATCTTAATACAGTTTTTTGTCACACATAACAGAGGTGATTGCCCCAGGCAGCAAACAGAACTGGGAGCTGGGAGAGAGACAGGAGCTGGGGTGAGTGGGAAGCTGGGCACATCCCATGTTGGAGGAGTGCTGAGAGAAGAGTAGGGTCTCCAGCACAGGGAGATCAAGGTCAGAAGGACCCAGTGTTACCAGATTCTCAGTCTGAGATACGAAGGATCCGGTTTTACCAGGTTAGAACGGCATGAAGCATAATTTTGGCTGCAGTCAAATGGCTTTTTCCCCAATTAATCCCAAGCACAGCTCAGGAGTTAGCTCCAGTCAGGGACCACTCCTGGAGGACAATTTGGATACAACCACCATCCTGTGGAGAATAAGAAAGTTTAACAATATGGGCTCAGGCTGTGCCATGCCAACTTCATTACCCCCAACAAGTTTAATTTACCGCTGTGGATATAATCTTAATGTTCACAACACAACCCCTCACCGACTTCTGCAGACAGGCTCCAAACCAGGACCTGCAGTAGGAGATACCTGTGAAAAGTTGGGCTCAAGTGGCCCCACGTGGGGACAAATGCAGTCCTGGCGGCGTGGCAACATTTGGGTGTAATGCCAGGTCGGGTCATGCCATCAGGAGTCCACCGGCTGTGGCAAACTACAGAAAGGGGACAACCGGGAGCTGCCTCCAGCTGCTCTGCCATTAAAGCATGGCGAGGCCACACGGTGAACGAAGACCAGAAGACACTCTCAAATTAAAATCAAGAGGTTTAGAGAAGGGATGTTTAGGTGAGAGAAGTGTGCTGCAAGTTCTTTTTAACCCAGTTCACCATAGGGCTATGCTTAAGCTCCTGCCGGGAGCACGAATGGCATTTCCCTGCCAGCAGCTTGGTGTTTCCATGCATACAGAGAACAGATGGAGTCCTGACATGGAAACAGTCCTGGATTGACCAATGTGCATCTGACACACATCCTCTCATCTAAATCAAGCGCATGGGCCCTAAGGAGAACTTTGATGTGAACTCCTCTTGGTGCAGGAGTTGTGGTAATGGATTGCCTTCCTTCAGGTGTTTTCTTTAGGGTGGTGTGGGGATGTCATGGGAGGTGCTCAGTCCTTGAGCACTTGGAGACACTTGGAGAGTCAAGAGGAAATGGGCACAAACTTGAATAGAAGAAGTTCCACCTAAACATGAGGAGGAACTTCGTCACTTTGAGGGTGGCAGAGCCCTGGAAGAGGCTGCCCTGGGAGGTGGTGGAGTCTCCTTCTCTGGAGACATTCAAACCCCACCTGGACACGTTCCTGTGCAACCTGCTCTGGGTGGGACCTGCTCTGGCAGGGGGTTGGACTGGATGATCCCCAGAGGTCCCTTCCAACCCCATGTCATTCTGTGATTCTGTGACACTACTGGGTCTGAAGTTGCAGAGGCGGTTTTCTGGAGAGGGAATAAGGTAACAGGACCTCATTAAGTCTCCTGTAGGAGTGTAGCTTCATAGGCAAAGTCTGTTTTCAGTATTTGGAGGAACAGAAAATAAAAGCATCAGCATCCACAGATGTTTCTCACACCTGGAGGACAGTTTCTGCCACAGCCTGTTTGTTGGAGCCCAGGTTTGTGTTCCTTTTTTCTGGTGTTTGAATGACAGCATTTGCAGCTGTGTGTAGACAAGAGTTTCATACTTCTCGGCTCCTGTCTCAGTTTGTGGTTCCACACATGTTGTACCTCACCATCTTCTGGTTTAACGCAGCTCCCCGTGGGCTTGCTACCTAGACCAATAAAAATCTCCTTTAACAATGATGACCTTCTTCCCCGCTCTCCCTCTCAGGTCTGCCCTGCTGGGGTGGAGGGGATCTTCCAAGCAATGGTCTGACTGATCTGTTTTGCCCTTTAGCAGCGGGAAGCTGAAGGCACTGGAAACAGAGGGGATGGGGAGAAGAGGGCAGTAGGAGGTGGAGTGGCCCGAGAAGGAGCCCTGTAACTGAAGCCCAGCTCAGAAGGAAGGAGGTGAAACTCCTGGGCAGCTCCCCCGTTAGCCAAATCCCTCCCGGCAGCCCAGGGCAGGGAGTCGCCATCCCGCAACCCTCCGCGAATCTCTCCTGTCCTCTTGTGTTTGGCTTCTCACGTTCAAAGTCGCTCAGTTGTCAAAACCATTTCTTCCCTTGCCTGCACGCCCTCTATAATTCATTAAGAAGAGCAGAGAGGTGAAGCCGAGGGCTTTTCCCACTCTCTGCCCTCTGGAAGGCGTGGGCCGAGCGTGGTTTGCAGCGGGAGGTGAACGAGTGGGTGTAAAACCCCGGAGCCCAGGGGGAAGGCGGTGGGAGATGGACACGCTGCCATCTCCTGCCAGGCCACCCTGGCCACCGGGGCATGGCCTCCACCTCTCGCAAAGTACATCCCGTGTGTGTTTCGCTGTCCTCTCGGGCAGATCTTTGCTCAGAAAATCCAGGTCAGACCTGAAACACACTGGATCTCTCCGTTCCCGGGCTTCGAAGGAGTTCAGGTCTCAATCCAAGCCTTTCCTCACTAGTTGAAATTGTCACTCCGTGTGCTCCTTGAAGCTGCAGCCTATATCCTAACGCTCCAAACTGCTTCACCCCCAATACATTTTTTTAATTCCTCGGTTTGGCAACAAATTTGCACTTGCACATCCTGAGCTCCCCTCCTCACCGACTCCGGCTGAGCTGCCTCCGCTCTGCTTTATCCCTGCAACAGCTGCAGGGAAGAATAACACATTATTTGCCATGAAAGCGTGGGCCATGCAGTGAAATATCCATTTTTCTGAAACCGCAAATGCAATTGGACATTGAAGTGCCATTTGGAGGAAATGGCCACAGGCAGCATTTGTCATATAGGCTCCACTAATGGCAAATATTGATGTCTGAAAAGAAAGAGAAAGTTGCCCCAAGAAGGAGAAATTTTATCCAGTGTAGTGAAAGGATTCGTTTTCTGAACCGATAGTCACATCGAAATGTAAACACAAACTGTGGTTTGATTTTGTTTTAGGTGAAATAACCATATTATTTTTTACCCAGGTGTTCCAGGCCTGTCTCTGGCTCTTTTTTTTTTTAGAGCTCAACATCACCAACAACTTGTGTGGAGGTTTCTGTGGAAAGGGGACAACAAAAGAAATCTTCATCTTAAGAGATCTTCACGCACGAAAAAAGCCAAAACCAAACCCAAAACCTGTTCCGACTGCCTGTTGTTCTGTCCCGGCGGTGTCTGTTCGAGCCCGGTGGGCTTTGGAGAGTGGTGGGTGGAAAGGCCCCGCGTCAGCTCCATCCTTTGCCTTCAGCTCTGAAGCTCCTTCGCAGGAGCCACAAACCCCTCTCCCAAAACGGAGAGCTGCACCAGAGGGCAGCACAATATCGCTTTTTATTGTAAAAGCAGGAGTTAACCATTTCAGCCGCCTGAGGGCTTCTTGAAATTGCCTGCTGCTTGTTCCATAGTTCTGACTGCAAATACGTTTCTCTTTAAAGCTAGCTTCTGAGGCAGCTCCAAAATCCATTCTTTTAGGCATTCGTTAGCATTTGAGTGCCCAGGCATGCACTGAGTGGCAGCAGAGGGGGTTCAGACAGTTGTATTTTCAGTGTATCTCTCCGCCAGGTTTCTGTCTGGGGCTGAGGGGTGCTTGTCCAGCTTCAAGTATTTGAGAAGCTCTCCCGTGTTACAGGCACCCTCCCGAGCGAAGGCTATTTCAGCCTCATCGTTTGGGAGGCATTTATCAGTAGGAGTAAGCCCCTCTGACGGCACTTTGTGAGAAGGGTTCACAGAGAGTGAATGTGGGCATGCTTTTTTTTTTTTGTATTATAATTATATTTACTTCTGGTCCTGTGTGCTGAGAAGCTTCTAGGTCTTCTAGCACTTATGCCAAACCCTCACCGTTCAAGGAGCTAAGAGTCGTCACATCTTGTCTGCCCAGCTTCCCTCACGCAGGGCTTAATCTGGCATCAATCTGTTCCAATTTATTACTCTATTCTGCTTGCGCAGGTAACTGGTGTCTCCTGCGGTTGCCTCTCCTGGTTCAAGTGCCACTGTACTTTTCTGAACTTTTCTGACCTCTTTCTCTCAACTTACAGACAAAGCTTTGGTATCTGAATTCCTCTCTTTTGCTGTTAATTAACTACGTCTCCTGCCCTCGGTCGTTCTCTTTTGGCTTCTGCCTGGTGGGGTGTCTCCTGTGAGGCTTCAGTCTTGCACTTCACTCCGGCCATTGACATGTAGGTCTCCCTTTGCCTCTCTCTCTGATCTCGTTCCTTTTTAAGCTCAGGTTCAATTCCATGGGCTCCTGCTCATCCCAACACTTCCTCACTCTGTAGTGCAGTCTTCAAAGATGCAGCTTTTCCATGGGGCTGCTCCCCATGTGTCTTTAGCTTTCCTTAGCTCAACTATTATCTTTATTTAAAAGCCAGCAGCCTTCAGAATATATATGTGTAGAATAAAAGAATAACTTTTCCTACTGTATTAGCTTCTGGTACATTACTTCTGAGAGGAGCGTAATATTGTTCTTCAGAGTAGCTATAAAATCATGAACTTAGTAGAAATAATTTAAATGATATCTTTCAAGTCAATTTTGTGCCTGCTTTAAAAAAAAAAAAAGTGATTCTGTTTTAAGAAAAAAAGAAAAATATTTTGAAATCTCTATTCTTTTTCTTATATCTTATTTGCCAAATATTTGGGGGAAAAAAACCCAAAACAACAGGGTTCTTTTTTGTTTGGATTCTCTCTTTTTATTTCCTGGGAAAAGTAAGGTAGAAAAGACAACAAAAATGCTGAAAAGAGATTTGATTCCATTTTCTTTTTTTTTTCACATTTCATTTTCAACTCATCCTTTTTTTCCAAGGAAGGGAGAAAACTATAATTTTTTAAAGGCAAATGGGAAAAAAAGAAGGTAAAAGATCTTTCATGAATAATTTTTAAAAGCTTTAACAGGGCAGAAAATGTCTTTGAAAATCCATAAAAAATAAAAGTTGAAAAGAAAAATACTTTCTATTCCAAACAATTAACAAAGGTTTGGAGGTAGTTAAGGCAGGCAGTGCGGTGTGCTTGGGAGTGTTTTCTGAATAAAGTTTACAAAGGCCTGCAGTGACAGGACAAGGGGCAATGGTTTTAAGTTGGAGAAGGGGAGATTTAGATTGGATATTAGGAAAAAATTCTTTACCATGAGGGTGGTGGAGCACTGGAACAGGTTGCCCAGGGAGGTGGTTGAGGCCCCTTCCCTTGAGATATTCAAGGTGAAGCTCGACGAAGCCCTGGGCAACCTGGTCTAGTTGGGGGTGTCCCTGCTGACTGCGGGGAGGTTGGACTAGATGACCTTTGGAGGTCCCTTCCGGCCTGGACCAATCTATGAATCTATGAATCTATGAATCTATGAATAAGGACAGTCCCTCTCCTCTACAGGAATCCATCCCAGTGCTCAGTTCCCTTGCACCTCATCAGAGAGGTCTTTGCAGGCATTCCACCTCATCTTCCGACCAAACCTCATTCTGCTTCTCTTAAGGTCTCTCCATTTCACAGTCAGTGATGTGACTGTGACTCAGTGTAGAAATACCCTTTAAATTTGCTTTAAAATAACGACGAAGCAGGGCTGTATCAGATTCACACCTGAAAAATACATCATTTTTAGAGTGGTCTGCCATTGCTCTTAAATGTTTTTTAATTTTAATTTTTTAAGCTCTACCGAGATAACCACATAGGCACATTGCTTGGGAGTGGTCAGCCCCAAAGAGCGATGGCTCTTTGGTGTCAATGCTCAAGGCTACCAGTAAGATATATCTGTGCTTTGGCAAGGTCTGTGACACCTGCTCTTCCTATCCTGTGTATTTATGGGTTTGGAGAAGTTATAGATTATCTGGCTTTCTTATAACTTGGCCAAACTAGAAATGTTTAACTACACTTTGAAGTTTGTCTTTCCAGGGTTGGCAACTTTTTCCATCTTTTGGTTTTTTCATCCCATTTCAAGTTATTGCAGTGCCATTAATATATTAAAGAAAAAAATAAAAACCTTTATCCACCAGGGATAAATTAGTAAGAATTGGTTCTTCTTGGAATATAGAATCATAGAATGGTTTAGTGTGTGGAAGGGACCTTAAAGATCATCCAGTTCCAACCCCCTGCCCTGGGCAGGGACACCTCCCACCAGACCAGGTTGCTCCAAGCCCCATCCAGCCTGGCCTTGAACCCCTCCAGGGATGGGGCAGCCACAGCTTCTCTGGGCAACCTGTTCCAGTGCCTCACCACCCTCACAGCAAAGAATTTCTCTCTGGTATCTAATCTAAATCTCCCCTCTTCCAATTCAAAACCGTTCNGCTCATGTTGAGCTTCTCATCCACCAACACCCCCAAGACCTTCTCCTCAGGGCTGCTCTCCAGCCATTCTCCGCCCAACCTGTATATGAGCCTGGGATTGTGAAATATGTAATACGCACACATATATTTCAAGGGAAGCTGTGGCTGCCCCATCCCTGGAGGGGTTCAAGGCCAGGCTGGATGGGGCTTAGAGCAACCTGGTCTGGTGGGAGGTGTCCCTGCCCAGGGCAGGGGGGTTGGAACTCGGTGATCTTTAAGGTCCCTCCCAACTCTAACCACTCTGTGATTCTATGATTCTATATATAAATATATGTGTGAAAATACATGCATAAAATTAAAGTAAATCTTAGTGGCTTTAGACAGTATTCAATCTTATGTTTATTCTACACTTTTATTACCAAAAGATAACTGCTCTTTTTTTTTTTGCTATTGTATTCTGTTTGAGTGTTTATCCACCTTGAAGTCTGACTGAAAGCGTGTAAATAGACTTTTTATAACCTCTTCCTGAATTATGGAGAAATTGACATCTTCAGCAGTGCAAAATGAAATAATTCTTTTTAATTTTGCCATGTCAACAATGTGTTACATTAAAAACATGTATAAAATTTTAGGATATATTGTACACCGAAAGCGATGTATTGTAAATAGCTTTTACCTGGGATGTTTCTCCAGGGGCTGCTGTGCTCTGGCAGAAGTTGTGTTTATTCAAGTTCTTAAAAAACGCTCTGTCTACCTTTCTCATTAGTTGTTTTCTTACACTCAGGTGGGGAGAAGCAAAAGAAAAAGGAAGTTTAGTATTATTACTGAACATACTATTAAGAAAATAAGCATTAGAGCTGATCTGCTGCGAAAAAGGGTTCTGGGTATTACTTTGAAAGACTTACCTACCTGGCTGGTCACTGTACTTTAAGCACCAAATCACATGCAGGCAGGAGGTGTGGAGAGAGAGGGGGGTGAATGCCTGCTGCAGGCTCTCTTTTTGGCTCACTGACTTTGCAGAAGCTGTAGTTGGTTTGGAAAGCTCACTTTTCAAGGACGTTAACAAACATCACTGTAAAATAGAGTACTCTGTCCCTCAAAGTGCATTTACAAACTTTTTTCCTCAAAATACGAGTGCAGAGATACTGTACCACGGTTTATTCATGGGATTGAGGTTGTAGATTGGTAACAGCTTGCGTTAATATTTGACAGGTTTCGTTCTGTGTCACCATCAGAAATGTAGCTTCATGGTCAGAAACGCAGCTGAAAATCTCTTTGGCTGTCTGGCTTGTACTGGAAACTGAGTTTTGGTTACACCTGGATTTGAAAATCTATCCTGCCAGATTTGTAGCTGTCAGAGTCATTATCTTCAAAACTTATACTCACTTCTCATGGTGTTTTTCTTTTTGCAGAAACAGAAGGTGCATGCAGCACAGATGCCAGCCTTCTCCGAGGAGTAACCTCTTCATCCCCGAGTGACACCAGCTCCTGCCAGTACCATGGGGCCGGAGGGTGGTTTCTTAGGCAGTGGACACGTCCACATTATCCTGTGGGGAAGTTTGGCAGCCATGACAACACTCTTGTTCCTCACCTTCCTCATCTTTCTCTGCTCCAGCTGCAACAGGTAAGGCTCAGAAGCTCAGCAGGCAGTAATGTTTCTTGAGTCAAATAGTGAGGGGACTGAGATAGCTTTACTACCTAGCAAGAAATACCGAGGAGTTAGGTACAGGAATGAAAAAAGTATGGTACAAAATCTGTTTTCAGAGCAAACCTGAATTTGCACAGTTCCATTCATTCTAAAATCTAAATTTTTGGGGTTTTTTTTTTAATCTTTTACTGTGAAGGAAAAGTGCTGGTGTGTTTGCGAGGTGCTTCCTCCTCAGCTGAAGCCTGGAGCGCAGGAAGACACTGCCTGTTAGCAGGTCACACTGCTAACCTCAAACTGAGAAAATCAGGTGGGCTGAACAGGACCAAAAAAATTTATTCTATATATGTCAGCTTTGCTTTGGCCGTTCTTGAAGACTAGGGAATTGATCCTGCCGTTCAAGCCAAAATGAGTAAGAATCAGTGATGCTAGTCAATGTCTTGTACTCATACCTTATGCTTATTTTCTTCTCCGTAAGAGGGTTTGATTTCACCAATACAGGCACTTCTACTGACTTTGTTCATTCCCATTCCAAGGTCCCTTCCCTTATGCCTGTGGGTGTATGTTCTTTGGTCCTCTCAGCATTGGGAGCATGGAGAAGGCTGTGCAGCCATGAAATACACTACCTCGGCATAAGGTGTGTCTACAGAGGGAAGCCCTAGTTTTCAGCAGGATTTCTCTAATGCCCATGTTNATTATTTATTTAAAAGTATAAATTGAAATGTTATTTTTAAAATCCTTAAAAATGCCATTTAGGCACTAGGTTTTGTCTTGGAACACTCCTGTCCTTGAAACATCTCTAGAAAGATGCTTTTAAAACAGAGTCAAGCCACTGAGTA
>VXAK01007770.1:8111-45970 GCA_013399435.1 Arenaria interpres | reverse complement strand
TGGAGAACAGGAGGCTGAGGGGAGACCTTTTTGCTCTCTACAACTACCCAAAAGGAGGACGTAGCCGGAGGGGGTCGGTCTTTTCTCCTAAGTCACAGGCGATGGGACAAGAGGCAATGGCCTCAAGCTGCACTAGGGGAGGCTTTCATTGGATATTAGGAAAAACTTTTACTCTGAAAGGGTTATTAAGCATTGGAATGGGCTGCCCCATTGGGCTGCTGGAAGTGGTTGAGGCACCATCCCCGGAGGGATTTAAAAGATGGGTTGACATAGTGCTTAGAGACATGGTTTAGTGATGGTTTTTGTCAGAGTTAGGTTGATGGTTGGACTAGATGATCCAAAAGGTGTCTTCCAACCTAGGCAACCTATGATTCTGTGACTCTCCTGCCAGTAATACCTGTGAGTCAGAGCTCCCAAGAGCAGAATGAAATTCATCACGTATCTATTGATGAGAACAGTTATTCTGATCCAATGGTGATTAGATCTCACTAATTTGTGTTGCAGCCTTCCGACAAGGAGGTGTTCAGCCACTCGATCACAAGTTCGGCTACGGAGCCCCCTCCGAGCAGCGACCAGAATGGGGCACTCAGCAACGGCGAGGGTGAGCAGTGCAGCCCCCCTTGTCGGGGGGAACAACCAGCGGCGCCGTCCCCTTGCTCACAGATCCCACCTTAGTGGCACACTGGTGGTCCGTCAGGTCTTAGTTTTCTAGCCGTTGGCTTTCTAAGCTCACAGCTACACCATTTGTCTGAATGCCCTGCGTTTCCCTCTGCTCACCTTTGGAGGGCACTCAGTCCTCTTCGCACAGGACATAATTCACACAAAACCTAATAATATTACTAAGTTAAAAGATACAGTGAGCATGTTTGGCTCGCTGAGCAGTCAGTAGCCCATCCCATGGAGATGTTGGCATTTTAGGCTGTATCTCCACTTCTCCGCTGTGCTTTGGCACAGCCCTACACCCCGGCTTCTTCCCACCAGCCACCCCTGGTCCTTCCCACCAGCCAGCACTGGGAGGGTGCTAAGGTCCTCCTCTGGGCCACTAAGCTACATCTGTAGATTGACCAGGCCATCTGGCAAAGGCTGTGGCGTTCCCTCATCTCAGCCAGCTACAGAGTTGAGATGTGACGAGAAGATGAAGCTGAAGCTCGGAGCTACACTCGTGGAGGCTGTAGAAATATTTCAGTTCCTCCTCCAAGGACTACCTCTTTGGATCGCAGTCCCATGCTGTGCGAGGCTATCGCTTGTATTTTTGTATTTTAGAAAACAGGCAACATACGTGGGCTTCCTTTTTCTTTTTTCCTTAGTCTTTGCTTTGCTGAACACTTAAAACGATTCACAGGGAAGTATCCCTGGAAAATATTTTACTCAGCTGCACCTAAAAATAAACTCAGCTCAGAGCTGCCGGGAGCCAACTGTTGTATCCACACCGGGCACCGACACCGTGGGCTGCGCTCCTCGTCCCCTGCCTCCTCGTCTCACTGCGCAGCCGGAGGCTGAGCTCTTCAGTCTTTACCCCTCAGAGACAAGTATCCAAAGGAATTTTTAAACTTTGATGTTGCAGGTAACGGCTGCTCCCGTCCATGGGCTCGTTGCGCATGTAGGTGTGTGGCTCCCGAAGCGACTCGATGGGCAAAGCCCTGCAGAAGGGAAGCGTTTCTCTTTGCTATGGGTCACCACGTGGGCAGCTGTCACAGCTGCTACCAAAAGGCGTGCTGTCAACCAGCAGACAGCGTTCAGACTGATACTACTCAGCTTACACAACCCTTCTGAACAGCAGGAACCGATGTGCTTTCATTTCTTATTTATACCTTGTGCATTCTTTTTGTTAATAGTTCTTTGCTTCGCTCCTTCTGCTAGCCTTTTGAACAGGGGCAGGGCTGTTGAAGCAGCACCATCGAGTGGCTGATTGCTTTGGCAACACTTTGTGTCACCATGTCAAACACACTGAAGAAAATAGAAGAATGGGCTGATTTTGCTGAGAGAGCATCACAGGAACTGTACTAAGAAAAGTGAAGCTACTCAGAAGTGATTTTTCAAAGAACTAGTAGTGTCACGTAAAGTTACATACCATATACTACCTGAAACGTGCTTGTATGTGCCCGTGTATACATCCCAGGCAAATGTCATACGTGTGCACTGTTAGGATGAGAAGTCCCATAGATTTCAGTCCCTGATACCCTCTAGAGCCGGTGATACGCCACCCGCTTCCAGGCCTGAAAATAGCATAACTTTGCTATTTTCTGCATAACTTTGCTATGTTCTGCCTAACACTACTTTCTGAAGCCTAGCCTTCTCTTTTGTGCATATGGCTGGCTCTTTAGTAGGTTGTCAACCTACATTATGTGCTGTGAGACTAAGAGGAGTACGGCACAGCCTCCCGGTGAGGAGCTTCTGGTGCAGCGTGCGATGAGGCCAGCATGTTAAACAAGATGAGGGCCGGGTAGGGACGAAGCAAGAACCACTCTCCTTTTTGATTCCAAAGGACAGAGAAGTGGAAAAACTAACAAGGCTTTTTTTTAAAGGTCTGAGGCCTCCCACCAGCGTTCCCTACCTGTAAGCATTCAGTATAACCAAGTACAGTTGAACGTCCATGCACACCTGCACCTGCCCACCCATCCCGTGTTCTTACTGTGAATAGTGTTGCTATATAACGTGACTTGGGGGCACACAGAGTATTTAAGGTGTTGTGAGAAAGATATTTTAACAGTAGAGTGCAGAAATGTCTGTAACTGAAACCTTTTGATAAAGGACAAGTGTGATGATCACTAGACATTGCTGGGCGTGAGTATCATCGATCCTTTCCAATGAAACACAAAACCAAATTGCGTTCACCGTATAGTTATGCATTTGTTTTAAATGCTTCTTCATAATTTTCTCTAGTACTCTCAGAGGACAGCACAACTGCCTGTATCCAGCCTTACGAAGAAGTACAGACATCTGTGTCTGATCTGCTAGATCCACAGGATAGTCTTGGAAAGCCTACAAAATGTCACCAGAGCCGGGAACTACCCAGTATTCCCCCTAACACCACCATGGAAACCATCATCTCAGCTAGAAATGCAGAAAACGATCAAAGTCTGGGAATGGAAGGGCCTTACGAAGTCTTGAAAGACAGCTCCTCTCAGGAGAACATCGTTGAAGACTGCTTGTATGAAACTGTGAAGGAAATTAAAGATGTTGGAACAGTAGCCAGCGTGGAAGGGAGCTGTAACGGCAAATCAAAGGCTTTGCTGATGGTTGCTGAAGGTCAGAATCAGATTCCTGACTGCAGAATTGAATCAGCAGAATATGCATCTGTTGACCGAAATAAAAAAAGTCGCCAAAGCGCTAATTCAGAAAGCCCTCTTGACAACACACCAGATGTAGAGGATGAACTTCCCCCTCCGGTACCCATGAAACTTCTTGATGAAAATGAGAATGTGCAAGAAAAAGAAGTGGAAGAAGAAGTGACGGAAGGAGCAAGTAAACCAGAGAAGGTAAATACTGCAAATACCTGTCAAACAGCTAAATAATGATAGAGGACATATGGGTGAGAGAGGACTTTTTTTTTTTTTTTAAATAACAAAAAAAAACCCAAGAACCCATCAAATACTCAAGGTGATACAAAACTGAAAAATATGGAAACATGAAAATGTACATTATAGTCTTTGCCTTATAGGCATGTACTCATTCTATTGCAGCCTATATTTTGGATTGCTGCAGCGTGCACTTCATAAGGCTTTCCCCAGATACTATCCAGAAATTGCACAGGAGGCCTCTGCTTCTTTGCTGGGTGGTACGATCCTTGTGGGAGCTATTGCAAGAGGTGTCCAGTATCTCGGTCAGCATCTGTATCTTGTTTGGAATTCCCCCCTTGCTTTTTTTTCTAATGAAACCTCAATTTACAAAAAGGAAAAGGGGCCATTCTTGGTGGATGTCCTAACTTTAGATGTGCCTCCTTTGCTGGGCCACCTTGATTTAGCTGTGCAAGTGCTAAGGCATCTGCTCGAAGCCACTCATCTCATCTCTCATTGTAGGAGAGAGGGGCAGAAAGAGAGAGGGGTGGTAACTGTGGGCTTTTGTATTTGTCAGATTCTGTATGTCACATGTAAACAGAGTAATGAATTTCCACCTGCTGACATCATGGCCAACGTGCTGTTTTGTCAGCAGCTTGTTCTTTCTCCCAGCCTAGGGACAAGTTAGTCGTGAGCTCTTTGAAAAATCGCGTGATGACATTATGAAGTTATTTTCCCATTTTTAGTGTTTCAACAGAATCAATTTTAAGGATGCTTCCATGTCATTGCACAGACTTTTCATAAACTGTTGACTTTGCATTTTTTCAGAACTAGATAAAAAATTTTTATCTAGGTTCTTCAGTGCACATTCTTACAAATAATGAGCTCGTTAAGTAAAATATGAAGATGTGATTGTCAACAACAATCCACCAACACTCCGCCCGTCCAAATTCAGGCCATATGTAATTTCTAATTAAACTTTTAGAGAAAACAGCTTTCCATAACAGTGACATTTTTCCTACCAGGTGTGAAAAGACTTGCAGAAAATCATTGTATTTCCTGGGCACCGATACAAAGGAAGAGCATTTGCTGCTCTGTAGCTCCCCAGTACATCGTGTACAGAGTGTCAGTAACTGCAAGGAGCGGGAATTGATTGTAACGGTTCAGGTTTTGAAGGATTAATCAAGGGATGACACATGCAGTCCCCGAAGTGCTAGGAAAAAAAGAAAAAAGAAAAAAAAAAAGGTGTTTGTCTAATTAAAATTTATTCAGAGCTAAAGCCATCCTGAGTTAAAGCTTCGGCAGCATCAGATCATTCCCGCGTTGGCTGTTAGGTACATGCATTATGCATGGAAGCATGTGCCTGTCCTGTCCTTGAGAGCTACAGCTGCAGCAGAGTTGGAAATGGTAATTGATGGAATATATAAATGTCATTATTGTTGGCGTTGTGTGGGGAGGTGGTGGCAGGGTTGTTTTTCTGTTGTGATGATGATAATTTTCCCCCTCTATTTTGTTGCATCAAACAATGCAGAGCAATGCCTGTTTTCTCTGATGTGGCAACCAAACCCAAGATGTTTATGGAAATGTACGTTACATTGATAACTCTTTTAGTTAAACAGATTCTTTTTTGCATCCTCTCTTGTGAGGCTACTTAGCTGCCTTGCTTAACATGACATCCCTATCCCAAACTTTTCAACCCTCTGCCCTGACCCCGATGAAGAGAAGTTGGGTGTAAGTCACGCGAGTCTCTCTCGCTACAATTAGGCTTTGCTTTAGTAGAGCACAAAGAAGGGACAGGCGGGGAGGCAGCTCGTACCTGCCAACAGACAGAGAACAGATTGCGTCCAGGATGTTTCGGCCTCACCCTGTAGAAGATGCTGGCCAGGATGATCCCCAGCCCATGCCAGTTCCTGAAGCACACTCATTTGGGAGAGGGCTGGGTGGACCAAGCCAGAGACGGTTCTAGCATATAACAGCATGAAAAGGGTAAAAGACCCTTTCAAGAGCCAGACATGCAATAAACGGGTGAAAATTAATTATCTAAATTGGTTATTGGCTGTGACCCAGCCAAATTGTTTGGAAGATTTTCATTAAGACATTGTTAATAACACTTGGGCATGGTTCTTTTCATAAAATTGGAGAGGCAGAATAGTTTTTCTTGAGCTTTTCCTTTTTAATTAAAAAAAAAAGGAAGTATGGATCCCCTTTTTCATCCAGGTCTTTCCAGAGTGAGCAGTGGAAGAAATGCTCTCTGTGTGTACATTTGGCTGCTGCCATCTGGTTTCAAACTTGGGCAGGCTGTGGATGAGCAAAGAATCTCTTATAAATGCACCAGAGGAGAATGGGCATCTTGTTCTGGTGCCCGAGTCAGGAGCAGCAGCTGAGCCAAAGAACCACAAATCAAGTACTATCGAGGAATAAAAGTGGAAGGCAAACAGGGACACATGCTGGGTGT
Organism: Arenaria interpres; assembly: GCA_013399435.1. NCBI lineage: Eukaryota > Metazoa > Chordata > Aves > Charadriiformes > Scolopacidae > Arenaria > Arenaria interpres. The sequence goes on along the minus strand of VXAK01007770.1, from coordinate 40,018 downwards.
TTTGCTGTTGTTGAGGTTTTGACCATAATTTATAATAATGCTAGGTATGAAATGTTTAGGAGCAAGTATTTTTTTCAGTTTTCAAGATGACAATATCCTTCAAAATTCATGTGGCATGGGTTTCACATTTAGAAGAAAGCAAGCTAGGTCCCAGGGAAACAAGAACAGGATTGCCAACACCCTGGGGTATTTGTCAATACTTGAGTGGGAAACTGTAGAAGGGTCCTGACACGCGGTGCTTATAGGCACACTGATGACAGAAGATAACTTCACTGAAGAATTTTGCAAGCATGTGTTTGTTTTAATGTGTGAGGATGAAATTAATAACTTATTCAAGAGAAAAAATATCCCACAAATAAGAAAGACTAAACTGAGCTGGTGTAGTGAAGCAGATCCAAAGAAGCAGATCTAAAGATCTTATAAAGCACCAAAATATGTTTGAACTTATCCTTTTTCCTTTTCTTTTTTTTTTTTTAATGAGTAAACAAACCACGGGTTAAAGAGCTCATTCTCTAGAGGGTGAGAAAGAAGCAAGGGGGCTGTTAGGTGTGAGGGAAGCTCCCTGGGAGCAGCGAGCAGACTTCAGTGTGCTTTGGGTCAGAGTCTTCATCAGATGTGCCCTAAGGGTTTGAAGCTTGGTATTTACCGGAAGTAAAAACACCAAGAAAAATCGAAGTAGGAGAAAATCTGTTGCAATGAGGCTCCGTGGAAAAAAAAAAAAAAGTCTTGTGTGTCTAGTATGTGCCTAGAAGTGATGTTTGGTTGACTGTGCTAAAAATAGCTCTACTGGTCGACCTTGGTCTGCACTGGAGGAGGACTGAATTATTGTAGGTGGAGAATTTGCATTAAACTCCAAAATACGGCCCGTTACAAACAGTGCTGGGAGGTTCCCTCTGAATCACTGCAGAGCAGGAGTCCAGCAAAGCCTTCTCGGCCCAGGGCAGGGGGAATCATACAATCACAGAATCACATGGCGTTGGAAGGGACCTCTGGAGATCACCTAGTCCAACCCCCTGCCAGAGCAGGTCCACCCAGAGCAGGTTGCACAGGAACATGTCCAGGTGGGGTTTGAACGTCTCCAGAGAAGGAGAGTCCACCACCTCCCTGGGCAGCCTCTTCCAGGAAAGAAGGTTCCTCCTCATGTGTAGGTGGAACTTCTTCTATTCAAGTTTGTGCCCATTTCCTCTTGTCCTGTCCCTGGGAACCACAGAAAAAAGACCGGCCCCGTCCTCTTGACACCCACCCTTTAAGCATTTATAAGCATTGATCAGATCCCCCCTCAGCCTTCTCTTCTCCAGACTAAAAAGACCCAAGTCCCTCAGCCTCTCCTTGTAAGGGAGATGCTCCAGGCCCCTCACCAGCAGTTCCCTGTCCTTCTTGAACTGGGGAGCCCAGCACTGGACCCAGTGCTCCAGATGGGGCCTCCCCAGGGCAGAGCAGAGGGGCAGGATGACCTCTCTTGACCTGCTGGTCACACTCTTCCTGATGCCCCCCAGGATGCCATTGGCCTTCTTGGCCACAAGGGCCCATTGCTGGCTCATGGTCATCCTGTTGTCCACCAGGACTCCCAGGTCTGTTTCCTCAGAGCTGCTCTCCAGCAGGTCACCCCAACCTGTCCTGGTCCATGGGGTTATTTCTCCCCAGGTACAGCACCCGACACTTGCCTTTATTGCAAATTCATCAGGTTCCTCTCTGCCCAGCTCTCCAGCCTGTCCAGGTCTCGCGGCTGCCGTGAGGCAGCCAGGGTCTTTGTTTCCGTAAGGATCCTAAGACATTTTTCATAAGAGCAAAATGCTTTTCCGCCAGTGTTTCGTGACCTAATTTCTACATGATGCTTTATGTGCTTGAAGTTAGACTCGATACCAAACCAAGCCCTTCATCCTTTAGTAACCTTGCCGTGTGAACTGGATCCAGAGGGATGCTTTGAGGGTTGAGCTGCCCATCTCAGGGTGGGTTGCAGCAGGTCTTTCCCGTGTTTGTGGTCTGAGCAATCGTGTGGCAGTGCTGCTCTGCACAGCCGCTGCAGTTCGTGGGGGAGGAGAACATGTCATCATCTCCCTTTCAGCACTGCCAGGACCCACTGAATGAGGGGTAACAACCACCAGGAAGGTGCCAGTTGGGTATTGTTCTTTTGTCATCTAAAAGCATATCTGAAAATCACATGGAAGGCCAACTAGTGTGTCACAACAGCTGACTTTTAATTGTTCAAAAGCCTTTGGAGACTCTTTCTTGCTTAAGTAGAAGTGTAAAGGCAAGAGTAGAGTGGGGCAGAGTTCATTTTAACCACTACATTATTTTTACCCTTTTCAGGTCAGGACAAGAGCAGATACGTTAAAAAGCTCTACTAACCTCAGGGCTGTTATCTCTGGAGTTGTGCTCTGGATATTAGGGATATTAGCTACTTAAAATGGAACTAGTAAGCAAATGACCATAAAATATATTGTATTGATTGTAATGGGAGGGTTTTATTCTAGGTTTCACGCTGTTCACTGGTAATAAGCCTTTTTCTTTTCTTTCATTCTTTCTTTTTTACAGAGGCTTAGTTCGATGTCTTACAAGTCTCGAGAGGAAGATCCATCTCTTACAGAAGATGAGGTAGGTTTCTTGCATGAAATTCAATAACTAACCAGAGACCTTTTTTTTCAGGCAGAAATTAGCATAAGCTCTGCATGATTAAGCAGGATCTAAGAAAGGTGAAATTTGTCTGAAGGGAGAATGAAAGCCGAAGTTTCTCCGCACAGAATTTGTGCTGCCCCATTCCTAAAATCAGAGGTATCCCCACACATGGCTGTATCAGGCCAATAGGTTAAGAAATGGTGTCAGAAAATAACAGGAGGCCACAAATAGCTGATCGTTAGGACAGCCTCTTGATTTGGCTGACAAGATATTAAGAATAATAATCGGCAGCCGTTTGAAACATCCTCCACCTTCCCTGTGCAACGAAGCGTTTGGGGCTCTGGGAAACAAATGGAAGCACAATAAAAGTGCTAGAGCATTAAAATGTCTGTTACTCAAAAAAATTGAGGAGATTGAAACGAAGACGGGGAAGTTAAACAGAAATAAGGTTGCTTGTGATCATCTGCTGTACGGGCGTGCAATTTAGAAATACATTCTCTGGACGTAAAAGTAGGCACAAAGTTGGCAATGAGCTGAGTGCGCTAATGCTTTCTGCTGGGCAAAGGGCTCCCGGTCATTAATGAATAAATTGACTCTTGAACTGGGTTGGTGTAATCTAATGCTAGTTGGTTGGCTGAAATCAGTACACAGTAAGTAGTACTGCCATCTACAACTGCACGTCTCTCTTTATTGAAAAAAAATATCCAAAAACCAAAAACCAACCAACTAAGAACGAAGAGAAGCAATCTGGTTCATCTTCATCAGTCAGTGTTGCTTAATGGTAACGGACATTTTCGTGCCAATCTACTATTTTAATTGGATTGATACAAATCCAGAGTGGCCTTGCATCCTTGGGAAGGACTTGAGTGTAACAGAAGAGCTATGCACCAGTCCCGGGAAGCCAGAGCGGAGCGACATGTGTGGGTATGAGTTTCTCCTTCACCTCTTCATTAAGGGCCACCTTCCCCCGCTTGCTCAAGCATACCACTTACTCAGAGGGGATTTTTAGAGCTAGGAGGGAAGCTCTGACTCCCTCTTTGTGTTTACAGTAGCCGAGAGGTTTCAATCTGAAGTCTTAAGTTCTGATACACTGAGACTAAGTTGCAGCTCCTCTTTGTAGGGAGAGTTTAGTCCACAGAACAGACCTTGCGTTTCAGGATGGGCACTGACTATTTGCTATCTTCTGGTGTGGGTAATTCCTGATTTTTAATCTTCTCTGTACGTGACTTGGTGCCTCTTTGGTCCTGCCTATAAATACAACAAATAACTACTCTCCTGCTGGGATGTCTCTAAAAGCAGAGAAGTAGCCACTACCATTAAAAATACCAATAATTTAAAAAAAGCCAAAGGATGAAACAGCATCCTTCTCCAATGCTACAGCACCTACACCTGATCATCCCTTTGACACCTGTCTCCCCATTGAGCCCAAGCTGGCTCCAGGACCGTAGTAAAGCTTCGAAGAGCTCCTGCTTACAAAGCCATTCCCTTCTGTCATGGGTCTAATTTGCCTGCAGGGGATTTAGGTTCAAAGAATTTTTACGTTTATAAACTTCTTTCATAAAGCATTCTTTTTTGAAAGAAAATCAATTTGTAAATGCATGTCAGAAAAGAAAGGATTTTTAAGCAATCCTTTTTTTTTTTTTTTTGTAAAAAAGGATATGTTTTTATTAGAAGATCCCGTCTCTTCTTAAGTAACCAGCATCCTTGTGATGGAAGGGGTAGAACCTGGCACACAAGCTTTATGCCATGCTTAAATACTCAGTAGGTATCTCCTTTTCCTAGATCTCAGCCATGTACTCGTCGGTGAGTAAGCCAGGACAGGCCACGAAGGCGCTGGATTCTCCTTACACCTGTATTCAAGAGATTGCATCGCAGAGGTCCCCGTCAGTTTGCAGTGGCCTCTATGCAAGTGTGAAGGACTTCGAAAACACCCTAAATATTACCACTGTGCCTCAGTCAGCGGACAGACCCAACGGGGAGCTGGAGCCTGACTATGAAGCTATCCAGTCTGTGAGCCAAGAAGAAGACAGGACCTTGTCTGTGCCTAACACAAACCACACTGCTCTTTCAGGAGAGAATGACTATGAGAGCATAGGGGACTTGCAGCACCACAGGGAATTCACCAGACTTTAACCACTCCGGCCGGCAGATCTCTCTGCTGGTATTTTCAAAGGAAAATGCGAAACGTGGAGAAGGAAGTGCTTCTCCTTTTGAGGAACAAAGCTGAGAACAAAAGTTGTGAAGCAGAGGCATACTTATCAGCGTGATACCCGCTGGGTTATTCCGGAGGGCAGAAGGAGGCTCACGGGAAAGGGTACGTCAGGTCAGAATGACCACCAGGACAACGTAAAGGCTTCTTTATTGTTCGCTCCCAAGAAGCTGGGAAGGAGCGCCATGCTTGTCCTCCCGATAGGAATACATACCAAAAAGACTGCCTTTACACAAAGATAGCTTTTCACATTAAGAGATTATTTTATGTCATTTGCTTCAAAGTGGTTTTCAAGCATCTTTTTCTTCATTCGAGTTTGGGCCCCCACAGCATCGAGCAACTGACGGATCAGTGTACCTCAACGCCGACTTCCTTTGCGGGGCTGGGGAAGGCACGCTTACGTCTGTCTTTTGAGGAGCTCTGCCCACGTTCACCGCAACTAAAGTACAAACAACAAGAACTCCACGAGGGACCTACTCCAAATGTACTTGAATTAATTCTGTCAGCTTTTTCTTTCAATTTTTTTTTTAATGTCAAGGGCTGTAGAATGTGACTTGCAATATTTGAGAGCTGTATCGGTATTTGTAGATTTTTTTGTTCGATTGTTTGCGAGATACCACTCTAAAACGGCAAGTGACACCCTCAGCATTCTTGCATCCTCATGTGCACACACACACCTTCACGTACACACACCAGACAATCGTCGTGTTGCAAAAAGTTGTGCAAATGAATGCATTGGCCTGATGTTTAGTCTAACCTTAATAGCGTTGAGTCATTTTTTGAAGAATTTTCCCTTTTTTTAAAACTTCAAATATTTTAATATGTTTCTCCAGTTTATTATATAGGAAAATTTGTGTACTGTGTTGAGTGGACGATATTTTTTATTTTTACAACATATTTTTCCTCTTCAAAGTTTTTGTAGATTAACTTACAGTTTTATGTAACAGCAGGAATCCCATTCTTTCTTTGGGCTTTATTTGATTTTCCTTTAAATTTTTTTCCTATTTCAGAAGTATGTAAATGAACAATTAGTTTGTTGGTTTGGGGGTTTTTTGGTCTTCTTGAGCAGGGATGTGGAGCATGCCTTGCTTTTTTTTAAGCTCAAAATAATAGAGTCTATGTAAAAGAACACTGCCAAAGGGCAAAAAAGAGGGAGAAGAGACAGTGGGATTTAGTCTAGGATTGCCACTGGTCCTCCTTGTTCCTCTGCTAGAAGGAGCAGAAGGGTGACCAAGAACTTCTTGGGGCTCTGAAAAGCAGTTTGAAAACCTCTGGTTTTTCAAAGATACCAGGTTATTCTGTAACTATGAAAAACAGCACAGTGCTTGGATGAAATAAGTAGGTACTGGGTTGATACTTTTGTTTTCTTCAAGAATAGCACAATAACTAGTACAACAGTACACGAACGGTCCGACAGTAGAGAACTGGCATTGTGTGATACGCGCTTGTACACATGTATATAAGGACACACATGTAATTTGGACACAAGTATAAATTACAGTCCAAACTTGGTGACGGTCAAATACATTCACAAAATGGTATCTGGCACGTGCTTGAAAAGTAGTTTATTTTTAATTTGAAATAAACGGTACATAAACCGAGGTCGTCTTACTCCGTAGTAGCCAAAACAGGTTTAGTTTCAGCTCAGTTGGTACTGGGTCCAGTACCGACCATCCATTTACCAGACTGAGTCCTTCTTAGACCACGGGCCAGCACTCAGTGTTACTTGGTACTATAAAGAGCAAACACAGATCTGGTTGTGCACATTTATTAGAAATAACTTCGTAACGGAAGGAAGTGTATGGATCTATGGGCTTCGCCTGTACGTCGTACAGCTCTGAGGAGCACTGCAAGTGTACAGTCAAACTCTGCCCGCACGGTGATCCAAACTTCATGGATCTTGACCTTATGTGACGGATAGTGCCCCATGCTTGATCCGGGACTCTCTTCCTTTGAGGAGAAGCAGTTCAGACTAGTCTAGATCTCTCTCGTTCTTGACTGTGCTGCCATGCTTCCACAGCCGCAGCAAACCCTTTGCTTCCACTTCATTGCGGCACTTTTTCAAGCTGACTTCAGTCTTCCTTTCTGGAGTTCTTCCCTCAAAAAAAAGTTTCTATTTCTCTTCCCTTGAATGTGAATTCGTTAGGTTCGCCTTTGAGTGTTCTCTCCTTTTACTTCCCACTGTTTAACGCCAAAGATGCGATGCACCATGTTTCAGAAGATCTGTTGTGCTAAGTCTGGAGAATTTCTGCGGTCTTTAACTGTGTTTTCTGCTGTCTGTTCCTTGCTCAGGGGTGCAGGTTTATAAATGTAGTCCTCAAGTCTGACTCCCGCGACTTAGTGGCAGGCACACCTCAACTCCTGAAATTCCCAAATACATCTTGAGATGTATTTATCCCTTATGGATTGTCTTACTTATATGGATGACCACTTCTGGAGAAACAGTAGCACCGTGAGGTTTTTCAGGTTCATCAGATTCGATTTCAAGACTGGTTTAAAGGTAAGAGAAAATGCCAGTTAGCAATAGCAGAGAATGACACTGAACTCTTGATAGTAAAATTTTAAGGTGCAAAAGAAGAAAATCAAACGTCACTCTAAAGTGCCCCCACCAAGATCAGCAAGTCAAAGGAAGGAGGAGGGCTGCCGGGTGGCTCTTTACAGTCTTTCAGAGCGGGATCAGGAGTGTTGGTTTGGAGGAAGGGACAAGACTCAGCTCCTTCCTTCCTTTTTTGCCCCTGTTCCGACAGCTGCTCCTTGTGACCCCCAGAAATCCCTTTCTCACAGCGAAACCTCTCCCCCTCTCTTTTTAATTTTGTTTCTATTTTTAACCTGCCTCACACAGCCTCGTACCAGGAGCTGGTACTGTGTCTGCAGCCCTGTAGCGCTGGCACATTCCTGCCTGTTTAAATGACTCTCGGACTGGTCACAACCTTTCCATTGTCCACCAGCCCCTCAGCCTGGTGGGGAAGGGGCTCGGAGTTTGGATCGCTGCCCCCTCAGCCACTGAGACCCCTGCACGTTGGACTCTTGAGAGCTGCAGAAAGGAATTACTCTCCTGAACAAGGATGCATGGCGGAGTCCGTAACTCCCCTACAATCTCTGTTATACAGTCTGATGCTAAAGAAAAATGTTTTAGAATTCAGTCCAAGGTTCTCAAGTGAATAATTACATCTCTTGACAAAAAAAATCAAGCTTCTGTTTAGTTCCCTCTTCCCAGAAGCAAGATCTGTTCCTTTCTGGCTCTTGCCAATGCTTCCTTTTCACTAATACATGGGATAGATTAATCTGACTGTAAAGAAAGAGGAGTCTTTTCTGCTTGCGTCTTCATTGCTACTTTTTCCTCTTTCACCATATCCCCAAGTAAAATGTCAACATCCAAAATGAAGTATTTGTTACCTGGGGATCTTTTCTGGGGAAGCTTCGCAGTCTACTTCTTTGCCTCCACTTTTTGGCACAACTGTGTAGTAAGATCTCACATCAAATTGTCACAGTAAGGCCAAGACAAGCTGTAATGTGTGTGTAACTGCACTAGTGAAAAGGTCTTTTCTGATTTCCTTCTGTGAACAGGTAGAAATAGGAAATGCAGTTTGGACGTCTCTTCCATGTACCTGTGTCTCCCGCGGGAGTTGTTCACACCACATACCTACAGCAGTGCTAACCCCAAACATAAACCAGTCACCCCTTTCTACCATGACGACTGCAGAATTGCTTTCTCAGTCACAAATAGGTTCTTTACAGATATCTGTAGCACAGGCATGCACCTATTGCCATGGTTAGATCAGTTATAGTGCCTTTTTTACTAAGTAGCTAGTACTTCCATACTCTTTTCCATACTGTGTTTGTTTCACTCAAAAGTACAAAGGGACGACCCCAACATTTACTTGTCTAAGTTGGAAACAGCTTTATAGAGACACATTAAATGTATTGGACCTCAAGTAGCCCTACAATAGCAATAGTCTCTCACAAACATTCTCTAAGAAGCCCAGTAATGTAGCTATGATGACTAAGCTTTGCAATAAGAATTATCAGTCTTCTTTTGAAGAACCTAAGTTTTTCAACAGTGAGCATTCAGGGAGGTGGCGGTCTTTGTCCATCTCAGCTGTGAACAATTAGTTGCTTCGGTCTTTCTGTTAATAGCAATTGCAGGCTTGCTTACATGTAGCAGGATTCATGAGGTGAGGGATGGGTAAGTGCGGGGATTCATATTCATGGGTCACCCAGAGCTGGACCATCCCCACAGTAGCAACTGGCTGAGGACCAGCTGCCTTGCTCCCTAAGCCCTCGTCTCTTGTGCCTTCAGGGAATCCATCCTGCAGGGGTTCTTCTGGGCTGCGTGCTTCTTGGCTCCCTGAACAGCTCCTGTCCGCTCTCTTGATCACAATTCTGTACGTGTGGTGCTTTCAACCTTTCAACGGTGCTTTTATAAGATGCTGGATAAACGGTTTCAATGTGCTTTCTGCGAGCTGCTGCGTAAAGCTGTGACACAGAGTGATCTCTCTAGTGTTGTCTCCTTCCCAGCACAGCGTTAACTGCGTTACTCTGGCTGCAAAAGGCTGACAGTGCTGCCCTGCCTCTTGTTCCTCTCCACCAGAATGGAGTCATCAGGCGTAACAAGACTAGGTTGGGCCACGGGTGTTCAAAAGCAGCCACTGAGGCCAAGTGCCTTGGCTTGAAAGCAGCTCGAGACACGGCTCTCACCTCTGCAGAGTGGGATTGGAAACATCCGAGAGCCCAGCTCAAGGACTAAGGACTTTTTTTCCTCTGTCCTACTGTGCCCATGCATTTGTTTGCAACACGACTGTAAGAAATCTGCTTCTGCAACGTTTTAATTTGGGCCACACTCCAACGAGGGGCTTTCGCTGTTTGGCAAACTACCAGTTATTTCAGACTGGTTACTTATTTAGGTTGGAACATGCCCGAATAAGGCTGCTGTGTCTCTCACAAGTAACTCGGTGTGTGAAACCTACTTCGAAACAGGAGAATGCAGGAAGACGCTGAGCCCGGCAGGTTCTCCTGTGGTGGCGTGCTGGAAACTTTCGAGGGCAGGTCTCTTCCTGCAGGGAAGCATAAATGCTATTAATATGATTTCATACCGTGGTGCTGGAGTTGATTTGTAGCATCTCTTTTAGGATGGTGACGGTTGAAGACATTGCCAGAGCAGGTCTCAGCCTCAAAAAAAAAAAAATTCAAAAAAGTATTTTTCTATCTCTTGCTAGCTAGCAACTTACGTTGAGGGTTATGCTAAAGATAAATGCTATGGATAGAACATCACAGAGATGAAAACATAGGGTTACCTTTCTTCAAGGACCGCCCCCCCCCCCCTTTGGTTGGGTCAGTAAGAAAGATCCCAGGCTTGCAAAAGCATTGAACAACAAAAGTATTCAACAAATTCATGCCTACGTGGCAATTTCCCAGGAGTGCATTAGGGTATCGCACACACACTAGGCACTGTTCCTTTCCTGTGAATAACAGAAAGATGAAAGCTTATTTGTAATATGAGATTCCCATTGATTAATTGATAACACTTACTTTTAAGTTACTTACAAGGGACTGACCTGTAAGTAACTGGCGGGTAATCCAAAGGTCTACACAATTTAGATATATTTAAGCTAACTCTCCATGACCCAGCTCAGGTGGTGTAAACAGACTCACTAGAACAATTTAATGCTCTACTTGGCCTGACCTGCTCACCGAGCTAACTCCAGCACCCCCATTTCCATGGCACACGCACGGATTATCTCTGTATTACCTACCCATTGGCCCAGTCTATAGGTAACATAAAACTTACAGTTCTAGGTTGTTTTTTTTCAAGCTGTGAGGTTTTGTTTCTGGAGGTGTTGGGTTTCAAACTGGCCAGAAGGACAGTCGCTGCAAACATGATAGCAAAGTGCCTAAAAATAAAGTTGTTTCTGAAAATGTGAAAGATGCTCACTGTTACTGCACAGCATCTTGTCTACTCTCTGTGGTACTCTCTTGCCATACACGTTCCTAAAGATTTGCTTTCATTTGCGATGGTCATTTATTGTTACTATAGCACAATCAGACAAAGTTTCTGTCTCTGCAAGTTCATTGTCTAATTTTAACCAGCACGTGTTTGTTACAGAAAATACAAAACGAGATTCGTTGTTCAGTTTGGAGGGCAGCTACGCTATTTCTTATCGTTTATGATAATGCAACAATCTTAGATGATTTACAAAGTATGTAAGTATCACTTGACTTCAAAATGCTTCTTTTGAGATTTCGGAATGTCTCCCATTCGCTACAAGACAATGTCACCAACTCTTGTCCTTTTAATCTGGTAATACTGGGGAGGGGGTTTCAAACTTTAAAAAAGAGAGCGTCGATGTTTCGACTTCCCAATTTCTATGAAGAGACCTTCATATTTTAACTTTCAGCCTAGGGTGGATTTGGACTACCCTCTTGCTTAAGGAACTCCTCCCCGCCATGTTCAGACCTCACCCTCTGAGCATCTCTTTTGTCCTTGATGAAATACGGCAACTGTCCAGAGGGCACAGGAACTGCCTCACGTGAATGGGGCCACTTCTGAACGGGACCTTTTTAGTGTCCCCGGGAGATTTAGAAGCGCGGACTTAAGTCAGATGTTTCGGGGAAATCGCATCCTGTCTTGCAGACTTCTGTGGATGGCTTCACTTTCTCTGTCGAGGCAAGAAGTTCTGTAGCTTGCAAGCACTCAACTGACATGGAAAGAGGTATGAAGAGGTGAACTGGTACAATGTTTAGTCATTAAAAAAACACCTAAGAGCACAAGAACCTCCCTTCTCACATGTCTGTGGATACTGGAATTCGGTCTTTACCTTTGAGGCTATTTGAGAACAGTCATGTAACCAGTCTCCTTAGAACATCCTACCAGCAAACAAGCCTTTGAATGAGCTCCTGGATCACTCTGGTGGCTCCTGAGTTCCCACACAGACCACCTTCATGACTTCCAGCAGGCCCTGTCTTGTCTCTGTGATGACGACTACTTAGGAATGGCCCTTTGCTTCACAGTCCTGACCCCTTTAAATTAAAGAAAGGGGGATGTGAGCCACTTCTGCTCAGTCTCCTCAGTCTGACTAGATTTTTTCTAGATGAAAGTGTGCTGAGAACCCACCTGCAAACCCAGAAAAGAGCATTTACTGTTGCGGCAAGACAAGCATAGTCTTCTGCAGCAGCTAGGAAGAGAAAAGTAAAAGGAACAATAGTTAAATTTCATTTGCACTTCAGCCATGCCACGGACTTTTACAGCAGAAGAGGTTACAGTTACGGGACGAGTTAATGAGAATCTCACAGGAGATGGATGGAATTGTTTGTTCTTCTTAGTATTCCCTATACCCAAAGAGGCAGGGGCAAGTCCTCGTTGCCCCACCATGACGCAGTTTGCTGATCTTTCACCAACCCTCCACATCAACAGAAATGAAATCAATCAATAAATTCTAAATACATGGTTTTGTTCTGTCATAAACCCAAAACTGACACATGGAGGTGCCCTAATGTAAGTACCATGTGCAGATCTGGACTTGCACAGGTGGTTTTTAGAAACAAGCAAACAAACAAACCTGGATTACTTTGTTTAAATAGAATTATTTGCATGAGACAAGGGTGCAGGATTGGACCCTATGAGTTTAGAAGAAGTTGGCTTTGGTGCCAGGTATTTTTCTTTGTATTTTCAGCAAAATATATTTTCTTTCTTTTCTGTTAGCGAATTTACAGGACTTCCATAGGAACAACAAAATATAGTCTGGTATATGGATAATTATCTCTACTAGCTGTTATAAAACCACGCCTCAATAGGAGTCACTTTAAATTGGGTGCTATAGGAGCTTCTGCGTAAAATTGCTTTACATATGGAACACTGCATACTTAGAACATAGTGGATAAATACTTGTAATTACAGACACTTTCATTTATTTTATCCATTGTTTTATAATGGAAAAAATATTTATTACTGAAATGGTTTTCCAGCAGCGTTCTCTTACAGAATGTTCTGGCAACAAACTGTGTTTTCTCGACAACCGTTTGATCCTCCGGTCACTGACACACAACCACAAAACATCTTTAAACTGGTGTGAGCTTCCGAAAAAGAGAGGATTAGACCTGGGTTTGGCTCCCGTAGCCTGGAGACAGTGAGACACGCTGTGCAGGCAGATCTGTCGGCAGGGAGAGCAGTTTGAAGAAGGAATGAGCGCACCACCTAAACCTGGAGGCAGATTTCCCAGGTGGCAGTGGCTGAGGCTTGTTTGCTGCAAGATGGGCTATTTGGCTTGCGACCCGATTGAAATCGATATCGTTTTATTAACACCCCCGCAGACACTGAAATGCTGTAGTTTTGCAGAATGTACGTTCCACGAATTGTAGCCCGACTGTAATTGCGGTCTGCTCTGTCAGAGCAGCTCAGATCCAACACTAAGTTGCGTTTTACAAATTGATAAATGCCATGAAATTCCTCTCAACGTCTTCTAGCAGTATATGCGAGTTGATGTAATTTAGTCATACCATTATTCCAAGAATCCTCATCTGATGTTTCTAGCCAATTCAGCTTTTGGCTGCTGAAAGCACAGTCGGTAATTATGGTTATTCACTGTAAATGTAGAAAAGTTTTATGTAAATATTTCAGGGGAAAAATGCTACATAAACATATGAGGCAGTTATCTAAAAGTAAGAACATAGGTCAATAATATAAAATACAGGTTTTATTTATGTACAGTAGTATCCTAATATTTACTTGTTTATATGCAGAAAAAATCTTAAAGATTCTGTACTGTATTCTCTGAAAGCTTTTAAAAGAGGCTCTGCCATTTTCTCTGGTTAATATATTTGCAAATAACTTTTGAATTTAGTGGAAATCCATGTAAATGATGTCAAATGGGAAACATGTTACATTGCAATGAAATTAGTTTAATTCCAAAAGCCTGGCAAAATTCATTGGATTGAAATTCAATAGCCAGACAGAATAAAACACAACAACTAAGCATTGTCTTTTGTTTTTATTTGTAAGCTGTGCACCGTTCTATTATATAATATTACATTACATTAATTATATTTATCTTAACAAATATTTTACTCAGTCCTTGTAGTCGCTTCCTCCTGCAGATCCTAAAATCTGCATTATTTGATCAAATTTTGTTTGTTCCAGGCATTTTGTGCTGATTTCATTATCTGACAAGAACTATTAAGTCTTCTTTGTGTTATACAGCACCTTATTCCTCCCAAAGCCACAATCCTGTCAAGATTCAAGCCTGCACACAACAGCACCAATTTTAAGTCGTCTCCAGACTAAAGCAGAAACTCCCCTGACTGTAGCGGCACTATGCCCGTTAACGCAGGTAAGAATATTGGATCTAAGCCTTTGAAAGTTGTGCAGCTTTCAACATTTTTAAAGGGCTGCAATTACCGGCCTTATGGATTATCTTCCGAAATTCCCATGACATTCAATTCCTTTTTCTTTGTTAAAGATGCTCTCCAGGTAACGTTGCCCTGCTGCCCTGCTCTGTCAATGGCAAGACTCTAATTTGTGTAGAAATACTTCGAGAACACCCTGAAATTTAGAGAGGCAGCTGACTCAGGACCACAGCTGAATCCGTAACAGATTCTGCATGTAAATCCAACAGCAGGAAATGTTTTAAGCATGCCACCGGAGCAAGGCCTCTTTGTACACTACAGCATGAGGCTGAAATGGTGTGTCACCTGCTGGGACTTGCATTCCACTTGCATTGCACCTTCCCCCTCATTATCTTTAATTACAGATAAGAGAAGAGCAGCTTTACCCATGTAATGCCAAGCAGTTACTGATAAACAGGTTCCTGGATTAGTTATGCTGAGCTGGGAGGCTGAAAATTAGACTGGCACAGACAAGTAGTATCCGTTCACTGTCAGGGCTCTTAATGTTTAATCTATGTAAGTATATTTTAAAACTGAAAGATAAAAGGTTTTAGGTTTTTCACGCAAATATACAGGTTTTCACTCAAAGACTCACCATTCACTCTGTGCTTATGGAGCATATCATTATATTGAACTAAAAAGCGCCGGAGCTCAAGAGTGGCTTGACATTACTTAGTAGAAAATCTATCTGACAGATTTGTTTCAAAAGCCCAAAATTGTGGTGACATGCTCTTTCACGAAGGGCTATTCTCCCTAGCACTCCAGCTGATTACATACTTCATCACTACTTCTTCTCAGTTGGTTATTACACAAATGAGATTGACCCTTCACGTAACTCACACAACTTTAATTTCCATGCGGCCTTTGTGGAAGGACCAGTAGGCAAGAGCAAGAAGTGCCAGTTCAGGCAGAAACCAGGGATCCCGTGCAAGTCGTGGAGCTAGAAAACGTATCAGAGCTGCGATAGATACTTCTGGAAAAAAAAGAAGTAAAGCTAAAAAATTTATTGACCAAAGCAGTATGGATCTATACTTTTACAGAGGTAAAAAAGAATGTAGATCCCATCACCAGTTAATGTAATTACAGACTATTAGGATAATGTAAGATAATAATGAGGATCATTATCATTAAGGATTGCGGTTCGCCACAAAATGAAGAAAAATTAAGGGAGATCCGGTAGCAATCTGTGTATTCAGGCTGTTGGAAAATTTCTATCATGTAAAAGTTTGTTGTGACCTGTTTTCAGGAGCACATACATGCTCTACATTTAGCTAGTTAACCTTTGAAACTTGGCAAGGACAAAACTTTAAGGCTAGCATTGTGTTTTTCCTTTGCCCCATAAAATTCTCTAAGTGTTTGGCTAAGCTAAAAAGCCAGATTATCCTAAAAGGCCTTGCTTTCCTTCATTATTTTTTCTAGGAAATGATGGGAGCCTTCAAAAAGAAACCTGACCCTGAGCTTTCTAAGGCTGCACTTGCGCCTCAAACCAAACCGCAGCGAGCCAAGCCTTCTCCAGCCACCTCCTCCAAGGCTGGCACTCAAACTAGCATTCAGAGGTATTTTTCCTATCTTTCCTGCAGCTTATCTTCAGCAGCAAAGTGCAAACAGAAAGAGATCCAGGCAAAATGAAGCCTGGATGGGCTATGAAGGGAACAAACAGCGGCGGCTCCACGTAGTGTAACCAAGTCTCGTAAGCCAGCAGCAGAACCGGCGTTGCGCTGTTTTGGGGTTAGAGGGCTGAGGCTGTCACAGGCCAGAGGAGTGAGCTGTCAGCAGTTTGTCTTTAAAATATCTAGGAACTGATACGAAAATGGCCTGTATTAAAATTTGTCACAAACTCAAGCACCCAGAACATGAGGAAATGCTGGATACCCAGTTGTTCATATAAGCCCAATTCCTTCCACAGTGCGTTTACAGAATGGTTGAGGTTGGAAGGGAGTCCAACCCCCTCTGAGGGTCATCTTGTCCAACCCCCTCAAACAGGACACCCAGCACAGGCTTCCCAGACCCATGTCCACGTGGCATCTCAGTAAGTCCAAGGATGGAGGCTCCACAACCTCCTTGGGCAACCTGTGCCAGTGCTCGATCACTCTCCCAGTGAAAAACTGTTTCCTGATGTTCAGAGGGAACTCCTGTGTTTCCGTGTGTCCCCATTGCCTTTGGTCCTGCCACTGGGCAACAGTGAAAAGAGCCTGGTTGTGTCTCCTTTGCACCTTCCCTTCAGGGACTTAAAGACATTGATAAGACACCCGCCCCCTTAGCCTTCTCTTCTCCATGCTGAACAGTCCCAGCTCTCTCAGCCTTGCCTCACAGGACAGAGGCTACAGTGCCTTCCTCATCTTTGTGTCTCTTCTTGGACGCTCTCAGTATGTCCATGTCTGTCTCATGCTAGAGAGCCCAGAACTGGACCCAGCACTCACTATTGCTGAGTGGAGGGGAAGGATCACCTCCCTCTACCCGCTGGCAATGCTTTGCCCAGTGCAGCCCTGGCTACCATTTGCCTTCTTGGCAATAGCAAATTTCTGGCTCGCATTCAACTTGATGTCCACCAGGACCCCTATGCCTTTTCTCCAAAGCTGCTGTACAGCTGGGCAGCCCCCAGCATCTACTGGTGCCTGGGGCTGTTCCTCTCTAGGAGCCAGGCTTCACATTTCCTCTTGGTGAAGCTCGTGAACTTCCTGAAGTTCCTGTTGGCTCATTTCCCTAATGTGTCGAGGTCTCTCTGGGTGGCACCCCTTCCTTCCAGCATGTCAATCGCACCACACAACTTGGTGTCATTGGCAAACTTGCTGAGAATGCGCTCAATGCAACTGTCCATGGCATCAAGAAAGATGTTAAACAGCACCAGTCCCAGTACCGACCCCTGAGGAATGCCACTCATTGCCTTTGACATCCCTCACCAGATTTAATTCCAGCTGGTCTTTGGCTTTCCTGACTCTGCATGATTGGACAGGGTCTCTATATTCCTCACAGGTTACCTGTCCCTGCTTCCATCTGCTATGTGCTTCCTTTTTCTGTTTGAGTTTTGCAGGGAGCTCCTTGTTCATCCATGCGGACCCCCTGGCATTTTTGCTTGACTTCCTGCTCCTTAGGATGGTCTGCTCTTGACCTTGGAGGAGGCGAGGCTTGAGTATCAATCAGCTTTCTTCAACCCCTCCTCCCTCCAGGGCCTTATTCCATTGGACTCTTTCAAGCAGATCCCATCCAGCCACCTCATTCACCAAATTAGGGGATTCTTGTGGAAAAGTAGTGTTGTGACCTTATTTTCAATGACTTTAATTGCTTGATCAAGTGCGGGGTGGTTTTTTTCTCCACAGAAAATGACTCAGTGAGTCTTAAACATAAAATTAACAAGAAGCTGTATGAAGTATGTGCAGGTATTTGTAAATCTGAGATTTCTTTCCTTCCAGATTTTTCAGCCTAGGTAGGTGACACTATAAAGACTGCTCAGAGGAAAGATGAGATGACAGGGATCCTGCCCTTTGCAATTTACAACTGAAATACTCATTGGGCAGATGAGTGCAAAGAGATGAGTGGGAGTAAAGTCATTCTCTGCTTCCGAATCCCAGCTAGGTTCTCCGAATCCCAGCTAGGTTCTCCCGGCTTCGTCTACAGTGCTCTCGAATACATGTGGTATCTAGAGGTTCAGACACAGCCCGCTTTTGCAGCCCGTGTTACCAGGACACACAGTTGGCTCTGGTACATAAGGTCACATCATCTGAGCTGCCCCAGCACAGCACCAGCCTTGATCCTGCAGGTCTTGCACCCATCCTCACCTAATGAGCCTCCCTGGAGCCAAGCAAGCCTGAGCAGAGAGCTGGTATGTCTCTGCACCAGCACTACGGTTTGGCTACACACTAGGTAATTACCACACAGAAGGGAGATAATTAGGTGGTCTTGTTTGTTTAATTATGTGTGTGCCCCCTGGTCAAGGGGGAGGGGAGAAAACGGAGAATCACAGGTTTGATACCGTGTAACTTCCCTTTTCAAAGCTTTCCTTACACACTTTTCCACTTTGAATTGTCCGAGCGATGGCCTATAGTGAAAATTGTCAGAAAACTCAAGATAGCATGAAAATGGGGAAAGAGCTTCCCATCCTGAGAAAGATTTCTGGTTGGTTGTGGCCAGTTCAGTGGGGATCCCAGAAGAGAGTTTGGCAGCAGAGAGCTCTACCACTGCAAACGTGTGAGCTGGATGCAACACCCCCACAAAGTCCTACAGCAACAGAAACTCCATTCATGAAGAGAAGATGGCCTGGGGGTTATCCTGCACCTTTCAGCCACGTGTATGACAAAATTAAAACTAACATGACTCTCCTGGCGAGTGCCTGAGGTCACTGTGCAGGGATGTTCTCAATAAATTAAGTCATTTTGGGTTAATCTCAGAAATCCTTGAAATACAAATTACTCCCTTTTTGACCCAAGCTGAGCAATTTTCTATCTGCTTTCCAAAAACAACCCAACTTTAACATGTATGGAGGATACTTGTGAGGATATGGTAGCCCTACATGCTTAGCACAAAAGAAGAGTTAAGTGTCTGGGTCCCCTTATCTAAAGGAGTTAGGTGCCTTCAAAGGAATCTCAAACAGGCAACTTTCAAAGTGCTTGAGGCAGTCAGTGAGGAACACAGAAGACAATATTAAGGCCCTACCACAGGCAGGTACTTCCTGATAGTCATCTTTCACAGACACAAACCGTTCCAGTTTGTTCTGACAGCTTGTGTCTTGAAACCTGCGTGTTGAGTGGGATGATGACAACTACTCTTCGTAGCATGAAAAAGTTAGCCTGAAGAAATATTTAGCACACATTCTCTTCTGGAGAAGCGCAACTATGAAGTCAGTCAGAGACTAAGCAACCATGACTGCATCCGTATGGGGAGCACGTGTCCTTTCACTTAAAAATGTCTTCATTTGTGTACCCTTGTCCTCTTGGCAAATCTGCATAAATCCAACGCCTTAAAGCACGGGTCATCTCCATATAGTAACTTGAGAAATGTAAAGTGCTTTGTAACACTTTGCATTCGGAATTGATTCAGAGGAGTACCTGAACTCATCTGAGATGAAGATCTGGTCAGGCCCAGATATCCCTCATTGATTTCGGCGAAGTCCAGATTTCCCCCCAGTGTTTCAGAACAACAGAAACTGTCGTTGCGTATCGAGGGACTTGTCTCCAGTGCTGCATGTGCAATTTTCAAACCGCAGAGAGAACAAAGGTGCAGCACTGAAAGCCAGGCAAGCCAAATAATCCCATTTGAAGTCTAGATAATTCATGATGAAGTTAATTCACCCGTTCCTCTGCAAAGTACATATTCGACAGAGGAAAAAGAATGAGAATGCTATCACATCACAAGGGGTTCTTGCTACCGCCACGCTTACTCTTTGCAGCCAGAGAGGACAGTTTGAGGTAGGTGAGCGAACTACTAGAATTTTCTTCAGACAGACTTTACCTACATCTGCTTGATTTTCTATTATTTTTTAAGTACACATTCACTGGGGGAGACTGCTAACCTGACAGCTCCCATTCTTGGCTTGAGACATCCAGTTTCGTAGATGTCAGTCACATTAGGCTTGGGGCTAGAGCCAAGGGATGACTTAGATATCAAAAATTGCCCGAAATCTGAAAGTGAAATCCAGACCCACTGCTGTTTAGCAGTTGCTTGGTTAGCCCTAGAAATACATAAATTCACTACATGCTCTTCTGTAGGACCTCAAAGTCCTCTGAGCACTTGCTCGCACACCAACTGGACCATCCCAGCAGCAATCTAATTCAAGTAATCAGGTGCCTGATTTAATTGCATAAGTGCCCCTGGGATCCAGAACCTAAACAGATCCTATCCTGAGGGCACTGATCCAGCAGGCATGCTCTGAGCACACTTAATGCAACTCAGTGTCATGGAGTTCAGCATAAAACCAAACAGCCACACGCACATTCAGAGAAGGTGAGACATTTTCTGGTTAAATGCTAGGCAAGGTGATGTGCTCTGTTCCCAGGCAAGGAAGCTTTAAACCCACCTCCCTGCCTCCAGAAGAGATCTCCAACCACTATGTTACCTGACATGAGGGAACACTTCACCCCTCCTGTTGAAACAGGGCCATGTTACTACATCCAGCTTGTGGATTTGACATCAAAGGTCTAACCAGTAACTGCTGTTGTATATTTGCCTTTCCTCACCCTACTGAAAAAGTGTTCTGTCTTTCCTAGGCAGCTGAAAGCCCTTGGCATGATTGGCTCCGAATCCATCAATGGTCTGTGCAGGGCCCAGGAGTTCCAATGCTCTTCTCAATGTGCTCCTGAGGGTGCTATTGTCCTTGTTATGTAGGTTTTTGGGGCCCGGACATAGCTTTCCTCATGCACTAGAAAGGTGCCTTGGCTGTTTAATTCATGAATTACACTCCATGTTGAGGCAGAAATAAAGAGCTTGCAATTAAGCTGCCAATAATTACCTAACTCATTTCCGTGTCTCATGAGCAGATTCTGTAGAAAGAGGATGAGAAGAGAAGCAACCCTGAGAGCCCAGGGTCTTGGAGAGCTGCAGTGTCCTTACTGCTTATACAACATACATCATCCGCATGTAGTAACAGCCCTTAGTTAACTACTTCTGGTCCTGCCCGTTTTATTGTGAGTAATATTTGTGCTGCAAGGGATGCACCCCTCTCCACTGAGCACAAAATAAAGCACGTGTCCAGGAGACAATTTTGGACCAGTATGCCCATCCAGCCCCACCCCAGGTACCACAGCCCATCCAGGGAGGTTGCCAAGTCTTTTGTTCCTAAGGGGAAGAAGGTGGGTACCACAGGGTACAAGAAACTGTCTTGTTTGTGCCTGATGGGGTGGAAGAGCCTGGAGGGGAGGGAGAAGGTCAGGATTAATTTTCATTTCTAAGATTTCAAAGCTGAATCTACGATTAAAATTTCAGTCTCGGGTTCCGGCAGACAGATGACAGCAAGGATTCTCCATACAGATGGCTCAAAGTTCTGGGAGGTTTTGAGTTCAAAACAGTGACTCCGGCATTCAATAGCCCTGGCGAGTGTTAAGAGGAAAGCTCTGGCACATGTTAAGGATCTCAAAAAGAGAGGGGAGGGGGACTGCTGCCAAAAGCTCTCCCTTTCAAACTCAGTTTCTCTCAGAAACTCGGTTTCTATCGCTGTTCATTAAAGCTGCTATTCCTACACCTAGAAAAAAGGAGACAAAGGACAGGGAAAGGATGAGGCTCTTTGTTTCAGACAACTGTTTACTTCTCGCACTCCCACCCCTAGGTTTTTGGCGGTACATTCTTAAGTGAAATAATTATTGACTACGCTTCCCAACTTCACTTTGGTTTAAGCAGTAACAAAGGCTTTTTGGGCAATTGGGCTTAATCTAGAGACTGAAAACAATGCTCAATGTTTCTTAAAAACAAACAACGTTCTTACTGTTTGTTAAGGGTGGTTGGGGTTTTTTTGTCCTCTGGCTCTCAGTTCCAGCATGTCTATTGTACACAGGCTGGAGCACTCACTCTGGTTGTTTACAACAATTTCCCTCCTGTTGCCAGGCTTTTCTTCTATGAAGCGTAATTTTGTAGGCAACATACAAAACAAGCCGCAGTGTAAATAAACTGAGTATGTGTGAAAAGTGTTGGCTCAACACCCCTCAAAATTGTCTCTAGCCCTAAAACCGTCATGAGAGCATGAAACACTCATAGGAAGTTAAAAGCACAGTAGGTACCTCCTTGGATTCACAGAATCACCGAATCACCATGGTTGGAAGGGACCTCTGAGATCATCGAGTCCAACCTTAAACAAAAAACAACAACAAAAAAACCCAACCACAAAACACCCCACCACATCACACCCACCCACAAACCAACAACCTCGGGCACTAGAGCATGCAATAAAGATATTAAACAAGACTGGCCCCAAAACTGAGCCCTGAGGGACACCACTGGTGACCGGTCGCCAACCAGATTTCTCCCCGTTAATCACAACTCTCTGGGCACGGCCATCCAGCCAGTTTTTTACCCAGTGAAGAGTACACTTGTCTATGCCGTGATTCGCCAGTTTCTCCAGGAGAACGCCGCGGGGGATGGTGTNGTGAGAGCTCTCCCAAGATGATCCTCTCCATGATCTTTCCCAGTACCGAGGTCAGGCTGACAGGCCTATAGTTTCCCGGATCCTCCTTCCGGCCCTTCTTGTAGATGGGCGTCACATTGGCCACCCTCCAGTCATCTGGTACCTCTCCTGTTGACCAGGATTGTTGATAGATAATGGAGAGAGGCTTGGTGAGCTCCCTCGACAGCTCCCTGAGTACCCTTGGGTGAATTCCATCCGGCCCCATAGACTTATGCGTGTCCAGGTGCATAGGCAAATCATCAACTACTTCCTCCTGGATTACAGGGGATTTGTTCTGCTCACCATCCTTATATTCCAGCCCGGGAGGCTGAATACCCTGGGGGTAGCTGGTCTGACAATTAAAGACGGAGGCAAAGAAGGCATTAAGTATCTCAGCCTTCTCCTCGTCCTTGGTTGCAATGTTTCCCCCCGCATCCAGTAAGGGATTCAGTGTTAAAGGATTGTTTTATTTGTGCAAATCTGCAATTGAAAAGACTTCTCTCATTTCAGTGCCTTTAGGAGAGGCTCTGGTGGCTACCCAGATTTCCCTTTGGCTCTGCTGAGCTCCCTGCAGTCACGGCTGTCGTTGCCACCTACTGCCTGGGCTGCAAGGGAAGGGTGAGTAGCACCTGATGCCAGTGATGCCGCTTCCTCGTTGGGTTTGTCCATCATGCCACGCGCATTTGTCCATGCTGTGCTGGGGGTCACATACCATTCTCATCCCTTCACCACCCACCCCTCCGTATGGCTTGTCGCCTAATCCTCCAGCCAGGTGAAGCCACTCAGCCGCCGGGGAGCAGACAAACAGATCCAAGGGAAAGGAAACCTAGCAATTTACCACAAGTGCTGCGAGCAGAAACTCCAGCTAAACTATTGCTGAGGGATCCACGTGTACTAAGGGCATCATACACAACCTTGTACCAGAAGAGCATTGTAGCCAACACCGGGAAGTCAGGAAAAGCCTGAGGTAAGGCTGCCTGTGCAACCTTAATTTGGCCTCCTTGTGTGCCTATGTCATATAAAAGTCTTTAATTACAGTCACAAGCTGTCTTTAACCACTAGCCCTTTGTTTGACCCAGTGCACAGACTGGACAATACTCACTTAATAAGCAGCTATTCACTACTTTATTTTTTGCTTGCTGCTTAGCATGTGGCCTCATCCTTTGTTTACCACACGCTTCTCAAATCCTGCTATGAAAACCTAATGATTAAGTCCCTTGTTGGGAGCTTCTGTCCTGCCCGTAATTAGAGCATTTGATTGTTTCACAAACGTTTATTTCCCTAACTCTGTGGCATACTTATTATTTGGCATGTGGATGGTACAACAAAGCTGACTACAGTAATACAGAAAAAGCTAAAAACAAACATGCAAAGAAAAATTGGCCATAAGAGGGCCACATGTGAACTGCTGAGTATCTTCAAGTCAGAAGAGTGTAGTCTAGAAGGCATCCTCAACTGGTCTACGTGAAAAGGGTTGCTACTTAATGGATGTTTGATCCTGACCAGTGACAGCTCTGATTCCTCTTATCTGGTGGGTATTGCAACAGAAAATCTGGTATGTGCCTGCAAGTGTGTATGTGTAACCCAAGGGAGATTTCAGAAAAAAATATTGGACAAAATAGTATTTTTTTCAAAATATCCTTGGAGCACTGAAGCACAGAGTTATTCTGTAAATTCTCCCTACTAGCTTCATGACCGAGGAGGAGGTTGTATCGTTCTCCTGTGTGCCCCTTTTCGCAGTTAGATTTGTCACACGCTTATCCCTGCAAGCGGGGACAGCCACCGAAATCCTCGCTGACGGCTACTGAGCAGACACATTTGCATTTGTTGTCGTACCCACATTGGTGTAAAAGTTAGCCGTGAAACGCAGCTCTTGTGAACGGGTGTCTCATCCTCTCCACACGGTAACACGTGCACCCTCTTCTCAATGTTAGAGAAAAATCTGACTCGGATATGCCACCACAAACGGACAAGAACGTTGTATTTAAGAGCTAGGAAATTTGTTACAAGTCATTATTAAAACAGTATGACAAAGGAAGGTATTAACAAGGCTTATAAATTTCTCACTAGGACAGATAGTACTGTCCCCAAGGTAAGAGCTGCCCCAACTTGAACACACACTCAAGACTTCTTTGAGAGCAGTTTCTGAAAGCCCAGTAGTAGTCATTCCTGGAATTACCTCCCCCTGAATCTGAAATAACTAGGCTGGACCCAAAAATGGTTAAGTAACTCAGAAATGGCATTTTGGCAGACAGTACGCTCATGCAAGCCATCACAGAAAGGAAGATCCCTTTGCATTTACCAATTGCTTAAGAGATGGTTAATAATACTGCCCGGTTTTCTGATGAGCTGGTGAAAAACTGCACCCAGAACCTCTGAGAACTGGCAGTCGTAGTGCATCTCAGATATTGCCTCAAGAAAGAGGTCAGCTGCCCTGACACCTAGAGTGAGAAAGAATGAGGGCGGCTGCCAGTGGGATTTCCCAAACAGAATCTGTACATCCGCTATGGTGTGGATGTAACATCGCTAACACAGGCCATGTGTTCCTGTGTTCGGGAACTTCACCGAATTCAGAATTCAGAACTTCACAGACATCTCAAATTTTCTGGAAGGCTACAACCAGACCCTGTGTTTCCTAGAGCTGTCAGAGGCAGTACGTGTACCGCGTGGCTGACCTTCCCGTGTGCTGGATATAGCTGACTTCAAGAGAACAGATGTTTTGTTTAGCTCGAATCAGCATGGACTCTTTGGTGCATGTTTGCTCAGGCTAGTCCTGTTTCCTCACCGTAATTCTGCTCACCTCCCCAAATGCATGCTGTAATTTACTTTCAGTATGCACTCTCCCACTTCCGTGGAAAGCTACGGCGGATGCTTTGCTCCTAGAGACGAGTAAGCTTTCCAGGAAGAAACTGCAGCGAATTGCTCAAGGAAGCCATTGGCTTGCCAATTTGCGTGCCAACCTGAGGGTTTCACAAGGGAAAGAGAAATGGATTCCTCCTCCTCCTTTTTCTGTACTACTAAGTCTAAAAAAAGAAACTTTTTCCCACAGTGAGACACAGATTTTAAGTCTATCACTGAATCATTCTCCAATTTTTCAGTTGTAAGAGCTACCTAACTAGCAGTGACATACTGAACGAACTTTATTTCTCCAGGTACCACTTGCTGTGGTTAAAGAAAACAGTAAAACTGAGACTAATTTGCTGTGAATGCTGGTGCACTAGACCATGAGGTTGTCTGTCAGTAGAAAGCTGCATATGACATGCAGATTACAGGCTACTTTTTACTGTCAAATTCAATCCTTCATTTAAATTAATACATTGTCAGAACCCTAATTATTTCTGTTAGAAACGCCACAGCCTGTTAAGAAAGGGGCATACAGTCTTCCTCTGTAAATTCGTGATCGTTGCATTACAATTCCAAGCCATTTGTGAAAAATTCCATCATTTAATTTACAGCTTGTTTCTCTCTACGTGGGTTCCGATTACAGAATCATCAATCATTATAAAGTATTAGCCCTGTGATGAACCATGCACTGGTTTTTTTTTTATAGCTCTGCCTCTCCCCCTCCTCCCCCACCATTAGTTTCTTCCTCATTATCTCCTGTTCCTCATAATTGCTGGCAGGCAAACTGGAAAAATCTTGCCTTTTATTCAATCATCTTGCTCACTTTCAGGAATGGGAATTTTGGGTAGATTCAGTAACAATCCTTCTGGCTTCAACTAGCGGTACCAAGATTCACGGACAGATTTTAAAATTCTTCATTATCAAGCAAATGTTCACTATCAAGCTGCCTCCCTGATTGTAACTCTGAATGGAATTCAAGTTTGATCAACAGAGAAATTTCAACAGGCCTAGCCCCTGTTGGTACACGTCTACACGGAAAACTTGGAGCTTAATTATGCTTTGAGGGGACAAAATACCAAATTAATAATATCTCTTGCCATTGCTGGTACCTTTCAGCTGGGTCAGTGTACCAGAACCAACGTGGCTGGAGCACAATTAGAACTCAGGAAGTGTATTTTCATCTCAGATGGCAATGCTGACAGCCACCGTGCTGTGACTTGTGCTGGAAGCTATGTAAATATGTAAAGGTGATGTGATCCCAGCGGAGCACAGGCCAAAACAAGTATGAGCAACGCTGGGTCTGGTAAGAAGAGCTGGAGGTGGCTACCTGAGTAGCAAAGCCCAGGGTCAGGCAGCAGGAAAACGCCCATTTGAGTACAAAACCAACCCCCTTTTTTTTTTTTAAAACACTTTATAACAATATAAATCCCATGGAGCAAGATTTACTCCATCCCTTGGCAAGTAATGATGCAGGGGCGACGTTGCATTGCTGGGTGGCAGTTCAGACACTGGCTTTAGTGAAACCTTGCCCACAATTTAACAGCCCAAGGCTACGGGGTATTTCCTGCCCAACATCACGAGCAGGAGGTGATAGTGACCCGTGGCTCACAGCTCGGGCTGATCTGGCACTTGGAGTGAGAGAGAAGCGACAGTGACTCTCCTGGGGAAGCTGGTACCTGTGAACACATTCTTTGTGGCTTACTGCTGAGTGTACCACAGCAGCGACGCAGCTTTCTTGCACGGTTTTTATGCCAGCACCTTTGGTTTCGTGCTGCTGAGGTCAGAGTGTGTGTGCTATGTACCTGGCTGATCCACAGGATTCATCACTGGGAAACTGTACCTCAGAGGGCAGGACAGGCTTCTGGGATGCAGGTAAAGGTACTCAGCAGTCCAGTAGATTTGCCTAGAAAGAAGCCTCTGCAATACTATGAACAAATAATATCCTTTGCTGCGCACGGATTGGGAGTACGACTGCCAAATCCTGAACTGGGAGCAACTTCCCTGTAGGGAAACTGCCATCAAGGTCCATTTGGGTTTTTTTCAGTGTTATTTAATACTTTCTACTTCTCTTACCTATTTTATGTCTGTCTTGGTGGAACTTGATTTTCTGTGAACTAAGAGCTCTGAACACTTTTGCTTTTTTCTTTTGAGAAAATTGGTTTAGGGAATTTCTATAGTTTAGTAAGAAATTCACTGTGCTCATCCATTTTCTGAAACCCAACCCAGCTTTGGAGATTAATTGCTGTTCTCCTGGAGCAATTAAAAGTCTTCAGCTCGATCTGGCAGCAACATAGGGCTTCGGGGGTCTGTTTGCTTCAGAAATTTAACCTACTATTTTAAAGGGTTTATAATTTTCTGTCTCATTTATCAAGATAAAATAATACTCCTTGTCTTAAGAAATTTTCAGGAAGGAGAAAGAGGCTGATCACCTTTCTTAGAGAAAACTTAAAATTTGTCATTCCAGGATCCTGCTTTATTATATAAGGTTGTGTTCAAGGGACTGAGAGTAGTGATGTGATAAACACCGATTTCAGAAGATACTGTTTAGCTACATGGTATTTCTTACTAACACGAATGAAAATAAACCCCAAATTGCAAATACTCCTACAAAAAAGCTTAACTCCTGGTTTTATTTCTTCATTATTGCCTAGTTGTATTCACTGAAATAAATGAGTAACATAGAACCCTCTTTCCATGAGGGATTTCTCTAAATGAACACATTTTCATGGTTTAGGTGATGATAATGGTGATGTCCTGCTCCAGCTGGAGTGAGAGAAATACACAAATGGAAGATCTTTTTGTACCTAGACCATCATACCGACTGTTTTGCAATAAGTTGTATAAAACAGAGATGTTTGCTAATAGTTTTATTTTTAAATATAAGCTATTCAGAACCACTGAGCTCTAACTACACAAGAGCACTTTACCTGTTAAGCATCTGCATTTCAGAAAATAAATACATCTTAAAACTCGGGGCAAGAAGAGCTTTAAAACCCAAGTGTTCTAGTGGTCAGGAGTCCCTAGAGAAGACTAAGTATAAAAGGAAGCCTCTGAAGTGGCAACATACAATGTGGCTCATGCTGGCGGCCTTAACTGGAAAATGAGAAATTAGGATGATGGATGTCTCTAATGTTTCTAGATTTCACTGCATGTATGTTGTGATTACATCATAAAAGGTAAATAACCACCTATGTCTAGTATAGCTCTTTCTGAGTAACTCAAAAGTTGGAAGATTATTTTGTTACGTTGCAGTGGAACTGGGAGAAACCTTCACAAGAAAACAATACTGAACAGATTATTTGAAGAGATATGATCACAGTCTAAAAAGCATACTTGTCCCAAATACTTCCGTCAGACTTAACAGCTAAACGTGGTCTGTATGTGTTACCCGCTAACTGGTGAAGACGTTAATGGAGACACTGTCAGGAAAAAAGGAAAGGGGCTGCTGAGCTGATGTCACCTAAGGTTTTACTGTTGCCCATTCGCTAATTCTTGTGGCCAAATGAGACATATAGCCACATCAGGACATGTAACTGGGACCTCCCTACTTTAAATCACTGGCCTCTTCCTGCTCAGTTGAAGAACAATTTCTGTTAATCTTGCCTCGGGAGAGAAAGTTTCATTTGTTTCTGCCATGAAGAGGGAGACAATACATAGACATTTGCAATGTATTGACCAAAAATAAAATCAAAGAGGTGAAGGAGGGCTGCTTCCAAGGATTAAAACCACAAACAAATGTGTTTATCTACCTCAAAGAAGCAACATATGAGGAAAGAGAAGTTTTGAATTTAAACCCTTTTGAATGAAGTGGAGAATCAAACAGCAATGGAAAGCAGAACTACTAAGGTATCATCCATTCAAAGGCAAGAACACGCATGAAAATGACTGCTAAATCCATTGTCACAAATGTCTTTGAGATCAGTGAAGCAGAGATATTTAGTGAGTTGGCATTGCTCAAAACCCACTAATCTCCATGAGCAGACTGAGATTCAAAGCAGACCAAAGAGCAACCCTTTGTTAATCATAATAAAGAATTTGCTGTATTCAAATGAAGTCACAGCAAAGTGGATGCGTGCCAGTGCAGCACCAGTGTTCCAAGAGAAAGGCAAGCTAGGAAATTACAGACCCTTCATCTCAATGTCTGCAATTTGCAAAATAAAGAGTACAACCAAGGAGTAAATTTGCAAAATGCATGTGCAAATGGAGTATCATTCTCTGTAATCTACTTGCAGATAACTAGCAGGGATAGATGGTGTCAGTTAACTAATCTCCTTTTTGAAAGAACTATGCAACACTTTAGTTATTAAGCTTAAAGACTCTTAAGTTATTAAGCTTAAAATACTCAAAATAATAATTCATTGACAGGCCGCTCACCTAATGCTCTGTGGCAGAAGAGGTTAATTCTCCTCTAAAATCAGTGTCTATTATTCTGTAAGACCAACTTCATGCTACTGTAGGAAAATAGTAATCCAGGTCCCAAGTCTCCGAAGTTTGGATTTTGCAGGCAGCTGAACTTGTGAGCAGCACAAAGGGCAATGTGACCACAGAAAAAGAGACACGGGAAGAAAATGATCCAAATTTTTAACAAGAGCTGTATCAGGTATCTTCAGGACACTTACCTGTGTCATGCGTAGTTAACCCAGGCCTCTTTCACATGGGTGTAATGTCAGTTTGATTACCTACTTCTCTTCTCCCCTGTTCCAGTGAAAGGGAAAATTGTGAGAAAATAAATATTAGAAACAAAAGTCTTGGTTTCATCAACATCTCTGCTACTGTCACTGTCCCAGGGCTACTCTCCCATTCCTACTACTCGATCCCCTCACCCCCAACGATCCTCTTTTGCTGTCCCTCCTCTGTGACTATCGCCATCCGGATTTAAGTTTTCTGCTTTGAGTCTGTGTTTATCTCAGTAACACTTTCCAAACTACTCAGACAAGGCAGTAGATGCTTCATTAAACTGAAGCTCAGGTAAATCTCATTATTTTTCCATCTACACCAAACTTCTGCATTGCGTTACCTTTTGACCAAACACCTTTAAAACCACGAGGAAGGAAAGCCCTCCTGGGTCGGCTTTTCCCTGTGCCCCCCTCTTTCCAACAGCCCCCAGACTTCCCACCACCGTACTGCTCTGTTCCTCCCGCAGCAAAGCCTGGAGTCACCCTCCATTCACATTAAAGAAAGAAAAAGGAAAGTTTATACACAAGTAAGTTTCTTCTATAAACACTGGAAAAGAACCCTTTGTATTTAGTAACACACTCAGTACCCGCAAGGTTTTCTTTTTGCTTACACAAATCATAGATTAAAATACAACACATCTCTACCAAAGAAAGCCAGCAAAACAGAATAGCTCTAGCCGTTATAAACACAATCCAACCATTTAGAAACCAAACGTAAATTCAAAGAACTTGTTACAATCAGGAACTAAGAGCCTAGCGGGTATGTAAATGTGCAACTAAAAGGATTAAGGGTGCCTTTTGCACGTACAAGCAAAACCAGTGAAGAATACTATGAGAAAGAACCCATTTATGACCCTGCGCAATAAATGGAGGACTTGCAAAAGCTTCTGCATTTACCTTCCCCAATCCCCTCAGAGAGTTATCAGCACAAACCAGCCATGGTCAAACAGGAGGACACTCCAAGTCAAGGCTTCATATGGAAAGAACCACCAAGAATTTACTGAGCCTTCACACCTGAGTGACCACTGAACACCACTAGGGACCACCCAAGACCTTCCATGCAGCCCCTCATGGACTTAACGCACCTGTGCCAGGGTGATGTGAATATTATAATGAGTTCTGGGAGATGCCATGACTATGCATATGCTGTATGGATATAAGTCTGGGACTCTCGCTTTCGATGGACATGGTGGGTGGAGTGACCCCCCCCGTGTCCCTGGTGCCGAGCAAAAGAACGCCTGCTTCTTAAGAATACATTGGTGTTAAGGTGTTTATTCCCCATTTGGGTGACAAACTTACACATTCAAGCTAAAACATTACCCTTGAAAAAACAATCACAAGAAGATGCTTAAAACGCTGCCCATTCAAAATTCAGTGTTTTGATTTTACTACACCTTCCCTCTCGAAACACGAGCGAAGACCTAGCCACCAGCCAGGGAAAGAACTGAGGCTTCAGATGTGAAATTTTAAGAGCTTTTGCTCTTTCCTGGGGGAGTTCGTTGAAGAACCGAGCTTGCGCAGCAATTAGGTGTGACCTGGAGTGCATTTTATATTAAGTGTATTCTATCCAAGCCCCACAGCGTGCTCAGCGTTACACGCTTACGTTTGTGTTCTCTCTCTCCAACAGGTAACCGCTGGAGCACGGACTGTCTCTCCGCCTAATTCAAGCCACAGGTTCCCAGTTAATCAAGTTGGACTGAACAATCGGGAGGTGTGACTGAGCCAAGCTTGGGTTATTTTATGTATTTGCTGATTTCTGACCTGTTTTTATCAAGTTCCCAAACTTCTTTGTTCCACACCGGTTTTATTTGGGTATTTTTATTTTTTTTTAAGGAAGCCGAAAGCCTTACACAATCCCCCGACTTCAGTATTGGGGGGGGAGGGCTCCGAGATGTTTGTTTGTAACCGTAAAACTGGTTATTTCGGAGCCCGTCCCTCAGGCCGTCCCTCAGCAGGGGAACGCAGCCCGAAGGGGCGGCGCGCCGCCAGGCCGCCCGCCTCCGCCATCGCCGAGGAAATACGCAGTTACTAATAACCGGCGGAACGGCAGCCCCAGGCGGCCGCGGCCCCTTCCCTCTCGGCAGCCCAAGCCTTGAAC
>VXAK01007769.1:10642-32319 GCA_013399435.1 Arenaria interpres | reverse complement strand
GCTTGGCTTCCCTTGCGCTGCCCCCTCTGCCCCATCCGCGCTCTCTGACCCTAATTAATCTCTAACCCCGAGCAGACATCCCGAAGCCCCCTCGCCTCCCCCACCCCGCCTCCTCCTCCCCTCTCCCAAGCCAGAGGAACATTTGGCTGCCTCTCCCCGCGCCTTTTCCCTGCTGTAACTCGGTGTAGCTCCCAGCGCCGGGCACGGACCGATCTGCTCGGGCATCCCTGCAGGGCACCAGCCCGTGGGTGCCATCCCGGCAGGATCCGGGCAGGCTCTATGGAGCATGGTGGCCCTTACCGAGATGTGTCGGGGTTGCTCCTGGGGTGCCCACAGGACTGAGCCCTCCAGGGTGCCCTCCTTGGCAGCCAGGCTTTGGTGGCCACTCTCAAACAAGCCCAAAGGTCTTGGCACCATCAAAACCAGGTGGCAGCAGCAGCAGCTCTCCGTTGCTTCAGCATCAGAAGTGACCGCAGAATAAACTCCTGCTGCTGCTCTGCCCTGGGACCTCGAGTGCAAGGTGTGCACGTAGGGGTGGGAGTTCGGCTGCGCGTGGGGCTGCCCCTGACCTGCCCGTGGTGCTGCCCCACTGCTGGGGGGAGCCCCTTTACTTGTCCCCTCTCCCCAAGGCAGCGCTGTGGGGCACAGCAGCGGGACATGCCCTGAGCAGCCGCTATGAAACAATCACAGAATCATAGAATAGTTTGGGTGGGAAGGAGTCTTTAAAGAAACATCTTCAACCAGACCAGGTTGCTCAAAGCCCCATCCAACCTGGCCGGGAACGTTTCCAGGGATGGGGCACCTACCACCTCTCTGGGTAACCTGGGCCAGGGTCTCACCACCCTCAGAATAAAGAACTGAGCTTCTTCCTTAGATCTAATAATACCTTCATAAACATCTGGCATAGACCTGGCTCCGTGCTCCAGATTTTGTCCTCTGGGCATGGCTGAGCTGGTTGTGACACGGAGCAGATGCTCGGGGAAAGGTTAGGGAAGGATGCTGCCAGGGGGTGTCTTGCAGGAGCATCAGAAAAGAAAGATGGAGCCAAGATCAGCGGATAGGACCCTTCAACCCCACACCCGGTCCCACCTCTCCAGCCCATTGCTGGAGCCGTCCCATTAAACACGCTCTCCCAGCTCCATCCACCAAGCCCCACTGCTCCCCAGAACCTCTCTCCTAAGGGCTCCTGCTCTTCTCCCCCGCAGCCGGAGCAGGGCAGCTCACACATGCTGCTGGAGCACACCGGGCTTTTTCCTACACATGTTTCTCCCCAACGCATGTTTTGCAATCACGAGTGTTAGAAATGGACGTGAGAGACAAGGAGGCTTTGTCGGGGCAGCCCAACACCAGGGCGTTGTACTGGGGCAGGACAAAGGCTGTTGTGTTTCTTCAGTGACAATGGGCGATGCCGGCTCACGCAGGAGCAGAGCGGCTTTTCCAAGGAGCCCTTCTCCTCCCCACCGGTGGGAGACAACTCCACTGTTCCCCTGCCAAAGCGGAGGTGAGCACAGGAGCCGGGCAGTGCTGTGGCTTCACCTGGCCAAAAGATCACCAAAGAGATCCCAACCCCAGGTGGGAACCAGCATATGTCATGGCTGCATCTGGAGCACGTTCACACCCCAGCCTTGCCGTGGGCTTCTCCTCGGGGCATTTGGTTGTGCTGGGAAACGTGGAGGGTGCAGGGCTGGAGCCTCCTTGCTCTCCTCAGGAAGTGGTGGGAAGGCTCCCTGTTTTGCTCTCCTCCAGCTGGGAGGTGATGATGGACGGTGAAGCAGAGCACCCCACCATCTGCCAGAGCCCCATCTCCACCTCCCGGTGCACAGGCTGTGGTTGAGGCTGCAGAACAAACAGGGCAAATCATAGAAAGCACCGTTTGCTTTGCAACAGCCTTTCTTTTTCCAGGCCCCATCACTATGTGCTGGTGTCTCATCCTCTGCTTGCTCCATCGTGGGGTAGGGGCTTTCTAAATAGAGATGTACGTACAAACTTGCTGCTCCAGTGAGTTCCCTGGGGAGGGGGTGGTGGAGAAGGCAGCTGCTCCCTGGCCCCATCGCCGCGGGCAAAGCGGGGCGGCATCTCCTCCAGAGTCCACATATCAGGGGTGGACACAGCACAGGGAGAGGAAAGAGAAAAAGTAAGAATAAATGAAAAGCCACCCAGGCTGGGCTCTTCCATCCCTGCCTGCCAGGGACCTGCTCCCTGCCACCGCCTCTGCCCTGCGGCTGTGCCGGGGGGGCTACAGGGAGGGCAGAAAATGCCTTTGCCCTGGATCTGCTTATTTGTCCTTGAGCAGACCCAGAAACAGACTCACCTACCTGAGTTTTTTTTGCGGATTGCTCTGCAGGCACATGGTGCTGCGATTGCTATGCAGCTAAACCTGCTGAACCGGGAAAGGTGAGCCCTAGAAGGTGTACGTACCGGAGATATAAAGCAGACCAGACCTAACCGGGCCATGGAGAGAAGCTGAGAACTTGCTTTCTCTTTTTTAAATGATGCTGCACCAGGGGGAGGCCAATGCTGAGCTGGACCCCTGGGAGCTGCCACGTCCAGCGCTCATCCAGCCCATGAGATGTCCCTAACACTGAGCCAGCACCTGCACAGAGGGGTGCCTGCACCTGGGCACGGGGGCTTCTTGGCTGAGAAGGGACCTTTGGTGATGAGGATGCTTAGGTTGCACCCGTCCTGCCTTGCAGGACACCCCTGTACGGGCTCCTGGGTACAACCCCATCCCCGAGCAACGAGGGTCCCAGGTGGGCAGCCCATCCTGAGCTGTCCCCAGGAGGCTGCTCTGTGGCTCTTGCGTTCCCTGCTTTGCCAGAGCCAGGGTGACACAACGGCCATAGGTGACAGTGAGCCTGGGCTCACGGGCGATGCTCCACTTTCCACCTGCAGGAACACTTTCCCTGTGTTCACCTGCAGGTGCTCGGCTTGCTGGTGTGGGCTCTCATCGCCGACACAACGTACTACCTCCACGCGGCATACGGCTGGGTGATGTTCGTGTCCATCTTCTTCTGGATATTGACAGTCCTTTTCCTCGTGATTTATCTCCTGCAGCTTCAGCTGAAGTTCTATGTGATCCCCTGGCCGCTTGTGGTAAGTAGCTGAGAGGGAGTGAAGAGGGGAAGCATCCTGGGGAGATGTTGCAAGAGGACCAGGGCTTCAGGCTTTCCTGGGCTGATGGAACAGATTCCCCCGCGCTTTGCACAACGATGTTGTTTCATTCTGCCCCTCAATTGCTTCGAAATTTTTCAAAACAGGGAGCCCTGTATCAATCCAGAAAGTGACAGCCGCGGCATCACCGCTGCAGTTGTGGTGTGAAACTTCCCTGTGCAACCTGGGGTGCGTCTAATGAGATGTTAACTTGAGGCTTGGTCCCAGTGTGAGGGGCTGGATCCTTTTCCTCTGGTTTTCCCGGGGAAGGAACGTGAAACTGAACCTTTTGCTCATCCCAGCACGTACGAGCCTGAGCCCAGACCTCATGACCTCCTCTTTGCCTTCCCCAGCTGATGATCTTCAACGCTGCAGCCACCATCCTGTACGTCACCGCCTTCGTAACGTGCGCGGCTGCCGTCCAGCCTACGTCCTGGCGGCAGTGGGACTACAACCGGAGAGCCACGGCGTCCGTAAGTAGCAGTGGGGAGATGAGGGCCACGGGGCTGGGGTGGCCGCCGCACTGAGACAGGGGGTGTGCTCCTCTTCCAGTTCTTCGCCTGCCTCACAATGATCGCCTACGGGGTGAGCACCTTCTTCAGCTTCCGCGCCTGGAAAGGGCTCGGCAGCAACGCGGCCACCAGCCAAGTGACTGACCACGCGTAAGGAGCAGACAGCACAGCCCAGCCGTGGGCCACCCTGGGGCAGCCCATGCCGGGCTCCGTGGCTCGGAGCCTCGTGTGCCACCAGCTCTCATTCTGGGACCAGCCCGTGCTGGCAGCGATGGTCAGTACCGGGTGGCGTGGATGCTGCTCTGGGATCTGTGATGATGCTTCCAGCTGACGTGCCCACAGCACAAACCCACCAGCACCATCACCGACAGCCTCGCCGGGAGGACATGGACTCGTTGGAGGCTGAGGCTTCTGCTCGTCCCTGGGGTTCATGCAGATCCTCACTGGAGCAGCTCTGCTGAGGGGGCTCAGCCAGTGGTTCGCACTCTCCAGTACTAAAATTCACTAAACCAAGCCCAGGCTCCTGTCTCCAGCCATTCACAGCTACAGTGTAATTGCAATTAACGTGATAGATAAACAGCAGCATAGCTGGGGGATGCAGGCTAAGCAAAGGAAAATGTCTAAACTCTTCCTGTATTGATTTCTAAAAATGGAAGCACAAATTTTATGCTTTAAATAAAAATCGTGCTAAATACAGTACTGGTGTCTGTCAGTAAAATCTCTGTCTGGTGAGAAGGCAGGACACGCGGCGCGGCATGGCACGGTCAGCGCCTCGGGAGGATGCCGAACCACGCTGCAGGTGACAAATCCACCTTTTATGTCCTGGGGGCGCGGGTTGGCACCCAGCAGAACTAGAAGTGGGTCCCAGCCCAACACAGAAACTTTTTCCTTCACACCCTCCTTGCACAAACAAATAAAAATAGGTGAAATGGGTTCAATTTATTTCCGGATATTTCTGCGCGGGAAAGCTGGTGCCCAGTGAGCTACACGGCAAAGTTTACCCCACGCTCTGCACGGGAGAAGTTTCAACAGCTTGTCTGCAGGGGATGGGAAATTTAACTGCAGCAGCGGGCGGCGTGAACTGAAAAGGAGCGGATAAAACGTCACCCTCGGGCCAATCTGCCTGCGTTTGGTTGTCAGTGAGCTAAACCAAAGGTCAGGTCTCCACAACTATGAATATATACATATAAAAATCAGTAACATTAAGAAAATTAGCCTCTTCTGGCATTGTTGTGACAGTCTTAAAACGCTTCAGATGCAAAGTCAGACTTGCCCACAGCTAGTCCATTACATAGAGAAATTTAGCCTCCTTAAAAAGCCCCTCTGCCCGATGGAAAATGCACAGAGGCAGGGATGAGCTACCCTGGGAAAAGCAGCTGAGAGAGAACACGGGCAGAGGAGAGCAGCACGAGGGCAGGAAGGAATCACAGGAAAGACTGAGACACAGGTCCCCATCCAAATAAGAATTCATCCCCAACAATTCATCCCTTGTAGCCTTCGAAATTACAAGAGACCTTGCTTCAAATACAACAGAGCTTCCTTCAGAATATAACTACCTGAGGTATTCGCTCATACGGCCATTAATTTAAGTAATTAATTGAAACAGTTGTAATAGGTAAAGAATGAAAGCTTTGTCATGACAGGGATGTTTTTAGTTTTAACTGCAAATAATTATTTTAGCTCAGCAGTTAACAATCAAAACACGTCAACAGTATTCTTTTACAAATTGATAAAATCTGTTCCCGACATTAAAAAGTCAATATTATATCAAGAGGGAGGAGTTAACAGAACTCCACTCTGTACACTGACAACAGAAAACCAACCAGATTTAAGCCTTGTATTTCCTTGGTGTCAGCATCAGGGTTCACACGGCAGGGCAGCTGCATCCGGTTTCTATTAAAAACATGACCCAGTAATAGTTCTAATAATTCCTTTTTTCTGGGAATAAACACCTCGGAGCATCATCTCAGCTCGCCACCCATCCACACACACCAGAGCACCAGCTTCTGGGCCCTTGGGCAAAGCTGCTTTTTACAGCCCGTGGTAGGTTGAGGTGTAGAAACCCGTGAGTCCCCGTGGGACACGGCCGGGCGATGGAGCGTCCCCGCCGTCGCTGCTGTCACCGGTTCCCAACCACGGCGCCGCAGCCGCACCTCCCGGGGATGTCCTCACGCTGCCTGAGCTGGTCGCTGCTGCTGAAACGAGAATCAAACTGAGCTGGTGTGGTGTTCACCGGGACAGAAAAGCCGAAGGAGCAGCTTTTCATGGACACACACCCAGAAGGGTTCCTAAACTCCTTTTTCCAAGACAAAAGAAAACAAAAAGGAAAAAACAACCAAAGCCCCAGGAACATCTCTTGCAATCTTTAATTTTGCTTCAGCTTCTGGCTTTTATCACTCAGATCTAACAAGCATCAACTCATTGAAGGAGATGATTAAAAAAAATATCTGAAATAATAGTTTGTTTGGGGTCTGTGAGGGTTTTTTCGTTGTTGTTTTTTTTTTTAAAGGAAGCGTGTATGAGGCTGTGTGCACTTACCAAGGGGATTTCAACATACTAGAGTAATTCTAGACAAAAAACTGCAGAGCCATGAGCCCAACATACCAGAAACCTAATGAGATTAATTACTGCAGCACTCATAAATTTGGTATACGCAGAGTCGAAGTACCAGGATACTACACTTAGCACTGTCAGCCAGCCTTTAAAAAGCCATTATGGTCTGTCTGCAAACTTGCTTAATTTTATCATATTTTGCAGTGTAAGTACGGTTTATTTCGGCTTGCATGGCGAGGAGTCTCCACCGGTATTTCAGCTGAAGAACACAATCCTGGTATTGCTGAAATCACTGTCAGACATCACCAGGAACAGGGTTTCATCTCGTTTGTCCTCGTAAGACATTTTTTGTCCACAACAAAAATTTGTTACCGCCTGACCATAATTTTGCTCTCTCTAGGTAGGTCCTCATCAGGCGACAGCCACCGACCAGCACCTTCACCGCTGTTGAAGGACATCTTCCCTGCTGTGGGACAGAGCAGGGGGTTCTGCATTTCCATCTACTCTTAGGCTTTTACAAAGGTGCCCACGTTGCTCAGCATGTCATTAAGCGGCAGATGGACACGCCTGAACAGCAGAAGAACCAAGGGTCCCGCAGCTCCAAAAGCAGTTTAATTCCAGACACCAAGAGAGATGCACCTGGGGTTTTGCAACAGCCCCATGGCTACAGTTCCACCAGACGCCACTCCTTTATTTTCCAACGGCTGCTGAGGAATGCATCGCTGCCCTGATGCTGCTAACAATTTAATAGCAAACCCACACCTTTTAACCAGCATGTGATTTAGAGCAGTACGTGACACGGTGGGAAACGTGGCTGTGCCCAACCTACTGCCAAGGTTATATTACTCCAACTAACACAGCCCTGCCACTGCCAAAAAGAAAGGAAGAAATTGCATACCTAGGCCAGCTTTAGGTTTATTGTGGTTATTTTTCCCAATGTAGAACAAAAGTGAATTGGAGAGCTTTGCACATTAAGGATGAAACTTAGAAAAGCCAGATAGCAGAGAGATTTCCACACGTAAGATATCGATTGTCAGATTGGAGAGACAGTCTCATGCAAGAATATCTACATATTAAAACATATCCTTCCATTAGAAAGCTGGAGCACTTAAGATCATATTAAAGTATTTTAAAAAAAAACAAACAACAACCAAACAAGAAACAAACAAGAAAACACTGACAGGGCAGAACTTGGAAGTTACGTATTCACACCCGTCCTTCCAAGAGCTGGAGGGACGTGTTCTTTTTACACTGATGTCTTGATTCTGAAAAGTTGTGTGTTCTGGGGAGATGGTGAAGATCCCAACCCAAATAACAGGCACACAGGCCTATTTATTGTCCTCTCAGCGTGCTGGGCTTCTCACCATGCGCAACAGGTGGTGTACAAATAGTACATATTTATTAAAAACAGTAACTCTGGTAGAGTGGGAAATTTCTTCTTCTGCGGTGACTGAATACCAACGAGAACTCACAGACAGATGTTTTCATGCTCAGGCCTCTGAAGGTATAGTCTGGAGGGTGAATGAGTCTTCATCATGTAAAAGCACCTTGATTCTCATGAGCTTTAGTGTTTTAATGTCCAAATGAAAGCAGCAGCAATCATCTGGAGAAGGAAAGTACTGCATAAGCTGTTCTAGGAGGAGGATATCGATGACTTGTTTAATGAAGTCACCACTAATCCACCGCTTAAATCCAGAGTTCGACCTTCTTTTTCCTAGAAAAATGGAAGAAAAAGATATTCTTGACTCAATTCTGGTTTGGAGTAAGTAGTTCAAAAAAATGAAACAGACATTTAATATTCTGTTTATTACATCAAAACAATATAAAACCACATGTTGCCTGAGCATCCACGATTGCACGCAGTTTGCTGCAAGACTTGAGAATGCCAAGCAGAGCACTTATTCTCTCCTATTCATATCTGTAGAACCCAAAGGTCAGGAAGAGGCTGTGCAGGAATCCCTGGAGTAAGGTCGCTGTCGCTCTGCCGGCCCTATGCCCAGGTCGGAGCAGAGGCGTGCTGACAGCTGGTCAAGAACATCCAGCTCGAGCAACTAGTGACATCTACCTTCTGTGGGGAACTAATGACATCTACCTTCTGTGTTTGCCTCTTAAGAGACTCAAAGGTGTAAACCCCAACTGAAGCTACTCCTGCTTCCGACGGCAGAGAGCATAACTCTGACAACAACTTTGACTCTTTCACTCCTTTGTTGAATGTGACTGAACAGACACACCAGAGAACGTTTACGGGTGTTTCATTTCCCTAGGAAAAAGCTCATTCAAAGACATTAATACTTTTCTTTCTTTGTGTCTCCAGCCTGGACAGAGAGGAGGAGA
This sequence comes from Arenaria interpres, assembly GCA_013399435.1. Taxonomy (NCBI): domain Eukaryota; kingdom Metazoa; phylum Chordata; class Aves; order Charadriiformes; family Scolopacidae; genus Arenaria; species Arenaria interpres. The sequence goes on along the minus strand of VXAK01007769.1, from coordinate 23,770 downwards.
AATACAAATGGAATAATCTCAACAAGCTAATTTTGGATTGGCTGGGAAAAAAACCCCAACCCAACCAAAAACCCTCCAAATCACAGAATTCCAGAATGGTCAAGGTGGAAAGCAATCTCTGGAAGTCATCTGGTCCAACCCGCGGCTCAAGCAGGGCCACTCAGGACCATGTCCAGGTGGCTTTTGAATATCTCCATGGATGGAGACTCCACAACCTCTCTGGGCAACCTGTGCCAGTGCTCAGTCACCCACACAGTAAAAAACTGTTCCGCTGTGTTCATCTGGAAATCACATTCAAAGATGCAGACACCGTGTGTTTCTGAAGAACTGCTCCACAGGCCAGCTTCATTCATGTTTTCTAGAAATTGTTAAATGCACACTTCAAGCTGAAATAGCCACTCAAGTGAAGTTATTTTCCTTTTGATCCTGTACAGCCTTTGAATAAACACTGCTACCTGCTGTAGTAACACTACCTTTGGTACTTTCAAGCAGAGCTACACCACACCAACAGCCATTATGCCAATGCAAATAAACGATGTGACATACTTACAGCTCTGTAATCCAAAAACATTTCTTTGAAAGCCAGAAAGTCAGTAAATGTGAGAAGCATATCAAATATATCACCTGCCATTTCATCTTTGTGCTGTCTATAGAGAGAAGAAGTTGGGGCATTAGAAAATCGTGTGGGAAATACATTTCTTATTTTAAAATTGTATGAGGTCAAAAAGGATACTGGGACAAGCAGAACAATATCAAAATTTAAACAAGAATGTTATTACAGGTCTATCATAAAGCAAAACTTTAGCCAAACACTACCTTGCAGCATTTCCAGTCGAGGTACATTAACATTAGATTTATCTAAATCCAAGACCTAAAAGTATCACATCAGTCCTTGAAAACCAGACAAAGAAACTGACCTTTACAACAAGAGAATTAACACCCCACGAGCACTTATCTATATACTTATCTTCAGCACTGAAAGGGCGAGACAGCCCCCTGGAAGCTGGGAATAGCTGGAGAGAGGCACAGAATCTCACACACATCCCTTAAGAACGGGACTGCACTAATTGTACTTGGGTACAGAGTACTTGGTAGAGGACTTTTGATAAAAATAGTTTGGAAAAAAGACTGTGCTTCCATGTTGGCATATTTCAACAAAACTTTCTTAACAGTCAAGGGTTCTTTTGTAGTTTGGGGTTTTTTTAATTATTTAATTCTCATCAAAAGGAGCTTTACCTTAAACAATCTATTTTCTAAGTGTACTATGTGCTTCACAGTAACTTCCCAATGTCTTATTTAAAAAAAATTAAAAATTACGTTGATTCAAATATTTTAAGATATTCAGTTTCCAATTACACTTGATTTTCTTATTCAAGGTGAAGCCCAGTGATCTTTCAAAAGCGATCTTGTCATGAAGCTGGTTAAGCTAAAGTGAACAAATGCAAAAGCTTAAGACAAACCAAACTCTTCCCTGAATGCTTTGTATGAGAACTGTAATAAAGGCATTTCATCACACAACTCCTGAAAGACAACCAGTGTCCAACACAGAGCCTGGAAGAGATAAATGGGACCTAACCTTTTAAGGTTCTGGCCTCAAAGCGATAATGATTATGAAAACCCTCCAGTGTTCTCACTCTGATTTCTCTTCCTACCCCTTAAAACCCAATATATTTCAGTGTGACAGTTCAGAAATTTAGAGTAGAAGGACATGCTGAAGGCAAGAAAAGTGGTCAGGCATTGCCTGCATGAACACTTTTTCTTTTTTTAAATTAAAGAGGAAGCTCTTTCTAAAGGGAGAACTGTCAAATCTAAGCTTTAATCTAGATAAAAAGAATTAATTGAGAGGCACATAAGCTGCCCCCCAACCAAAAGCAACGCAGAGACTTACTGCAATGACATTGTGAAAGCAGTCATATTGAAACCAGGAATCCGATCAAGCAATTTTTCTTCGATGTATTTCTCTACTAAAGAGATCTGAAAAAAAAACCCAAGCAAACCACCCCTAAAACATCGTAACAAATCTCAGGAGCAGATTTCAAAATAGTGCATCTTACAATGACACCTTACTGACAATTTGTATTATCCTCAGTGGGCAAACAACTGCAGATTCCCTAGCGGGGAGATCTAGTTCAATCAATCACATCACTGCTGAGGCAGGGAGCTGAACACTTTTGCTGGGAATATCGGCAAGAACAAACACTACTTGTATCTAGTAACAAATTGTTTTTAATTCATTTAATGATATTTACTAGGAGGCTGGTATAGTTTCATAACTATGCTTTGCATGAAGAATGTAACTGAAGTGTCCAATACATGAAATAATACAACTGGAGAAGAACAAACTTTGTTATGCACGTTAAACATACTTTCTACTACAGCAATAGGCTAAACTTCTATTCAAGAGAGTTACACAACTTCCACAACACCTATAGAAATTTTCAGGTGAAAAAGAGAAGGAACTTAGAGCTCCAGAAAATATCTTTCTTGCTCACAGATCATGACTGTGCTACAGAAAGAGACAGTAGGCAGCTTGTTGGTTCTCCTCCATATAAACCCAGGAATACAGGACCTGACGCTGGCCTTAATAAAAATAAAAAAGCAATACATATGAAAAAGCACCTTACATATTCATTAAAAATAGAAGTATAGATGAGCTTGTTTTCTTCTGAGTCATCAAACTCCTGGTAGTGCTTCTCCATAAAAGTCCTCTGTATTAACTGGAAATCATCATCTGGAGCACAACAAAAATGCATCATACAGTTAGGAGTTTAGTCATTCTTTGTGGAACACAAACCCCACATTCACTAGCCCTCCGTCTCCCTGCTGTAGCCATGGAGCCCTGCACACGTGCAGGGTCAGTCACTCCAGCGGCGCAGCTGCCGCTGAGCCACCACTTCTGACCCATCTGTGAGAGACAGAGGCTGCTGGCAGTCCTCCTGCTTTATCATAAAGTTACTTATTCTGAACCCCTGTTTGTTCAGGCTTTCAAGTCAGCAAAAGCAATTACTTCTTCCCTACAAGAATTCAAACTAACTTTTTTTCCCCTTGATTTAAAAAATATTAGTGAAACTCTCAGATTCATCTTCAATTGCTGAAGATTTTTTCTCCAGTTGTGGAAGGAAACAAGAATAAAAATGAACACAGTAGGTCACCACTGAATTCAGCAGAACAGGTATAAATATAAATTTTACTTAAACACAGTGTTAAAACACACCCTAGCATATTCAAAATTAGTTCAGTCAGCATTTCTCCAGATTCAGGTACATCACCAGGCAAGCTGAGGCTGCAGAATCTGCATCTCTCTGGAAAGGATGTGGTCAAAAAGTTGATACACTGTTCTTATGAAGCAACTGATGGCCGATTAGCAGGAATTCTGCCTTGGCACCTTGCACACCAGCTCCTTGCACATGCTGACTGCTCAGTTAAAATGATGGTCCTGAAATTTAGCACCTTTTATTGCCTGAGCTCACACAGTGAGACTGGTGCCATTCAACACTCCTGCTATGAAGAGGTCTTGCCACGTTACAACTGTACGCACACATGCAAGCTACAGGCAACAAATCAACTCAGGAGGACAGCCTTAAAAAGTGAAAAGTGGCAAGACGTGGTGATTCCCATCTCTAGTCTTGCAATGCGGTTGCAGAAACTGAGGACATAAACTGTTTTCTGTGTTCAAAAGAGACAGGACCGGGAACAACATGCTTAAACGACAGCATAGGCACCTTACATTAGAGATTAGAACAGGCTGCCTGCAGTAGCAACAGCCTGGCATTACAGCAAATTGCCTGGACAAACCATGGCAGCGCCTAAGAATGTCCTGACAAACACGTGAGGAGAGGTTCAGGCAGAGCTGGGAAGGGAAGGTGGCCTCTCACAGTCTCCTTCATCCCCTTTATAAAAGGGCACAAAAATTCCAGACAGCTTGGATTTCTATGTGAGATTTACAAGTGTCTTCACTGTTTATTTATGAAGGAGTGTATTGCAGTGACGCAGAGAATAATTTTCAAGACTTACAAGCACCCTGTTGTTCAAACAGCACACAAAAGACTTTTGTGTGTAATTTTATTGCACTACCAGGTTAGGGGCCAGGGGAACAAAGGACAGAAAGCTTCTACAAAACAGGCAGGGGCTCCTTTGGCTCTGTATGTGTGCTGACAGAAGAGCAGCTTGTTTATGAGCAGCAATATGCTTAGCACCCATCTCGTTGTCTGTAAGTACTTACCCATTATGATATCCTCCAGATACCCAACAACTGCATCAAACTCTGCCTCACAAGGGGAGGAGCTGAAAGCAAAGAGAGATGGTACTGCATAAATATGTATTTCAACCACAGCAGAAATGAAAGTTAAAATTAAAAGTGTCAACAAAAGCCCAAGCACAAATAAGCCCAGTAATTACAAAATAAGTTAATAATTTCCTAGTTGCAACCTAGAAAATAATCCATGACACTGATGATAAGACTGCTTCGTGGGGATTCTCATCAGGCCTCTACTGTATTTCCCCCCAGTAAGGTGCCTAATTGAAAAAAAATACATGTTGTGTACTGGCATTATTGTCAAGGTAATTCTAGTCCTGGTGCAGAAGGATGTAAAGAGTGTAATTAGAACAGCAAGTTAAGCATTTTTCAACCCACAAATCCCAGCTGCTACCACAAGCTTTTCTTCTGGTCTCTTCCCTCTGTAACTCGCCATGGTGATCACGGAACTCTAGACACTCTAGAGAATATTTTGAAATATTTGGTCTTGTGGAACCACTTAAAACTCAATGTAATCACAAGTATTGTATAACTCAAGAAACATAAATATTTTTCTTATGCAAGAAACATACTACATGCTACAAATAAATGGCATAATCTCCTACGGTCATTCGATCATGAATATTAAACCCCATTACGGATCTCAAGTCATCCAGGGAAGAAACCTTTGGTACCAGCATTTCAGGACTCTGGATCCCTCTGCTAAATCTACTATCGTGCACCTCGTTCAGACACAGTAAGTAATCCACAGGATTGTCTTGGCCTTGGCATTCAGAGCGCATCTGTAGTAGGGGATGAACTCTTCCTGTATTCTCCAGCGATGAAAGACAGGCTTTTCTCACACGAGGGAAAAAAGCCTCACAGGACATTTAAGAAAAATACTAGCTTTCATCAGCCAAAGCACCATTTAAATTAAATTAAGTGTCTCTCTATTTCTCTTTCAAATTTTTCTTCAGTAAACAGAGCACAACACTCTTTCAGACCAAGTTTTTAAAAACTCATTCAATTTATTTGGCTATTGTACAATAGCCCAGTGAAATTAATCCAACAACAGTTTAACCAACAGTTTAACTGTAATGAGCCATAGGGTTCATTCTGACCAGGAAAAATGTAAAGATCTTTAATTTAAAAAGGCGTCCGATCACCAAGTGATGTTCTAGCAACATTTCTGATCTGTTAAGCCTTAGGAGATGAGCAAAGCCAAGGCGAGAGATTGGAAAACCTCTTCCACCAGAGGGCAGGACACCACCAGGAGAGGAGCTGGCAAGGGTCAGTTGAAGCATTACATACCCACAGCATCACACTTGGGACTTCAGGCAAGAGGTCTCGTGGATTTCTAAGTACATGCAAAGACAGGAGACTTTGCTACGGATAATTTCTACTCTTCTTTTTCCCCTCTAACAGCAACAGAAATTTTAAAGTATTAATTCAAACCCCAGTTGAAGCTTGTGGGACAAATCCTGGAATTTTAACTGTTCCAAAATAGCAGCGATTCCATCCCTCTACACAACACACCTGCATCTGCACAACTGAAGAAACACGTGCTCACAGATCTTGTGGTTTAAATCCTTGTCACCTCACCATGTCTAGTCTAGGCCAGCACAACATCTGCTGCTGGAGAAGCCCAGGCAGTCTGCATGCCTGAATCTTGCCTTCATCACAAACCCATCCTTCTCAAGGGCCAGTGTTAAAACAATTCCTAATACAAACATGTATTAGCAATGGGCAATAAAGACATATCTGATACAAATTACAAACACTGGAAAGAGAAATAAATAGAAAATGTTGTCCTGAAGAAAAAAAAAATCAACCTATTGCCCTGACAGTCAATTTCTGTTTTAGTCTTTGGCTAGTGTGGGAGATAACAGCGATCAGAAACATCCAATTTGGCCATTTGTGATAGTCTGTAGACTAAAAGATCTAAATCTATGGAGTGACATAGGCAGAGGGACACGAACCTTCTGCCACAAGCTTTAGGAGAAGAGTATGCCAGAAAATGTGGAACAAAGCAGTGCCTTAGCATCTACCAGAGTAAAATTCGGTTGACCTGTACAAGGTCTCACATGTCTAGGAGTACATTCAAATATAGTCTCTTCTTAGAATCCGTGGTGGAAGACCACATATGCTCTTAAAAAGAAGAGAAAAATTTTTAATTTAAAATGAAGACAAACCCCCTGGTTGTCAGCCTTAGAGTGTTTATTTTGATCACTCAGCCAGGGCTATCTGGTGCTATGCTCATTGCAGTTATACTTTGTTTGACTTCACCCAAACTCTGAACTGATATTACCCCCTCCTGGAGTTTTGCATTTTTCTGCACCCTTGTTCTTGCACGAGGCAGAATGTGGTAATCAGTGTAGCATAAATTCATTTCTGTAATTATATTCCTATTAAGATATTTTAACCAATAATTAGCTTATTGAAAATCTGACACAGAATGTAGCATACTTACATGGCTACACCAAAGTTTTCTTCATCGGAAGTCTCCATTGTTACTGCATAACCAGACTGGAGGAGAGGCAATCTGCTATACCGCTGCCGTTAGTGGTTATTTCTTCTTTTCGGATGAAGTACTAAGGAATAAGCCATGACTTGACATTAATACAAATTAAATTCTTAAATTACCACACACTTCTGAAGCAGCAATTCAGGAGAGAATTTTTAATTTTTAGATGTAGGCATCTCAAAGTCATGTTCTTCCAATGTTACTGCTACTTCTTTTCTGTAATAACCCAAATTTTTTAGGAACTTCCTCTGCCTACTGAGAGAACAGGCTCAAAATTGTGCAGTTAGTCTCCGTGGTTTTAGAATCATAGAACTGTTTAGATTGAAAAGACTCTCAAGATCGTCAAGTCCAACTGTTAACCTAACATTGCCAAGTCTGCTACTAAACCATGTCCATCAGTGCCACCTCTGCTGGTGTTTTAAATACCTCCAGGGATGGTGATTCCACCACCTCCCCGGGCAGCCTGTTCCAAGGCTTGACAACCCTTTCGGTGAACAAATTTTCCCAATATCCATCTTAAACCTTCCCTGGCACAACTTGAGGCCGTTTCCTCTTGTCCCATCGCCTGTTCCTTGGGAGAAGAGACCGACCCCCCCCGGCTACACCCTCTTCTCAGGCAGTTACAGAGAGATTAAGGTCTCCCCTCAGCCTCCTTTTCTCCAGGCTGAACACCCCCAGTTTCCTCACCTGCTCCTCATAAAACCTTTACATCTTTTCTCCTGAAGCATCTATAACTGACTATGAGAAAGACATGTGAAAACGAAGCCAAGTGAGATGAAGATGCCACCCCAGTCCCGTGTGTCCCCAAGACCTCACAGGCCAGTCTTTGGATACTGATCCCACATGCCAGGCCAGGGACTGTGCCCCACACTGGGCTGTGTCCTCGCCAGGCCCCGTGGCTAAGACCAGCTGCTGACCCATCACACAGGACAGGCCACATACCGCCCCAGGGCCACCGAGATGGGCCAGCTGTCTTCTCAGTGTCTGGGGACACTCTGCTCCCACCACCCTTGCCGGGTTATATCCAACACCAGCCTTGAGAGCAGGTGGCGGAGTTTGGGAGCCAGTTCTATGGCACCAAGGCGCAGGAGGGATGATCGTGACCCTCGTCTCTCCCCCTTCTCACTCCTGGTTCCTGGGGAGAGCAAAGCCGCCAGCCCTGTCCCTCCCCGGGGGGACGCAGCACCCGGCCCGCCTCACCTCCCCTTCCCCAAAGGGCCCCAGCCGACGGGGCCGTTATCTTCCCACTCCAAAAGGCGCCCAGGAGACTGGCCCTTGTCAGCCCCCCGCTTCCCGAGGCACCGGACGCCTGGCCCGTGTCACCTCCCGCCGCCCCGGAAAGAGTCCCGGACCGTCCCGGCCCCGCACCTACCGCCGCTCGGGGCAGCCAAGGCCGCCTGCCCACCCCTCCGGCCCGCCCGTCTCCTAGGCAACGCTTCCCTTCCGTCCCGCCCGCAGCCAATCGCAGAGCGGAGGCCGTGCGGAGGGCCCGCCCACAAACCAGAACGCCCAATGGGAGAGCGCAGGCGGGAAGGCGGCCTCCGCCGCCATGGTGGGCCCTCGGGGGGCTGGCGGGCAGGCTGTGAGAGGCGAGCCCGGGAAGGAAATCAAACTGGCGGTGCTTAGTTATGACGCACGCGGCCGTTGTACGAGCGGGCTTTCCCCTCACAGCAGGGCCCCGAGGGCTGGAGGACAGCGAACCACACCAGGGCCTGTGCCCGCAGCTGGGCGCAGGGAGGTGAGCTCGAGTGTTTACACCATTTCCTGGCCACCTTCTCGTCCAAGGGACGGCTCCCGCTTCCACAGGCTGCCCACCCGCCCTCTGGTGCCAAAACGCCAGCTCTCAACGGAAGTGAAAGAATTAAGAAAACAACAAATAGCCTTCAAGATGTTTTTATTGTTGAATGGACAGCTTCGCTACAACTCATTTTTGCCTTCTGAGGTCCTGCAGATCCACCGTCTCCCCTACCCAGCCCCAGAGCCTTCGGGGCGTGCAAGGACTGAGGTGGGCACTGCACCGGTCACAGAGGATTGAGCTTTACAATGACCGTGGATTTCAGCAGAAAGCCAGTCCAGCTGTACAGTCTTTCACTCATGAAATGAACAGGACAGTTCTCTACAACACAGCTCCCTCCCCCGGTGCCACTGGCCTTTCTCAGCCCAGCACCAGCTGCATGGAAGACAGTCTGGGGCAAAATTTTCCAAAGCATTCTCATCTTTTCAACAAAGAACGCAGGCATCTAGTCCTGTGTCCACAAAGGCCTAGGTCACCTCCATTTTAAGGGGACACCAGATATCTAGAAGCCTTTGTGGACATGGACCTGGACCTTAAGAGCTTAATCTCAATAAATCAGTTGATACAAATCAGGAGTCCTAGGCACTTCTGAAAATTTTACCTCAGTTAATTCTGGCCAGGGAAACCAAAGCCCTGAAGTTACTAGAATCTATTAAGGCAGAGTTCAAAATGTTTCTGTCCCACCTCTTCCCTAAAGTATCTTTGGACCTTAGGGGTAAAGACCTATCATTGCATTTGGAAGCATGTAAAACTTCAAGTGATTCTAAGATCCTTGTGGCAGTGATGGTGTTCAGGTGTTAGCTCATTCAGCACCGAGCAGGAAGGGACCCGGCCCTGACTGGCAACATGGATTACAGCAAAACATGGTAAAGTACAGTCAGGGAGGAAATGAGGTCCCTGTGGCACAGGTTTGCCAGTCTGACATTAATCAAAACAGGCATCCAAGGTGGAAGAGAATTCACATTTTAGCAAAAAGACTAACCAGCACTGTTTTTGGATTCAGTCTGTATTTGAAAAAACAGTCAACAAGAAAATGATGGACAGAACTTTCTTAATTCACACATTATACACCAGAGGTTCAATGGAGACTTTTTTTTTTTAAATCTGGATGAAACTCAGCACCCTTAAGTTAGCAAAGGCAGAAGGTGAAAGGTGTTGCCCAAGAGCTTCATTCTGGAACCTGTGTGCAGAGCTGTCGCTCTCAGATACCAATTTGGTCAGTGGGAAGCAAGAGTGTTTAGCAGGAAGCAGCAGCCTCAGCTCTGCTTTGTTAATACTTGATAGTAACAGTAAAGATAATAAACCAGTTTAAAAATAAGATGCATCACAGCATGAGAATTCACTACAACAGTCTCTGCTGTTGAATCACTGCCAAGAAGTGGGATGGTTTTGGTGTAAGTGGTGTGTGAATTAGTAAAGTTCTACTTACTACTAGCCTACTATATAGCTAGATAATTTAAAAAAGCAACCGGTAGAAGTCTTGGAAGAGACCGAGTTGTATCCTCAGTTGGTGCAAAGTAAGCGTAACTCCACCAATTTTTGTGCTACTTCACTGACACCACCTGTGAACCCTGATTCCTTGCAGAAACCTGGTAAAACAGTCAAAAGCTGCCCACTGAAATGCATCCTTAACATACAAACATCACAAATGTGCAACTAAACTGGAGCAGAGATTCCCACTGTATGATCCCTATCAAAAATATGAAGTGTGGCACCAAACCTGCTCAGAGCAGGGCTGACACGTGGCAAGCAAGGTGAATTTTTAAAGAGTTACAGAGTCAGACCAAACTTGATACCCAAATAACTTTTTTTTTTTTAAATAAACTGGCCCAAAATTCTCCTGCAATCTTTTAAGATAGCTCAATATTTCAAAAGCCAACATAACTTTCAAAAACAACACTGATTAAAAAAGATGTTCAATGATACCTTAAAAAATACCCAGAATATCAAATTAATTCCAGTCCAGCGTTATAATTAGTTAAGAATACCTCCTGAAAATTATATCCTCACAAAAAAATGTGGGTACTGAAGTTAAAAGCATCAGAAACATTATGTACTTGAAAATACCACCGATCTTTTAACGTTTAAAAACAAATCAGAACATTCTTTGGAATCACCAAGTTATTAAAACATATGAGTTTCTCTACAGTCTCCACACTGTCTTTTCAAATCAGTCCGTGTACAGATCAAGTCTTTGAGCAGTTTTATATCCACTGTTGGAAAAATACAGAGTCTCTGACCAGCAGGAGGCTACATTAAACAGGAAAACATCAGCATTCTCCTTTGAGTACTGACTTCTGCCAAAAATAGAGACTTTTGAGCACAAGACAGAACTGCCCTGTTTGAGGAGATATTTCTTTTCTCTTCTAAAATGCATTGTACGTGTACTTCCAGTGCAAATTTTTTTCAGCACTTGCGACAGGCAAGAAGGAAAGGGGGAAGAAGAGAGACTCTCCTATGGTCTTGCTTGGAGGAACCCACAGCCATAGCACACTGACCTACCAGCTCTCCTTACTGTGAAACCAGCTCCCATCGCTGGCAAACTGAAATAGCTTATTAAAGATCTCATTTTTAAGATAAACAGATTACAGTTTAGCATGAAATCTGGCCGTGGCTATGGTTCTATGTGCGTAAAGATTGGTTAAAGATGCTTTCCCCTTTCAGTATTGGTTGGAGTTAATTAAGAACAAGTCTGTGGTATTTTTCCACATGTGTCATGAAATGTGAGAGATCTGTCTGACTCGGGTCTGTATTTCCTGTCGACACAAAGGGCAGGTCTCCAGTTGCAAGGCACACTCCATGCACAGGTCGCTGAAGGAGAAGAAAAGACAATCAGTTAAAGCCTGCATTTACAGGATGAAAAAATAGAAGAAAAATATATGAAGCAGTAAGCAGTTTAGTTAGCCTGCTAGAAACACAGACAAGATGAATCTTTCAGCATGGAGATTAAGAACTGCAAGTCAGGTGTTGTGGATCCACAGGCTTTGAGAGGGCCTCCAGAGCTCCTGCAGCTCAGCATCCTGCAGACCTGAACCCGCTGGTGCAGCAGCTGGGATTACACCCACACACTTTTCTTAATCCCAGCACTTGTTCTGGTCTGGGGAACAGCAGCCCCTGTGCCCTGCGTGAAGCTGTTGCCACTTCTTGTTAGGGCACATCTCTTTTTAACTTTGCAACACCCAGACAGAAGACCCATGGCAGGGCTGCTTCCACGAGTGCCTTAAAAACACCAAGGAACTGGATTTAACTGGATTAAATTTCCTAGTGGGCTACTTATAAGCAGTATTGCTCAAACTGCTCATTTTTAGCTTTAGAGGAATTTGTGACTTGAGACAATCCATTGTTGAACATTTAATGAGTATATAATGAATTTTTTTACTCTTCTCAATGTGATCTGCATTTCATAGCACCAGTACCAAGCAAGTACTCATCAGCAAAACCTAAACCCCTTATCTCAGAGATCTGGTAGTCCAGGGACAGCATGTGTAGCTCTGTAGCCACAGTACCTCCCAGCTCCAGACATACACAGAGTTAAGGATTCAATCTGCTCAGGGGGCACTAAGGGGAAAGGTGAGAACACTATGCTGTATATATCACATCCTTACAGGGATTCATTAGTTCCTTTTTGCTGAGGAGTCAACCAAGATGAGCAGGGACTGCAGCTGGTCTCACCTGAGCTCAACGGCAAACACATATTTTCTGTATTTTCTGTTTTTTTGTTTTGAAGTTTTGTTGCTTTTTTATTTTTGGCGGGGGAAGGGGAGAGGGGGGAGACTTGGGTTANAAACGTTAGTTTGATTCGTGATATATTCACAACTGCTCCGAGTATTGCATCAAGAGCGATGCACCTCTTGCCTGCGCTACTCAACGCTACTGCAGATAAGCATCAAGCGGAACTTTCCCCACAGAAAACGCTTAACACACCCAGAGATGTTCAGAGCAGTTTTTGACTCCCTACTCCGGTCTGTCAGGAGGCTGTTAGATTACAATTCTTCTAGCTCCCACAGCTGAACACTTCAAAAAATTCTTTAGTATTTGTGTACTTTTAAGAGTTAAGAAAAAAAACAACAAATAAACCACACAAGCCCATGTATCAACAAAGTTCAGAAACCCTACAATGCTGTAACACAGTTTAAAGGAACAGAAACTGAAAATGGAATCAACAGGTCGGTATGGCAATGGTGGCAAGGGAGAGTAAATGGATAGAAACCTCCCCCTTTGACGAAATAAGACATTTTGAGTTTGGAACACATACAGGAGGACACACACACTGCCTGTCACAACTGCTCAGTGGCAGGAGGACATGTCCAGCCCAGACCATGCCCCAGCACTCGATGCATTAAACTCAGCACAGCTCTATGCGAGTTTATGTTAATTCCTGGGATGGATAGTTAGGGTCCACNTGTGTGTGTGTGGTGGCTTTTTGGTTTTGAAGGTTTTTACCTGTGTCCGCATGGCCTGAGTTCTGTGTCTGCTACCTCATCGCAGCAAAGCGTGCAGCAGTTCTCTCGGATACTCACTTGCTTCAACAAAGCCAGGCGCCGGTGTCTGGAGAAAAGGGCACACACACACCCC
>VXAK01007769.1:0-10615 GCA_013399435.1 Arenaria interpres | reverse complement strand
AACACTTCAAAAAATTCTTTAGTATTTGTGTACTTTTAAGAGTTAAGAAAAAAAACAACAAATAAACCACACAAGCCCATGTATCAACAAAGTTCAGAAACCCTACAATGCTGTAACACAGTTTAAAGGAACAGAAACTGAAAATGGAATCAACAGGTCGGTATGGCAATGGTGGCAAGGGAGAGTAAATGGATAGAAACCTCCCCCTTTGACGAAATAAGACATTTTGAGTTTGGAACACATACAGGAGGACACACACACTGCCTGTCACAACTGCTCAGTGGCAGGAGGACATGTCCAGCCCAGACCATGCCCCAGCACTCGATGCATTAAACTCAGCACAGCTCTATGCGAGTTTATGTTAATTCCTGGGATGGATAGTTAGGGTCCACTCAGACCCTTGCCTTTTTCCCCCCTATTAATTTTAAGATCAAGGCCATATTTTAATTTAGGATTGGCTTATTGCCAGTGATGCGAACAGGAGAAAAGAACACTGACTTTGAGCAGGGGGCTGACCAAGAACGGTAACTAACAGATCACCTCAAGGGATTAAATCAGACTCTCACTGAAAGCCCCTGCAGTCACAAGCTGGTGTAAGTTACTCTGGCCTTATATGTAAGTACAAAATGGTCTTGCAAGTTGCATTTGATTTTCTCTGCATAAATACAGCATCACAAGCCTCAAACTTTGCCGGTGTGTGACTCACATTCAGGAGTAAGGTGGTTTGGGGTTCTTTTGTTTTCTTTTTAAACACTAAGGCACTCAAGTACTCAATTCAGTTGACTGAACAGCTAGGCAATTCAAAACCAGTCTCTGAATTTTATTATAGTTGGGGGTACCCACCTCCAACACCCCACCCCTTAATTAGAAGCAACAAAAGGTTATTCCAAGCCCGTAACCAGCACCACTCCAGAAGGCCCATCTTTAGACAAAGTTGCAGATCTGGGGTACACTATATCCCAGATTACACTGTCTACTGTTACCATTTGTTTTCAGAAAATTATTTTATTACTAATGACCACAACCAGAAAGGCTATTAGTTTTCATTCCTGCCAGGAATTTGTTAAGGAAAAATGTATCCAAACCTGTTTCTATCTGGCTTGATTTATATTTCGTTGGGAAAGCACTTCTAAATTTGAATAGCCTTTGTCAGCACTATCATTCACAAATGGGGAAATTTTCATCTGGATCAGAAAAGGAGGACAGCTTCAAGTCTTAAAATCATTCAATACCTCCATGCTGCCACCATCACAAATTAGATCAATTTTAAATAAGACTTCTTTTTTTAATTAAGACTACACCTCCTCAACCAACCTAATCATTCTTAGCAGGAAGCGCTTTTACTAAAAACAATATTAGTGTGCAGTATTAGTTAATCTTAGTTTAGCTTAGTATTAAAAAAAAAATTAATTTATGGATTTTGGTTGTATATCCCCTGCCCTACTCATTAAGTTACAACGATCCAATAATCTTCTGAAAGAGACCTATGGAGGTGCGACCCCATAAAAGGTAACTTTGCCAAGTACAACATAAGACTATACCCCTCAGAAATGAGGCCTTTTATTTCTCTACACAAACACACTCAAACCAGAGAGGAAAATTACCTGGGCAAAATGATTTTCTCTTCTGCTGTCAGAAAAGCATAATCATTAAAGGTACTAAACTTCATTGATGGTGGGTACTTGAAAGGTTTTGCCCCAAAGTTGAACTCACATTGTTGGTAGGACATGAAACTTGCTGCAGCAAAAAACCCAGACCTGCAACGTGCAGAACAACAGACATTTTAGAATGACTTAAACAACAACGGAGTTTTCCAGACATCTTGCTACTATTACCAGACAAAAACATATCCTGAAACAAAGAGATGAGTTCCTTCAGTAGAAATGTGCTACAGCTAATGGGGAGAAAACCCTCTGACACATCCAGCTTCAGCTGCACAAACTTTCCTGGGTTTAGTTCAACTTCTGAATTTACTGTCAGGGTTTCTCTGAATTTACTAAGGAAGGGAAAAATGACTGCTCTGCAGTGAGGATTAGTCACACTTGCACCGAGAACAGACACATCCATCTGAGCAGCACACCAACTGATCCTCTTTACGCCCATCAGCTCAGATCTCTCCTTCAGCACTGGAAAAAGGTATTTTTCATCCAACAAACTTCTGTTTAGCGGCCAGCCCAGCCAAAACTACGACAGTTGTGAAGAGCAGTGCCAAATGCAAGGGACACCTCCGTGTCTCTGCTCTGGCTGCTTTATTCGAGCAGGCAGAGATCTGGGAACTCGCAGCTCATGCACTTGTTGTGTGGATGAATCGGGGTCTGAGCGCTCTCAGCACAAGGTCCATCTGTTCCTCCTCACCCTTCCAGGATTACCTCAGGCCAGCTGTCTTGTCTTCACAGCCACCTTGTCAGAACACCACAACTATCACCTCCCTCAGTCTTATTTACCGAAAGAGGCCGAGTTAAGCAATACCCCAACTTCTAACCAAGTTACAGAATCTGTTGAGTATAGAAATGACACACTCTACACAAAGAACAGAGTACTCTAAACTGAACTACTCTTTACTTGAATCTTGAACTTCATTTTGAGGCGAAAACACAAATGAAATTATTAGCACAGTAGTATTAATTTACAGAGTACTGTAATGTTTAATGAAGCTGCCCTCTCAAGTATCACACCAGCTTATCTTTTCAGAACTAAACAACTGAACCTCCCCAGGAGAGGCAGAGGAGTTTGCGGCGTGTTAATTTTAACAGAGTTGGCAAAATAAGCCTCACACCTTTCTGCAATGCTACCAAGAGATGTCCTGCCACAAATATTCAATGTGCTACTACAGAACTGGCCCCAGTGAATGGCACTGAGTTAATACACATAGAGCCTCAGTCCTGTAAATGCTGAAGTTTTTTGGTTTTTGGGTTTTTTGGTTGGTTTTTTGTTTTTACAGGATCAAAAATTCCTGAAGCACTATTAGAAATTTGTTTATCTTTGCTACAGCCTCATTCCATTTCAGCGCTGTGCTGGTTTGACCATAGAAAACACGTTTGACCTTTGAAATGTCTGAAGTACTTATTTCAGACCCTGAAATCCCCCTGTAAAATTATATCCTTCTCACCGATTTCTAAACAACATTCAATCGGGAAACCTGCTTAATGATGGCTTTGGGTAAGCAAATATGAATTTACATCTTAAATGGGAAACACTTCATATAATTAAAACAATTATCCATACAGGTCACTGTCCTTCCAAATGAGCCCATACTTACACAGCAGATGAAAATACTTGCTTCTCAGCAGGAAGCTGGTTTCCATTTAAATAGAAGATCATTTGCTTTTCTTGCAAGTCTAGTAGAAATCCTATTGTGTCTCCTTACATGCAAAACAAAGATAATTTAGATTTCACTTGTGTTAAATACCTACAGCTGACACAATTATTGGTTTAACTAACTCATATTTCACTATGAATTGTCTCACTTAAATAAACCGTTTGCAAAAGCATAGAGGAAGAAACATTGATACAGACAGTAACTAAAGGAAAAAGCCAGGACAAAATAGTAAAAAAACAAATTTAAGTCTGGCAGAGCACTAATACTACATAGTTGCAGAAGTATTGCCAAAGCCAGAAAAAAGCTGCAACTCTGTCTCTCCTTGGCTATTTTACACCTGTTGAAGATATCCTCAGAACACATACTTGAACAGTCCAAGTTGCTTATATGCTTGTGCATATACTTATTTTTAAGAAGTGTTTTAATTTAGCCATTCATGGGAAAAAATTTTTGATAAAGAGGTGGCACAGTTGACACAAGCATGGCATGCACAGACTCCTACCAAGATTTCAAAGCTGCGATGAAAAACAGAATTGTGCTGTCCAAGTAGCTATGCAAGACTTCAAAGTAAGCGAGGCAGTGCAACTCCCCCTTAACCTAAACTAGACAGGTTTTGTTTTTTTTTTCCACTTCTCTAAAATAACTTTCATCCCAGAAAGGAACATTTCAATCCTGTTTGTAGGATTACAAACATCTAAGAAAAAAAAAGTCTTAATCATAAATTTCCAATGTTAGTTGGGTGCTATGATTTGTACTATGAAAAGAAAAAGCATTTCACCACCAAGATTCTGTTTACACAGATTGTGGAACAAGAGTGTGGTGCCCACTTTGTACATTTAACCACTGCAAATACTCATAAAAGGCACAATAATTATTAAACCTGTAGTAGCATCAGGATTAGGCAGTAACTGCAGTGTTTGCACCGACTAACAAACTGCAAGAGGAAAAAACCCCATGCAGAAATCCAACCAGGATAAAGACAGGAGATGGACAAAATACCTTCTTTCCAACAGGGATGGGAATGCGGTTTACTTCTGGCATTATACCAAATCAGCTGCCGGCAGCCATCGTATGCACAGGAGTATTCATCATCCCCAATGCCATAACCTTCCTTCAGAAAAAGAGCAACGCATTTCAGTTTGCAGCCATTCTTAGCACAGAGGGCTAAAATTTATTTTTTATTCAACTAAACCATTCATCCAAAAGCAGAAAAGGTTTCTCCCACTCCCATGAAGACAATATTTTCAAGCTAGTCTTCGTTTTATTTTCACATCAAAATTTGTTGGGGTGAGGAGGGGAAGGGAAAGAAGGGGATATTGACTCCAAAGTGGTTTTAATTCTCTGTGAGGTTAAATCACTCCCATCTATTGAAAAAACAGCTAACTCCTTGCATCTTAAAAATTCAACATAGAAACGTAACCACCGTCTTATCTTGAAGTCCCAGTACCAGACTGGTAAAACCTTCCCCAAGATACCCAAGTGCCACCAGAACGTACAGTACAGAGAAAGAACAAACCCATAGTCCCTGCACTGAATTTGTTGCACATTGTGTCCCTTTCAGTGCGAGCCTCCCTCAAGTTGTGAAAAGGTTATCAAGTGACAGTCCCAAGGTCCCAAATAAATGCAAAACTAAACTTCAGACTGGGAGAAGAATCTGTCACGTAGGAGAGTGCAGACACAAAACCCAAAAGCCTTATGGAAGAGAACTTCCTCGTGCTCAGTGTGGTTTGTCTGGAGTGCAAATACCAGACAGTGGCTGATTACACAAGCCTCAGATGTCCCAAATTAAAGCTAAGCCCAGCTAATGGGTGTTTAATGTCATATTTAGGACTAGCCTTTTTGTTACACATGCTGCAAACAAAGAGCATATGGCTGCTCTGATGATGGGGTTTGTGACAGAAGAGAATATCCCTGTATTTCAGGTTAACAGCTGATGAACTTAAGTAACAATCGCATTTAACCACCAGCAAAACAGTTGTAGCAACAGAAAATCATCCTGCTCAGATATGTGATGACATCTATTTTCATACCTTGTACAGGAAGCACAGACAGAAAAACGCATATACACCAAGCACCTTAACAGTAAGTGGGAAAAATCTTTTAAGCCTCTTAGCAGTCTGAAGGCAGGCACACGGCCTTTTATTTCCAACAGTTTCCATGACACTCAGTGTCTCCAATATCTGTGCTCAGGACAGATCTGTATCATTTTTGTTTGGTGGTGGTTTTTTGGTTCTGTTGTAGTGGGTTTTTTTGTTGTTGTTGGGGCTTTTTTTGTTTATTTATTTGGGGTTTTTTGTTTGTTCGTTTTTTGTTTGTTTTTTGTTTCAATCACACTCACAATTCCATGCTAGAAATGTGGGGCTGGACTTCTGATGTGATGTAGAGATATCTGCGTGTCATAAACCAGCAAAGGACAATGCTATTTACGTGAATAATTAGAAGAAATGGAGCAAGAGCAACTGAACTCACAGGAAGACTTAAATTAAATGGTGAGAAAAGCTACTCTCCCATTCCTGATGGGTTCCTTGCCACTGGTCTTTGTTTCATCTCCTTGATGTATTTCTCTCCTGCATCAATATTTACTCACATGTATGTATTTGGCCTGTCTTCTTTTAACTGCTTATCTCTGCATTATATATATAATTTTCCCTAAATTAGATTCCAAGAAAGAATAGAAAGCCATGCAATTACAACAATAAAGAAGGGCTACAGGTACATTTCTTCCTCAAGCTCAGCCAGTAGAAGTGGCAACTTAAAATCCCAGCGCTCTATTTCCATTCTGGTCAGTGGCGGTAGGCTAGGCCATACCTGCCTTTTGTATTGAAATTCTAGCTTGCCCTTTAATTAATTTTATTAAAAATAAGTCTGAAAGGCTGGTTATATGGGAAGTCCTCTCTAAGCAGAAGCAGACAAATTTTTTGAGCAGTAATCATTATGCTTTCTTCATATTATGGCAATACTGAAGCAAATTATGCTACAGCACACTGAGTTACAACAGCCAGCCAGAGTTACCATGAAGATTTAAGAAGTCCTAGTCACATCTCTACTAGCATTTGAGATTACTCTTTGACTATAGGTTTGGACTTCATATACACGTGCCACATTTTGCTTTAATGCTAGTAAGTACAGAATTTTAAGAGCGAAACAGTAGGAAGAATATTTAAAAGAACAAGATATTAAGTTATCTGAATGAGGGAGAGCAAAGCAAACTATGCAGTAAGACAGCGTACTTACTCTATATTATCAGAATAAAGACAAGAAGGTAGAGGGTTTAATTTTTTGTAAGCCTTATTTTTAATTAAGTAGAAACTGCCACGTACCCAAACTGTACCATATTGCTGTTATCAGCAGATCCAGTCATACCATGCTATCTTAGAGTCAATTTAAATAATTATTTCCCTTGTGAAAGTTAGTTTAATAGTATGTTAAAGAGGGTAATCAAATGGCTGCTTGGTGACCTGTGTAAAAGTGAGGGCATGATGATCTGCTAGTTCCTAGTGAGCAATTGTTTACTTCACAAAAAAACCCAGAGTAACTACTGCTGTTATCAGAAGAATTTCCAAGAAGAGAATAAACCACAAGAAATAAGCCATTTCCCTGTAGCTTCCAGACAAGCAGATCACAAGCTGTCACTTCCAGCAGCGATGCGTGACTTGTATGAACAGCATCAGTCTGTAGCACAGACGAGGCAGCCTTTTTCTTACACCATTAACTTCAGCCAAAATTGCTTCATGAAAGTACAGAAAAATTGAAGGAAACATGCCAAGTGCTCAGTTACTGCCACAGAATAACCAGAGCTATTTTCATAGGTGTCGTAAGTAAAAAAAAATAATACTGAAGTTACATCATCAGCGGGATGGCATGACATATACTCACATGATTGAGAAATTTGCTGTCTTTGGTAGCCCATCCTATCTGCATCACCCCTGAAGTAATGACTGTCACTTCATAGTACCAGACTCCAGAATCGACGCAGAATGTACACCTAACACTCTCAAAGGATGAGGCATCGCATCGAGCCTACCAAAACAAAAATTAAGTTCTGACAAAATTAGCATTCAAACAAGCCCCTTTTTTCCCCCCCTCGATCAAGTGTCTTGCACATAAGAATATACCAATGTAATTTTAGAGTCACTTCAGACAAAAAGTGACTTCTCTTTATAGCAGCGATTGTCACACAAACTAGCGAGTCGGCCAGACTGAAAACTGTTTGGTGGTAAGCCACAGGGAAAAAAAAAACAAAGCACACACCCCACAAAAACAAACCAGTAGAAAGTTGACAGAGTCAATTTAAAGACTTAAAGACTAAGACAACCCAAGTCATGGATTATTAGCTGACTCCAGGTATGAAGGACAGAGAGCTAGTCAATGTTACTTCATGAAAATTCATCTGTAAATAGTCAAACAATTTTTTAGGAAAAGTAACAAAGGATAAAAACAACCCCACAAGGCTGAGACAGAAATCCTACTGCTTTGGACTTTTCAAGACTAGACAGGGCAAACAGTAGGAATTATGGAATTACTTTGTGAACAATTTTAGTCAAAACGAGGGGAAAGCCAGCTCTTACATATCCTCCTCCCTTTTCTGAAGTTTTGGGGCACAAATACAGGTGTTACTTTAGTGTCAACATTTCTACAACTGAGATCAGTGCAGCAATGTTACAACCCTCTGACAAAGCAAATTTGCTATGCAAAGCTGGCAGAGAACTTTGATTCATTCACAGGAGCAAGTAGCAAACAAAAATAGTTAAAACCTGCCTTTTTCTTCAGATTCCTTTTCAGGCTGAAATCCTGAAATCATGTCCTACCTCTAATCCATGTGGCGAGATCTTCAGGTATTCACTGACATCGTTACTGTTCAGCATTGCCCTGATGTTGGTCAAGTCAACTTTCTCATATGTAAACTGCCTGCCTTCTTTTAAAACTGCAAAATAAAACTAGTTTTAATCACAGCTGCAGCAAAACCTTGTTTTAAACATGTCACACAGCACCAATCAATCTCACTAGGATCCAGCTAGTTTTTTGCAAAATTGAATGAAATATTGATATTTTGCCTGCATGAAAACAGCATCGCTTCCAATACACTGTATGTTGAATATCCTCTAAACATCAGAATACAACCTATGCCTCTGACTACAGCTCCTACAGTGTAATTACTACTTTCAGGAAACCCACAGGCAAATGCATGGCATCCACGTTCATACCAAGATGCCACCGTTTCAGGATTTCACATTGTATTTGTATATTCAGTTGGGCAGAGTTTTTCCAATTCATCACAGTGGAAAAGATATTGGGGATGAGGAAGAAAGGGAAAACAAGTATTTATAATTTTTTTCCCCCTCTCATTTTCAGGTAGGTGATGAACTTGAACTTAGCCAAAGCAGCTCTTTCTCTTTGCGTCCCCTTTTCACATGGAAGGGCCAGAAGCATTTATCTTGCCAGGTGTCAAATTGCTGACACATGCACATTAATCTACAAAAGAGAGATCTTACCTTAGGACCCTTCATATATCCCAGACTTGCTACGATGCTTATACAGCTGTTTACTAAACACACTGGCCTCTCATAAGCTGGCTAAAGCCCAGTAAAGCTCAACAAGACCTTTTACCCAAATTCACAGAATAGACATTAGAAACTACAAGGTCCTTAGAGTTGCTGCACCCTCAAAATCAAAATTAACTAGTGAATTTGATGCTTGTTAATCATCCAAAACCATAGATCTACGAAAGTGCTTTGTCAAGCACTTTTCACTTTTGATTAAAAGACTGTATCTTTACTTTATAAAGTCTGTAATAATTCTTTGCAGATGTGCGCTGCTGTGCTATGATCTCAGCAGGTGCTGTCACCAGGCTGTCACTAATCCGGCTGTACCACAGAGAGACAGAGCTGCACTATTCAGCTACTCGGCACATCTGCTGAAGCATGGGTTACAGGAAATACAGTCCAAAGAAGAATTTTCATTGCAGCTCCAACTTACAGGGTATAGACCACTTCCTTTCACAAACATTTTCCTTGCCAAAATTTCCTTTCCAGGCAATTACACTGGATTTATTTGCTCCCCCCGGCTTTTCGTTTTTGAAGGAGGGTGATTACAGTCAGGTATGTTTACAAGAAGTGCTTATACAAAACAAACACAAAGTAGTCCTCCATCTCTTTGGAGAAGTAATTAACATTAAATGAATCCATCGCTTTTGTTATACCTACACAAATTGTCTAAACTCCACTGGGCACAGAATCCAACCTGCCGTTTTAAATAGTCTGGATTATCTGTCCATTTCTCCAGCAAAATCAGTTGGTCGCTAATACGTGATTCAGAAACTGTCATTTTATTTTCACCTGCAATTTAATAACAAAAAAGAATGATTGTTATAAACTAGGGATAAGTTTAGTTAAAAAGAGTAACATTCTACAAATGTAGTAGAACCCCCCACTACACCTTTAAACCTCAGTGTCACAAACAACATGAAGTTCTTTCCCCAAGCAGATGTGAAATTAACTTCGCACTCAGATTTAGCACTTCTCAGCAGGAGCTGCATCATCAAGAGACTATGAGATCATGGCTGTTCTCCATCTCTCTAATGGAGATTTATTTCTTTTCATGTAACTAAGGTCTCACGTCAAAGTCTTTATGTAGCAATTTCTAAGCTGAGGACTGAGCTTCAGCAAATCTCTTTTGTGGGTGGGGATGTCATTAAAGCAATAAATATTTTTTCCTGCCTGCAAATACCCAGTCACAGCTGTTCTCCATCTCCAATACAGAATTATTTCAGTGACAAAGGCCTTATGTCATAAGTCCTCTACAGCAATTTCTAACTGGGAAAGGCTGCACTGAGTTTCAGCAAGTATCTCAAGGGTTTTGACGGGTAGAGGGACATCACTAAAGCAATAAATACTTCCTCTTGCCTGTAAGTGGACAAATATTTCTCTTCTATTTGTGGTGCCACCAATCCAGTCTCTCTCATGCTCAGACACAGCAAGTGACACATGCAGCAGAAGCCACAGTATGGCTGTTAAGAGCAGCACCAGGCTAACACTTACTTGTTTGTGCAAACTTCTCCAGTGCTATTAGTGCAAAAAGCATCACCGTCGGATGGGACTGGAAGTTCTAAACAAGGGCAGTAAGAAAAGTGATTTAATAAACACCCACCAGAGATGGATAGGAAAAGCTGTTAGTCTGTCACAGAATCATCATGGTTGGAAAGGACCTCTGCGATCCCCGACTCCAACCACACACACAAAAAAACCCCTACAAGCTCAGCCCTGAAGTGCCACAGAGAGCATGCCCTGAAGTCCCACA
>VXAK01007768.1:1041-30307 GCA_013399435.1 Arenaria interpres | reverse complement strand
TTGGGGAAGGGGGAAGGGAGGTGGGGAGGGCTGCAGCGGGGGTTTGCAGGAGGGTTCATGGAGGGGCTGGAGGATGGGGGAGAGGTTGGGAGCAATTTGGGGGTAG
Organism: Arenaria interpres; assembly: GCA_013399435.1. Classification (NCBI taxonomy): domain Eukaryota; kingdom Metazoa; phylum Chordata; class Aves; order Charadriiformes; family Scolopacidae; genus Arenaria; species Arenaria interpres. Next base: position 30,201 of record VXAK01007768.1, on the reverse strand, counting down.
AGGAGGGGGAAGGGGGTGGATGATGGTACATGACCGTTCTCACGAAGCTTTGCACGAGGATTTGCATGAGGGTTTACTTGAGGGTTCGCATGAGGGTTTGTAGACAGGTGGGAAGATTTGAGGGTGGGAGAGGGAGATTTAGGAGGTGGGAGAGGGGAGAGAGAGGGGGATGGTGTTGGGTATCAGGGCCCAAGGTACTAGAGCACTTGTGTCCTCCCTTTCCTTAGCCATGCTCTGTGTAAGAAATGGATTGACCGAAGGGAAACAAACTAGGAATGGCAAGTATAAGTTTGCTACATGTGTGGGATTTTTAAAAATCACAGCAGCAGGGAGTTTCTCTTCTTCTTGGCCCTTAGTGAGCAATTGCGAAGAAATCATTTGTCTTTTGTACCTACTTGTGTTAACAGAAAGGAGTTGTTTAGTGAAGACTTATGAAATGTAAGTAATGAGCAGCCTTGGTTATTTTTTTTGCTCTCTCACTGAGTCAGTCAATCTTATGTTACTTCTCCAGCTTTTGTGTGAAAGTCCGCCTGCTCTGCTGCTGGAGACTTGTTCCTTCAGAAGGTCTCCCAAGTGCTGTCCTCTTCTTGACGCCTGAGGCAACAGGGACAAAGAAGTCACCATCCAGCACTGAGACCAGTTCAAGGGGTTCTGCTCTTACTTGCACAATGTGTATGTCACTATGCTTGGGAAAAATCCACCAGTAAAAGAATATTATCTTAGCATTATCATAAGAGAGTACTTAGGAAGAAGAAGAACATGCTGAAGTATAGAAAAGCTAGTGTTTATAGATTTACAGGCCTGTTTTCCTTTAAGAAATAGTAAAAGGGGAGTCAAGAGCTGTGAGAGAGCCTTACTGAGTTCCCCTTTGCACCCAAGAGCGTGTGTTTCCTTAAAGACGTGTGTTTCGGGGGGAGGTGTTCTGAGTCAAATAATATACCTATTGGGAAGGATGATGTTTTTTTCTTTTCATAATCATCAGGAGTTGGTTGGTTGGGTTTTTTTAACATCTCAGCCTCTTTGTCTCTATTCCCTTTAACTTGTAAATTTTTTTTAATTTTGTGCCTAGGAAAAATGAATCACACGTTTGATTTTAGGAGCATCTGTTGGAGTGAGGCACCTGTTGAGGGTGATCTGCAGAGAATTCTTTGGCAAGGAGAATATCCTCCTTTTGCCTCTGCTCAGGTCTTCGAGAGCAAGTTTGTCAAGGTAAGAAGTCATTCCAATGAAATCATTTGGCATGCTCCAAATAAAATTCCTTGCAATTATTCTTTTTTTTTTTTTTTCACTCACTCAGCTCCACAGATATACCTCACTCCTTTATTCTCACCAAGCTTGCTCTTTTCTCCTTTTATTTTCTATTTTTTTTTTTGTAATTTCACATTTTACACAGAAATGACCTGGGGTCTTTTTCCATTCAGTGTTTGTACAACACCCAGCAGGATCCTGGTTCGTAACTAGGTCTCCTTAATACCCCAGTAGTGCTGACAAAGACAAGGAATCTTCAGAACACAGTGCCTCTTCCATTATGTTGACACTAACAGCAAGTCCAGATATTGGTACTCAACAGGTTTCTGACAGCAGCACTCAGATAACCAGTGATGGGGACTACACAAGAGATTGCCAGTCCTCCTTTGCCTTCGTTAAACTTCTTCCCTCTCTTTCTGTTCATAGATATTCCTGTCTCACAATTGCATGTTTACAGTGGGATAATCGTTATTCCACAGCCCAGCATGTAAGCTGTAGGGCCCCCAAGTCAGAACAGCATGAAATGCATTGGTAGTATATTCTCAGGGAGATCATACGGCAAATGTGAGTGTTGATGGGGCTTGTTGTTGTTCAGATTAATGAAAGAGGGGATCTGATTTCTGTCCATAAAGCAAGGCAGCTGTGTGACCATTGGCATATGTGCTGTCAGTCTGGTTCAGTAGTGCCCAGTGCAATGCTGGTAGCCTGCGAGGTCCCCGTGTGGCCACGGGAACAGACGGCAAACTTCTGGTGCCTCTTAGAGCAGCTGTCCCAACAGCTAGAACTCAGCAGGTCAGTTAGCACCAAGACAGGTTAACTATTTCTTTGGAGAGTAAGTGTGAAACAGGAACATCTTTCTCCTTTCCGTACAACGTTTTCCTTCTTTTGAGGGTCCCTTTATTAAGAGACCTCATATTTGCACTTTTTGTCCCAGCACTAGCACAGCAAAGGCAGGAGAATGGCTTAAGCTGAATTACACCCCTTCAGGCCCCACTCCAGCCACCGTTTCAGATCAAGGCTACCCACACACCTACAGATAGAGGGTGATTGGGAATAGTTAATAACCCTTCTTCTAAATCACATAGCAGAAGCAGGAAGCTGTTAAGAAGATTGCGAGCACAGGATTGTTGGGGAATTGAAGCAGTGGAATAAAGGCACTGTAAAGAAGCCACTTACTTTCCTCTGCCTCCATTCTGTGCGCTGCTGCCCAGCATTTCTTCTACAAGCAGCTAGAGGTGCTCGGAAGAAGAGTGTCAGATCCTCTCGGCAGCTTCTTCCTAGTCCAGTTTCTCACTTGTACCCTTGTTCTGTCTGTAGGTCTGGCAGATACGAGTTCTTCCTTGAGAGGAATCTCTCTCGCTTGTGCTTAGTTGTGAGTTTCCCCTTGGCTTTTTATAGGGTCTTGCCCTTGAAGTTTGTGGAACTCTCTGTCCACAACACAGCATCACCTCCTGTTAGAATTAGCAAGTGGCCGTTGCTGTTACCTAGAGCTCTGTGCCCCACTGGAACAGCAACATCGCCAGTTGTGTACTGTACCAAGGTGGTGTAAAATGCAGGGATTCTGGTGTGGATCGCGAGAGTGCTCCCAGCACAAACACCCCATCCGAAAAAGTGAGTCTTTAGCAAATGGATATCAGAAGCTGAAACTGAGCAGTCCGACAGTATCCCTTGTGCCAGTGTTCTTTACTGTCTCTCAAGTCCCAGGTTTTTGTGTGCTTTGGAGGAGCTATGACCTCATCCCACGGCTGTATTGGTTAAGTCAAGAAGGCATGGGTTGTTAAGAGAAAGTAAGCATAGTATGTGTAGAATTTCTGAGCTGATACTTTCCTGCTTCAACTGTCCCTACACAGCCACCTTTCTCCTGCATTTTCTGCTTGCTCGCATATCTGATGTTAAAGACTAAATCCTTGTACAACCCTCTGGACATAGGCTGGCTTGACAGGAACATCAGCCCCTGGGCATACAGCAGATGTGACCAGTGATTCAATAGACTGAAATTGTGATCCAGATCTAGAATCTCTGTTTTTCTTTGCAGAGGAGACATCCGGTTTCTCCAGTCACACATTCCTCAGCGTTTCAGCACCTTGAGGTGTTGGCTGTCACTCATTCTTGAGTTTGCTTTTCTAGTGAAAGTTTTTCAAGTGTGGATTTTTCTTTGTGTGCAAAGATTTTTGTAGGGACGGATCTCAGACTCTGGCTAGGAGAGAGACCAAAGGTCTCTCTCTCAGAGAGAGCTTCTGGCTATGAGCAGAAAGAGGAGAGTGACCTGGAGGAGAAGGAGTCCTGGACATGAGTCAGAAGCAGAGAACTTGGAGGCAAAGCCAAAAAGAGCTCTAGGAGGCTAAGCTTTGGGACCTGTTATCCCTGGAGGGACTGCATAGTCTCCTTGAGCCAAAGCTCTAGGCCAACAATCACCAACAGGTTGATAATGTAGGAGAAAACAGTAGTCCTCAGCCCATTCACTTAGACTTCTGTGGGACGGGAGGCTTAAGCCTTGGCTGTTGAAGGCATGCTGCATGTTTAGGTGTGTTGAAACGTGTTGGGGTGTGTTGTGTGTTGCGGCATGTTGCAGCTTGTTGAGGCATTTTATGGCATGTTGTGGCCTGCTGAATTGTAATGCATGTTGGGGCATCTTGTGCATTTAGGGATGTGTCGTGTTGAGGAGTGTTGCATGTTGAGGCATGTTCCACACTGAGGTGTGTTGAGGCGATTTGATGTGTATTATGGCATGTTGCATTGTGGGCATGCTGAGGCCTGCTGCATGTTTGGGTGAGTTAAGGCATGTTGAAACGTGTTGGGCTGTCTTGTGTGTTGCAGTGTCTTGCTGCTTGTTGAGGTGGGTTGCATTTTGTGTGTTGAGGCATTGTCGTGGTTTGGCCTCAGACAGCAACAAAAGAACCACGTGGCTGCCGCACACTCTCAAGCCCCCCCGCAGCCATGAGGGGAGAATTGGAAGAAAAAGGCAGAACTCATGGGTTGGGACAAAGGGAGTTTAACAGAACAACCAAGGCAACAAGGAAACAATAGCACGGATAGAGGAGTATACAAACACGATTACAATACCACCGCTAACCAACCGTACCCTGGGACGTTCCCCGACCATGCGCCAACTCTGACTTCCTGTCCTTCCCCTTCCCCAGCCAGCTCCTCGCTACCCCTGGGCATGGCTCCCATGGGATGGAATACCTATGTCCCTGCTAGATCCTGGGGAGAATTAGCTCTATCCCTGCCAGAACCAGGACATTATCCAGCCCTTATTCCATGCCCAGATCCTACTGTTTCCAATTAAATGCTGTCACTTTCCCCTGACATATATATATCTCCATGCAGATATAATGTCCTTAGTCTATAGGCCATCACTCTAAAATGTCTGTTGAGTTCATTTAGTCCATGGCTTTGGCCTCCATCTGTTAGAACAGTCTCTCAGGGCACAGAAGATGGTGTGTGGGGCTGGACTGTCGCATGCTGTATTTTTGGGGCTTGCAGCTGATATATCTGGTGCAGCTCATGCCCACGGTCCATGGGTTGAAGATGTCGATCTCAATGAAGTTGCTGGGCACCAGCTGCTGAGGTCAGTTCTGATCCCTTCACTGCTGCACTTTACTTGGATTTTCATCGGAGTCCATCTGTCACTACTTTGGGTGATTCTTATTATAGTACAACCAATAGCAGTTACAGAAATGAGGATGTACAGTGGCAGGGTCATTTAGCAGCTAAAATCATACCATTTAATTCATTGGCTATTCTTGCCCAAAATCAGGTCCCCATGAGGTACACACTGAACTTCCCCATCTTTTTCTGCATCACCCACCATGTGCACCCAGGTCCTTGAACAAAGGCAATCCCACTAATGGGTTTGCCTTTGCCCGAGGCAGGACTAACCCAGATGGTCTTCCCCAACATATTCTTCATGTGCACTACAGGGACTTTACTGCCTTCTGCTGTATGTGGAAGTTTTGATTGGGCAGGGCCAGCTCGGTTGCTAGATCCCCTGGTGTTAACTAGCCAGGTAGCCTTATTAAATGTGTATCCCAATTTTTTAAAGTCCCACCACCCATTGCTCTCAGTGCAGTTTTTAACAGTCCATTGTATGGTTCTATCTTCCCAGGGGCAGGTGCATGGTGGGGGATGTGATAGACCCATTCAGTACTGTGCTCTTTGGCCCAGGCGTCAGTGAGGCTGTTTCGGAAATGAGTCCCATTCCCCAACTCGGTTCTCTTTGGGGTGCCATGTCGCCACAGGACTTGCTTTTCAAGGCTAGGGATGGTGTTCCAGGGGGTGGCATGGGGCACAGGGTATGTTTCCAGCCGTGCAGTGGTTGCTTCCAGCATTGTGAGCACATGGCGCTTGCCTTGACGGGTCTGTGGGAGTGTGATATCATCAATTTGCCAGGCCTTCCCATATTTGTATTTCAGCCATCGTCCTCCATACCAAAGGGGCTTTAATCGCTTGGCTTGCTTGATTGCAGTGCATGTCTCACATTCATGGATGAGCTGTGCAACAGTGTCCATGATCAAATCCACCTGTCAGTCACAAGCCCGTGACACGCAACATGCTTTAACACACCTCAACATGCAACATGTGTCATCACGGAACACGCCTCAAAACACAACACTCTGCTCCATCATGAGAGTGCACTGCAAAGCACAGGAGGCATGAGCTGACAAGGGGTGTGGTGATTCTGTGCACTTAGTTGGTGCAAGGCACTTAATTTGTATTTAAAACCTTATGGCAGAGTATCCAGAGTCTCCTGTATATGGAAAGCTGCCATTTTGTATATTGAATGTGTATTATCATTCACTAAAAATGTAAGTGATCAGATATGTAAATAGCCTTTTCCTTAGTCCAAGACTGGATGGGCCAAGAACAGGACGAGCAGAGAGAGACAGTGTAATGCATACAGGAAGCAAAGAGCTGCACAGAAAGGAAAGCTGAAAGAGGAGACCCCTATGGAAGTGAGGAAGGAGGAAAGATAAGGAGAAAGTTTAATACTGTTTCTGAACTTTCAGACAGGAGAAAAACAGAACGGGAGAGGATGCAAGGAGAGGATAGAAGGTACAGAAATATAAGGAAGTACAGGCAATTTTTGAACTGTGAAAAACACAATGCAGATGTTTACGGCTAAGCAGTGGGGAATGCTCAATAAAAGAACCACACATTTATAAAAAGGATATATGAAATGTCACAAATGAGGCATATCTTTATTTTTCAGATAGAAATGTCTGTCATCCAGTGGCCCTTCAACTGATGGATGTATAGCTTTTTTGCATTTCATTTTTAATACCTGTGTTTTGTTTTTTTCCTGGATAATTCCTTTTCAATAATCTTTTCAGTAGGAGACATAGGTTTTCACAGAATGAACAAAATTGTTTACAGTCAAATCAACACTGAAATGAAGTTTCAGAATAGTTAAATTATTCTGATTATGAGAAGATATTTCTTAACAGTGTGAATATAATGGAAGTGTTTGTGGGAGATTATAGTTTTGGCCTTTGGCATATCTGAATCTGGACTGGCCAGAACACCAGAAAGGTCTTCTGATTTACTAAATGTTCTGTGTGTGAACATGAGCAATGCAGAATTGGCATCTGAACAAGCATTGGGTTCCCTGTGTTTGCAGCAGTTTGCTATCTTTAGTTAGAGTCTCGGACAAGTAATGCTGCATGAATTTGAATCCCAACAGTTGTATTCCAAACTAGGATTTGATGGGCAGTCAGGAACTGGCAGTTGCTCATGGAATGCTTGAATAGGGAGATTGTATTCAGAATTTTCCTTCAGCACCAGGTATGGTCATAAATCCTCATGCATAAGGATTTATACATCCCTCATTAATTGCACATGCCTGAATCTCTTTACACTGAGATGCTTACAGCGGTTGCTTTAGTTGTTTAGTTGATCCTTTGGTCAAAAAAAGTATGATAATGTTTAATTTTTGTACAGTTGCTTCTGCTACGTCCAGCTATTAAAAATAGAGTCAGTATACTCAGTTTGCCTTCATAGTTGTGTCCTAGGAACCTGTTTGTATTTTTCATTAGCTAATGTTTCCAAGTCGAGTTTTGTCTTTGGCAGAGAATCTCAGAGCTGAATTTCTTCCTCATTCCAGAACCTTCAAGAGACACAAAGAGAATTGTTTGAAGAGGGATAACTAAATGCGTCTGAAAATTCCCTTCTTGATTTATACATTTGTAAATTTAGATTGTTTATCATACATTAATAAAGCCTAATTCTCTTGAGCTTTATGGGAATATCTGACTCTTAAAGGTATTTATTCCATTGGGATTTGAATGACAGAGATCTGTAAAAAAAAAAAAACCAAAACAATTTGTTCTTTCTAGAGCATTGTGTGGTGGTGGTGTCTGCAAATAGAGAGTATGTCTATTCTAGGAATAGGCATGAATTGGAATTTCACATCCATGTGTTTCTGCATTGCAGGGAAATGGGTTTTGAAGCCAGATCTTGGCACACACTTATAGTGCTTATTAAGAAGGTGAATCGCAGTCTTCACTGCTGGTCAGAATGACCTCAGAATCATATTCATAGTCAAGAACAACACCTGGTGGCTTAGGATCAACTGTTGTCTAAATGTGTGAGACATATAGTGGGTTAACAAGAGTGGTATAAGTAGAATATACTGTAGATTTTAGTAGCTCGGTCAAAAAGGAGCACATTCAGCTGCTGTGATGATATGTTGTTGGTGGTAGTAAACTTCTGAGCATGGAGATTGGCATTGCTGAATTTTGTCCTCTAGGGCAAGGGTGTAAGAGTGTGTCTGGCTGCAGATCACAGACTTGGAATGAAAGACCAACTGCTGCCTACCTGGAGTTCTTCCATCTCTGGAAGGACGTATGTCTCAGGCTGGGTGGGCTTTCCTGGCCCGCCTTTAGGTGCCATGAGTGAGAGTGGAGAAAGACAAGAAAGATCAGTGTTCCAGACTTTTGCTGGAAGTTGTGAGTGAACCCGCTTCCACCACTGAAGAAGAAAAATTCGACTTTGACCTGGGCATTTAATGTCACTAGAGGTGTCAATTAATAAAGTGCCGGCAGATGGCGCCAAAGACTAGGGAGTGCAGAGATCAGCCACTGCGACCCGGTATCCTTGCTTTGGTTTATTACCTCAAGGTTTTCTTGCATGCGTCTCTTAAGAAGCTAGTAGTGCATCAAGGTGCCCATTGCTACGTGTAAGAACTGAAAATGTCTGGATGTTGGTTGCGGCAAGAAGCGGCTTTGAAGTGCTAGTGACAGGGGAAGAGAAACACGGCAGGGAATGTAGGGGGTAGTACTTATGGCAGGCGGAAAAAAAAACTTGTTCCAGTTGTGGCTTCACTTCAAAAGCAGTGACTTCTCTGAAAAAAATGTATATGGTAAATAAAACCCTTGTAAATCCTTGCAGAAAGCCAGTTAATTGCAAATAAGTAATTGCTTGGATGCATGTAATGGTGATGATATGTCAGGAATTATTTTTTTTGCTTTGTCATCCTTTACAAAATATGTTCAAGCCTTTCTTTACTCTCATAGATACTGGAGAGACTAAGATGGGATGCCTAGATGTTGGAGCTTTATTCTCTTGCTCTCAGCACTCAGGTGAAACACACAGAGGGATTAAAAATGGATTAGATAAGCATTCTTGAGGGAGTAGAGAACTCTGGGAACAGTGCTTTGGTTATTGATTGTGAAGGATGAAAAAACTGCCTGGCCCTTTTCTGGTTTGGAAAAGCACAGCATCTACATAGACTTTTGTGCGATTTACAGCCTGCTTTTTTTTTCCTGCCCCTGCCCAGTCTTTCCTGACTTCACAGTTCTACTCAGATGTCATTTCCCAATATATCCCACAAGCCTTAAGATGTCAGTAGGACTAGAAATAAGCTGTGACCCATAAATTAATACTAAAACTCTTGCGTAATGCCAACTCGTCAATATAAAAAACTTTACTTTTAGGCAGTTCATTCTCTAGGGCGGTGTTGTCTGCCAGATTAATTCAGAACTTTATTAATTCAATAGGAAGGAAGTGAGGCCATAAAATGTCTACTGTGTGCACCCATTTTTATTTATTCTGTTGTACTTTCTGGATGATGGGTGTGGAGGATAGTAACAGGAGTATGTAATTATTATGTGTTGATTGTGCTATAAAGCACAAAAGTTTAATTAAACCTTTAAGAGCAACAGATTACAAATATTCCTGGGGAATAAATCTCTCTTTGTGAAGTAGGGTTACTGTAGTGCAGCCCAAATAGAAACCAATCAACTGAGTGCTTGCGCCCTCCAATACATATAGGGAAATATAAGAACACTGGTACCGAAGGACAAAACATCAGTGTCACAATTTTAGGAGCTGAATGTATTCTATGTGTCTCCTGCCAAATAGTCTATTAAACCTTTTAGCCTTATGCTATCTGTGACACTAGGATTTGGTCCCATTACTACTAATAGCTTTACTGTGAGAGAGAGTAGTGTGAATATCCTTCATTATTCCTACAGATAAAATCCTAACTGTAAATGTATTGTAGCATGTAATGTGTTAATGAACTGTGTTCTGAAAGTTCTAGGTTGGATTGAAAGCTGGTATACATATTTTCCATTTATTCTGTGGCTTCTGTCAAACTAATTGACTCTTCTTTATCCCTTTTCTTCTTTTCTTCCTTTCCACTCTTTTAAAAGTGCTAATTATAATTCTGAATGGCAAAAAGCGTGCTAAACTGAGCAGAATTTCATAGCACAGATTTGTAAAAAAATTTTTTTGAGTCATGGTACATGTTTCATACAATGAAATGCAATCCTTTTATAAGATGTATTTCCTTATTTAGTAGCTGTTCAGAAATGCAGTATGCTGTTTGCTTATGCACCATTATTTGTTTCACAGAAAAATGCATATTTTTTGCCACAGATATTAGTCTGGTTTCTCAAAGTACAAATAGTATTAGAGCCTTAAGAGTTACAATATTGTTTATAAACAGATCTCAAAAACTTTTATCCCCCTCAGTTGTAGGGATTTAATTTAGTAGGGATTAAAAGAAAAACTGAAGGAGTAAAACATCTCAGATACTGTGCGAAGTGTTGCAACTCCCTGTGCATACTTGGAAGAGAAACCTTGTAAGACATTTGCTTTGAGTAGTGTATGATTTTGGAGTAGCTAGAAGAGGCCTTCTGCTGCATAGTGTCTTATTCAAAAAAATATAAAGACATCAGAAGATGCAGAAGACATCAGCATCACCGCCCACAGATAGGGCAACAAAGATGATTAAGGGATTGGAGCATCTCCCTTACGAAGAAAGGCTGAGAGAGCTGGGGCTGTTTAGTCTGGAGAAGAGAAGGCTGAGGGGAGACCTTATCAATGCTTACAAGTATCTAAAGAGTGGGTTGAAGGAGGAGGGAGCCAGACTCTTCTCAGTGGCTGCCAGTGACAGGACGAGGGGCAATGGGCACAAGTTGGAACATAAGAGATTCCACTCAAATATGAGAAAAAACTTCTTCACAGTGAGGGTGACAGAGCCCTGGAACAGGCTGCCCAGGGAGGTTGTGGAGTCCCTTTTGGAGATCTTCAAGACCCGCCTGGACGCAGTCCTGAGTAATATGCTCTAACATGCTCTTGGCAATCCTGCTTCAGCAGGGGAGTTGGACTAGATGATCTCTATGGTCCCTTCCAACTCTAAAAAAAATTCAGTGAATTTCAGTGAAATCCCTCAGCTTCGATACCACACCCCTGCGGTCTAGATTAACTGAACAATGAAATAAAAAAAAAAAAATCAGAAACGATGTATGCATGACTGAGCAGAGAGGGAAATTTGCCTTGATGTGCATAGGTAAATTTATTTCATCACCTCTATGTAGATTGGTTATTACATAGCCTTTAATCATATAATCTCATACTGTGGGAAAAAGCTCAGCAAAACTGCATCATGATTTCTGCAGTGCTCTTGTCCACACTTACGATACCATGCTATGCAAGTATTTACATTCCCAAACATTTATTTAATGTATGCCTCTTCTCTTTGCCTTCCTCTCAAAATAATTAACTAATTAAACAGTGTATTTCCTGCAGAGTTCTGTTGGCCAGTATGTTTACTTTCAACTTTGCTGTTGGCTGGGGTTGCAATGCCTGCAAATCTCTGGTTTAGGTATTATGAAAGAGTTGAAGCACATTTCCTTTTCATAGTCTTGTTTCTCATACACAGATGGTATTCTTCTGCAAAGTTTGCAGAAATATTTTTGTGCTTTCTTTGCACAACCGTATTTTGATATCTTTTTGGATAAATTAAGTCTTCCTTTGTCAGGCTTACGAGTCACCAGATGCTAAGGAGGCAGGCTGAGAGGCCTAAGCTGATAGAACATTGCCATTCTGGGAAACATACAGTAAATTCCTGGTCCCCATATGCTATTGGACAGAACAACATGGTCTTCTCCCATTCTTACTAAAGAAGCCGTGTCTGTGAATGCAAGCTGTTTGTGTCACTAAGATGGGTGTATGCATTTTTGCAGGGCTTTTGTACGCAGCTATCAGTATGACACTACGTACCCAGGCTTTGATTTTGTGTAGAATGAACTGATCTTGAGACTTCCAAGGGAGGAAAACAACATCAGAAGAGAAATTCAGTATTTGTTCAACTAGCATACTTCAACTTGCATAGAAGAGATGTAAATTCCTTTGGCATTCTTTATATCAGACTGAAGTTATAGGTGACTGTGCTTACGGCATGCTATTGCTGGCTGCTGTTTCATTCAGCTTTTGTTCCACGATGAGCACTGCAATACAATCTGAAAATATATGTCATATTTCTGGACAGTCTGTGTATCACACATGCGTTGGTTTGCATTTTCATTTTCAGACTAGCCCATTCGGATTTTCTTGTCATACTGAAGGCTGCTTCATTTAGGTTGAAGTAGGAGCTGTGAAATTTCTTCTCAGTAAAGGTTTGCACAAAGCCAGCTTGCTGAGGCTCTACAATTTCCTGTTAGGTAATTGAAGTTAAATTGAGGGGCATACAAGAGAACAGACTTCATCTGATATTCCAATATAAATGCTGACACAGTTTCTCATAAAAAAAAAAAAAAGCCAGAATATTTTAGAAACTGACAATTATATGCTAATATTTCTAGACTAACAGGAAGAGAAAGTAGAATTAATGACTTCTCTGCAGGTACATCTGCCACATATTTAATAATACAAGGCATATTTGAGGCTCACAGCACTCTGCTAGTGTTATGCAACCCTTGTAATAGCGCTCTGCAGTAAATGCAATCTTGATTTGCTGCTAGAGAAAATGAAACATTTTCCAGGCATGACACTTTGATGTGCTAAGCATGTCTTCCCCTGAAGTCAGTGGATATAATTGTTGCTTGGACTATCTGTAAAAAGCTGTGCCCCAGTGGACTTGATAATACCTGTGACTAAAAATGTCCTTGTCTAAAACATATTTACAATTTAGAAGGTCTGACTGCCATAGCTCTGCACCCAGGTGGGTGCCTCAGTTTGTAGTCACTGAAGCCTTGAATGCAAACAAGCAGCAATTTCCAAACATACCTGTTGAGCTGCTCATGTCTGCTGGGATAAAGACAGAGATAAATACAGAGTAAATATATTTGCTTACAGAACAAAGTTTAATGTGGAACTACACTGTCAAGTTTTCTGTGGATGGTAATTGAGTGACATGATTTTTCTCTGTTGCCATTATCTCTTGTATAAAATTAGAACTATAATTGCACCTACCTCAGAAGAGAGTTGAAAAATAAATCTTTCTAGTGCCGAGACAGCATTGATCCAATAGAAATATGTCTTAATCTTTGTAATCATAAAATAAGAGTACCTAGATTAGGTGCCAAGCACTGCTGTCCTTGACGTTGTACATACATACACTGACAAAGGCATGCATTTCTTTTGGCAAACTGTGTTCATTCAAAATAAACAGGTTCATTCAAAATAAACTGGGTTCTTTGCTTTCAGGCTTTGCATAATTCACAGTATGACCATAAATAATATCTGTGAATCATTTAACCTGAATGAAACTCTATTTCTAATAGAGTTTACCTATAAACAGAAATTTAAAATTTTGCTGCTTTTTATTCATTTGGCTTACTCTCATTTTTATCCACAAATATTATAACCAATTATTAGTTGGTTTTAATGTAAAAATTGAATATAAGGAACACAGGCATGATAATTTCAAGAGTTGCTGGTGCATTTCTGCCTGCATACAAGATTGTTGGCAGGTGTTGAACTCACTTCCCAAAAACAGGAAACGCACTCTCAACTGGTTGAGTGTCGTCCTAAGAGATGTTCATGCTTCTTTTTGAACTACTGCACTTCTGGTTAGGTTCTATACACATGCATAGCAGATATTGTCAGGCATAGAGGTGGCCCTAAAAGAGAAGTTTTAATTTGGATCTTAACTTTCTTCACATCTAGGGACTGTTTGAAGTTCTATGTGAATCCCATTATAAGCCTAATTTCTGAAGTTCATTTCCAGTTCTGAATTTTCCATAGGCTAGTAAATAAGGAGGTTTGGGGTTTTTTTTATAGTCTGCATGTTGGGTATATATTCTTTGACATCACTGTTGACAGACCTCTTGACAGAATAGAGAAACTTTCGTTGTCCCTTAAGGAAATTTCCATTTACCCTATGATAAGAACTTTTGTCATGAATATGGAAAGCTCATATTTTTGTTCCTGCATTGTATATTATAAATTATTCCTTAGTCAGGAAATGGGGGACTGGAGTACATGAGAGTATTTCAGTTTCCAGAAATATCTCATGCTTTCCTATTGCAGTGCTGGGTAACTCACACATATGGCAAGCTCTTAGGCACCTGAGATGATATTCTCTTTGTGCCTTCCTTTTCGGTGCATTGGTATGACTGTCATTTTGTGCCTTTGCTTTAAAATTAATTTCCTCTTGCAGACTAACATCCAGTCAAAAGGACGTTTGCAGATAGATCATCTCGGCTACTGTCGAGGAGCTCCTCAGCGATAAAAATTATACATCAGTATTCATTATTAGTTCTTTCACAAGGGTTTTTAAAGAATAACTAAAGGGGGGTTTTATTTTATTTTAAGGATATAAAAATAAGAGTTCCTGATAACAACTGTTGATGTCTCACCACTGTTAGTCTCCCTGAACTAAAGAAACCAGTGTACTTCTGTTGTTATTCTTTTNTGTTTTTTTTTTTTTTCTTTTTTTTTTTTTTTTTTTTTTTTTTTTGAGCTGTAGCATCTGAAAAGCCTGTTTTTAAACAGGAAAAGCAAGCCAAGGGGATGCATTCCTGATGGTATCGTCCTTATGACTGTAGGCTCCATGTATGGGCTTTAGCAAGTCACTGTTTTTCTCCCTCAGGGCATGTCTGCACTGGAGATTGCAATGTAATGTAGAGATATCCAACCTGATCCTGACCTCGACTGTCCAGAAACAGGGAAAAGTATCCCATGGCAGAATATCTTCAGGATTGCTGTTAGCTGAAGAGCTTCCAGGTCTCAGGCAAACAAGCTGGGCTTGTTTTGATTTCTATACATTGTATCTCGGGCTTCAATAATGTTCTGTCTAGTTCTGGTTTTCTCTCCTAGGGAAAATGTTACATGTGCTATAGAAAAAGCTTTATCAATTGTGAATAACAAATGTTTGGTGGAGCCAGTAGTTTTTGTAGAATGTCTTTAATGTTTTCAATGGCTGCCCTAGCATCAGCAACTAGGAAAGAAAGCATGCTGAAGTAAAAGGGGATCACAGCTTATATCCATTCTCCTTCTAAAAGAATGTTGAAACTGTATTGAAATAGCAATAACTCTCTTTTGTTGCTACTAAAATAAATTCCTGAGAATGATGAATGAGGAAAAAAATGTTTTTAATTCTCTTGATCCAATCTGTGGATTTTAATTAGGTATCCAGTTTTAAATGTGATTATGTTTGCATGTGGCTTTAGTAGTGTCTCTTAATTCAAAGAGAAAATGTGACCATGTGATTCTCACAGTCTTCTTTAAGGTTGAAATGCCTGTCAGAAATTCTCACATGTTTTCTTTGTGACCATTTTTATTTCATTCCTCAAAACTTGTTTGTTGCTAGTCTTCTACAAAATGTGGGTAAGCTTCATTTAAAAAAGTAAACTTGAAATAAATAAATCTTGCAATTTTTGTGGTTGATAAGATTTTACATATAGAAACAATACGAAATTATAAAGACATGCTTTTGCTGACTTTTGGTCACTGCTGTGTATATGTGCCATACTCTGCAAGGCGGTGAGTGATCCTCCAGAGAAAATGTGTAAGATCCTATTTCCTTTACTTAGGGCTTGTGGTTGTTTGAGATGAAAACAAGCATTCAGAATAAAGACAGCCAAACTGACTCATTTTTTTCCCAGGCCTTCATCCATCCGAGCCAACTGAAGCCTTGTATCAGCTGGTTACTGTTCCTCACTCGTTTTCTTTCTCAGAACTTCACCAAAGGGTGGTCAGGGGCTTCGTCATCTCTCCCTTCTCTGCTTTTTACAAAAAAAAATGATGTTGCACTCTGCATATAAATCCAGTTTGTAAGGACTTAAATTGTAGAGGAATTGAACTAAACCGCCCCATCATTCACCAGGCTTCTTTGTTCCTGACCCTTTTTTGTGTCCTTTTAGGCCCCAATATGGGGTCACTTGCATGTTGGCCATTGCCTAACCATGGTCGTCTTGAAGTCAAACGAGAGCTGAGACTGTAAAATCCGAGTGCAAGGACTATGTCTTCCTAATGTGCAGTTCATGTTTCATTCTGAGTCATGCTTAAACAGGTTCAGCAGCTGTCCATTTTAGACTGCCCTATTTTCATGTAGATGTAAAAGCAGACTCTGAAATAAATCCAGGTTAACAAATATCAGCTGTGTCAATTTTAGCTAGAATTAAAACATTCCTTTTGAACCTATGTGTGTTTTAAGAACATCATGGACAGCTCACCTGAAGTGGATTCTCCTGTTTTGATTCCTGCTCTTTTGTATTCCCAGCTTTTGATTGAAAGGAATTAGGTCCTTCCAAACCAAAAATACTTTGGAAGATCAAATTTTGATTATCTGGACCTGGTCATTTTTATGTAGCTACTGTGGCTGTTATATCTGGCACAGGTGTCTCAGATAACATCCAGCTATAATCAAACCTCCATCTACCTTTATTCTACTAGTTCTTGATTCTGGGAAATACATGTGCTTACCCATATTACCAGCTGACTTGAAGATCCTGCACACAAGCATGCACTGCCTAAGTTAATAGTGTGTGTTCAAATTCAGCTTTTCTCTGTGAATTTGTTTGTCATCTATTGTCAGTTATCTCTATTTGTATTTTGTAATAGGGCAGCTCATGCATTAAAGATCCTTATTGATCAGCCATGATTTGAAGAAGTGCTATTCAGACTTGGCCTAGAGTTAAGCATAAATCAAATCAAGGACAGGGCTGGCAACTGTTCAGGCTCAAGCACCACAGTGCTGAAATCTGCATTTATTCTAACCTGTTCAGATATGATTTCTGCAATGCAGCCAGTGTCTAAGGCTGACCTTAAATCCAAAGAATCCTTTCCTCTTGGTCTGTTTCCAAAGGTTTAATCCTTTTTTGTCTTGAGTTTCTTTTATTCCTCCTTATGCCTCCACAGAATTTAATGATACTTCTGCTGCTGTTTTATTTTTCCTGAAGCAGTCCTTCACATCACTTATAGATTATTAGTATTTTTGCACTTTATTTTTTAAGTATTACTTACTCCTACTTCTGCAACTCTCTGTTTCAGCTGACATGCAAGCATACTTTGAATGGCATCAGTGCTACTCTGTCAGCCAGAGCCAATATCCCAACGTGCTATAAGGCACTCCTCCAGAGTCTGGGCTGAACATAGCCTCCACTTCTCTCTCTCTCTCTCACTGCGGTTAAAAGTTGGAAACTGAGCACAGAAATATTCCTAGCACCATCATACCACAGATCAACAGTTTAGTGAGTGAGCATTACAAATATTACAATTGGAACAAGAAGAGGAAATTAAGAAATAAGCAATGCTGCCCAAAGTACTCATCTGCAATCCTTGGAGGTAACCTGCCAATGCTTTTTTCTATTTTAAGAGGTAGAATCTTTAATAGGTATAATCAGCTGTCTGTGGCTGTGCAGGCAAGGCATTTTATTCCATTTTACTCATTTCCTTCATAACATCCTTGTATTAATCCATGTGTGCCATGTGTGCTCGGAGGAAAACAGCTTCCTTCTCCAGACTGACTGCACTGACGAGGTTACTGTGAACAGGACAGGGAAGTTCCTGACCTCATTTTCAGTGCCTGGCCCTCTAGCATCAGGATTCAGCAATGAATCAGGATGAAAGTCTTTTTGAGTCCCAGAGCTCACACTCTGCAAGTGAGTAGTGTTTGCACAGTCTGATTACATCAGAGTTGTAGAAGACATTGGGTTCTCTAGAAATTTAGTGACTTCAAGAAGCTCTACAATGTACATATGAGTTCAAATTTTTCTGAGGATTATGTGTAAATTTATTTCAGGGACAACAAAATGCACACCTTACCAGTTACATGCTCTTCAAGATAAAAAAAAAACACCTTAAAACCCAACCTTCCTAAGATTTCTTTTTTAATATTGCCATGACAGTGTGTTATTCTCTCTGACTTATTTCTTGGAAACAGCTAAGTCATTTCTTGATGAAAAGCTTTCCAGAATTTTCAGCCAACGGCATGGAATATTTTGACACGTTTATAAGAAGCTGAAGTCAAGTTGTTTTGGTGGGGAGTGGAAGGTATCTATAGTATATGGAACTCTGTGAGCCCAGAGTGTAATACACATATATGAAAATACAACCGTACTGTTAAATTGTCCAAGTGAATAGAATATGAAAGACTTTTATTCTGTCACAGGAACATAAAATACTTTTTAAAAAATTACTTTTTTTTTGCTAGTAGTAATTATGTTCATGTGGGTAAGGAAGGCTAGCAGATTTGTATCTATTATGGAAATCTGACCTTTCCTGTATATCTGTGCAAGGTAACAGGATCTTGATTTCATCTAGCGTGTAGAGATTGTATTTGCTTAGCACTGTGGTTAGAAGCTTTTCTGTACGTAGCCATAACTGATGCCATAAGCATCAGTTTTGCCATAAGCTGAGATTCCATATCACATACTCAGTATTATTCTGTCTTACGAAGATGGTGTAAATTAAATTGCACTAACACCACCTATGGATTCAGGACTATCTGATTTGCATAACAAATACTGTACACTCACCAATTAGGCTTTCTTTTCAGTCTTCTTATTTATTCATAAAAAGACGGAAGGTTTTTTCTTTGGTGGTGGTGTTGCAATGAAAAGCTGCTAATGAAGGAGTGATGAATGGTCTGCTTGTGTTGCTATTTGTATAGTTTCACCTTCATTTGCATCAGTACCAGGCACAGAATCCAAGACTCATTTTTCAGTTTTCAGTGCTCCTCTTCTTTGGCCCCTGCCTGCACTAGAGCCAACCAAACAAGCATATTTATTTTTGCCTCCTAGAATACTGAATAGGAATATTTCCCATCTTGCATCATTGGGGCCTACACATGGTGGAATGAGTCCCTCTCACTGAGCACATCTCCTTTCTTCTATTGCAGGTTGATTTGGAAATCTGACACAAGCTGGAGGATGCACAAAGTGTACTGGGAACCACCACTATACTTACCCTCAGGAACACTTAATGGAACATCTCTGTCTATCCATTTCCTCCTGTACAGAATGGATGTCTTATTTAGTACCCTTTTCCGGCAGTTCCCACACTGTGTTTGACACTGTGAAAGTAACTCCCCCTACTTCCAAAAACAGAGCAAGCACTGAGAGTGTCAAAATTGCTTTCATAGCTACCCCAAATGATTCAAATCAAAAGTTTGTGAGTCCATTCTGCAGAGGAAACAGTGGAGCAATTCCTCTTTTCCTGTAGCATCAAATGAGTTTACACAACCCACATTTCACAAGTGACTCTTCAGTTCTGGAGTTCTTTGGTTCTTCCTATTTTTCCTGTCATTTTGAAAATACATCAACTGCCAAAACCCAATGATTTTCTTTTTACAAAAGAAAAAAAAGAAAATGAAAGAATGTAGCCCTTGTTTTCTATATCTGTTCAGGAAAAAAGCTTCACTTGATTGAAAGCCAGGGAGAGGATAATGCAATCTCCCATTAGGTTTGTTTGCATCTTTTTCCAGGATGACAATTTAAGTCTGCTAGCTACAGATGGCCTTTGACAGCTGACAACACTTGCTGTTATGCCAGTGTATGACTTCATCTGTGTGACACTGCATGTGACTGCAGCTTTCTTCTTCTTTTGCTTGCAGAAACTGTTCTCCATTTCAGTAGCACCAGAATAACAGACGTTTCGCTTGCATAAAAGAACCAGAACCCTAAAAAAAATGCACTGTTGCTTATGCAGAAACTGGGAGCTTGAAAACACAGTATTGTTGGAATCTGTTTGGCGCTTTAATCACCAAGCCTGAAGTTAACAGGCAAATATGGCAAAGCATCTTTACAGCTTCAATACTTTTTTGAACCAACATTTTCCAATTCTGTTAAAGTTCACCTGGCCATTTAACGGTTTCTGTAATATCTATCTGCTGTGCATCAGAGTGTTTCTCGAGTAAAGAAACACCAAGCTTTGCAGAGCTTTCTTGGTCTGGAGCAAAGCCTGTGGACCTGTGCTGGAATACGCAGGAGCAGTTTTTGTCTCCTCTGAGTCTCGGCAGCCTCAGGGAATGCTACAACTTGAATTAAGTCATCCATCATCTAACAGTGATTGGAGTAGATTGTCGTGGATGGTATTTGACATTATTTTTATTTAGCAGCTATTCAAAATTCAAAATGATCTAAGGTATCTGCATCCAGCTGTGGAGTCCTCAACACAGGAAAGACATGGACCTGTTGGAATGCGTCCAGAGGAGGCCACGAAGATGATCAAAGGGCTGGAGCACCTCTGCTATGAAGACAGGCTGAGAGAGTTGGAGTTGTTCAGCCTTGAGAAAAGAAGGCTCCAGGGAGACCTATTAGCAGCCTTCCAGTACCTGAAGGGGGCCTACAGGAGAGATGGGGAGGGACTCTTTATCAGAAAGCGTAGTGATAGGATGAGAAGTAACGATTTTAAACTGAAAGAGGGGAGATTTAGATCAGACATCAGGAACAAATTCTTTACTGTGAGGGTGGTGAGACCCTGGCCCAGGCTGCCCAGAGAAGCTGTGGTTGCCCCATCCCTGGAGGGGTTCAAGACCAGGCCGGATGGGCCTTTGTGCAACCTGGTCTGGTGGGAGGTGTCCCTGCGCAAGGCAGGGTGGGGTTGGAACTTGATGATCTTTAATGACCCTTCCAACTTGAGCCATTCTATGATTCTAAGGCCATTCTGATTCTAAGGTAGATTGAGAGGTTGAATTTTAGCAGCACTTAATTATTAACCAGTTTAGGGATTTATGAAGTGAGTAAAGAAAATAATTGAACAGCAACTTAGTTAAAGATTCGAAGATGGCAAGATTCACACTAATTTACTAGAAGGTATGTCTGAGTAGAAGTACAAACCACAGGTTAATACATATACATGTAAGAAAAACATATAAGGGTGTGCACACATATACACAGGTCTCTGATCGTGAATTTCTTAATAGCAGATAATGCTAGCGAGCCAAAAGTTGTCACTTCTATGTCCTGTACATTAACAGATGAACAAAAGAGCATCCACATCCATAAAGCTAATGCATATCTCACAACATATGGGTGGAGAAGTGGGTAAGAGAGACTAGCCTGTAGTTAAAATTTCCCTTTCTCGGATTTAGGGTAAATACTCATGATGCATCGGCATTCCTTAAAGGGCAGTAGTTGAGGTCTGAGAAGGGTCTTCTACTGCCCTGGCCTCGAGGTGTCAGCATGAGAGGTATCTCAACTCAGGAGATTTACTGGCCACAGCCCACTGCGATCCAGAAGGGCTCAAAGGGTCTTTACTAGAATTGCTACTTAAAACAGGACCTGAGACAGTTGACTTTTTCAGATACTCTTCCACTCTGGATCGACTCAGATGGTAAGTTATGCAAGCCCAGAGCTTGCTAGATGTTGTGGTCCGGGTATCCCCCCCTCTGTGGCCATGATTCATATGGTATTCAGGAGTGATCCATTAAAGTTATTATCTTCAAGTGATAGGAGCCATGGGGACTAGTCACACTACTGTGCTCTTGGTCTGTTGCTCTCTGCCTTTTCTTCCTTTCATGTCAGACCATTATGTTACATTCTGGTCCGTTGTGCTGTTCTGCAGCCCAGGTTGGGAGGGGGATCATTCCAAGTTCCAAATTGCCTGAAGTGGGGGTTGCACCGCCACATAGGTTGAGCTCATTCCCATTCTGGCTTTTGCTTCAGAAACTGGAAAAAAGTTTATATTCTAGACTTTTCTTTTTACCACCTTTGAAAGGGCTCACAGTTTGCTCTGTAGTTGATTAATCTCTTAACTTTTCTTAATTTTTATTGTAGCTGTTTGATATAAACATGGTCCCAGGGCCTATTCCAAAGCAGCTAACAATATTGGCTTTAAAAAAAAAAAGGAGGGGAAAAAAATACTTTCATTTTTTCAAAATTTTTTTCTGTTTATTGTTCTAGGCAAATAGAGAGCTGAGATACAAATACAGTAGGATGGTTCATAGTCAGTGCATACGCATGCTGTCAGAATAGTCCATGATAGGCCTGGACTGGGGATGAAGTTTAGCAAATATTGGGCCTCATAACAGAAGACGGTAGCCAAAGAGTTGAATGTTACACAGGAACAAAACTCCAGTCCTAACAGAACACAGTGGTGGTGTTATCTGTCAGCACCTGAATTCCAGCTTGCTCTATCAGATGTGGAAACACTTTGAATGCCAGGCACGTGGCCTCTGAGTCCTTAGAATACTTGTAGTGCAGAAGGGTCTAACCATGAGTCTTCCCTCTTCTAGGAAATTCTGTGCTGTCTCTTGGAAGAAGCGATCTAGCTGGTTGCGGTGGAAGGAAATACTGGCTTGCAGGGGTAAATCAGTGTGCCCAGCTGGAGCAAGTCTCGATTGTTAAAGATAAAAATACTAGAAGCTATGTTTTTCATTCTTTTTTAATGGGACTACAGGAAGCCTCCTTTGAACTGTATGGTGCGAGCATTTCAAAGTCTTCATATTACTCATGCAGTTTTAGTAAAATTATGTGTTTTCCAATATCCAGGGAACAATGAAGAGTGTGTAGAATAATCTCTATTTGTTCAAAGATCACATTTCAAAGATGATCCTGTCTTCATCTTGGAGTCACACTCCTCTGAAAATGCCAGTGTCATGAGTCTGTAGAGCGTGCTAGAGAATAGGAAAATGAATATGTGCTAATCTGAAAATTTATTTTCTTTGAGAGGTAATGTCCTAGAGTCTGGCCCACTGTCAAAAACAGTGGATAGCCTAGGAGAGGAATGAAACATAACAAGATTTGCATTTGGTATTACTAAGGAGAACCCTGGTTCTGCAGAGCATGAGGAAGTTCCATAACAATTTCAGAAGACAGCTTATTAAAATAAAATTGAACTATCCTGGAGATGTAAATTGCCTGAGCTAGAGGGGAGTTTTGGAAATGAAGCACTCTGAAAAGTTGGTTCTGGCACCATACTGTAAGCAGGCTGAATTAGCCCTTGTCTAATGAATGAGTCATGGGATAGGTCCGTCACGCTCTTTACAAGATAACTTCTTCAAATATTGCTAGTAAAATGTTATATTCTGCACATCCTGCTAAGAAAGGGTGAGGCAGATGCTGCAGATTTAAGAGATGACAGATTTAAGAGATGACAAAATAGAATGACACTGACAAAAAGAATTTCTATCCCAGTTTCTTTAGTCATGAGGCAAACACGTTAGATGAACAATCAGGGTGACATCCAGTGTGTTGGAAGTGCGTAATTACAGTTCCTGTACTGTTCTGAAATCCATCATCTCCTCTATCAGGCAAAAATGTTTGACCCCTTCAAGCTGGCAGACATGTGGCCGGCTACATGTCATCTCTGTTGTGATGCTCAAATCACCCTCTTCATAGACATAGCTATCAAAAT
This sequence comes from Arenaria interpres, assembly GCA_013399435.1. Lineage (NCBI taxonomy): Eukaryota > Metazoa > Chordata > Aves > Charadriiformes > Scolopacidae > Arenaria > Arenaria interpres. The sequence goes on along the minus strand of VXAK01007768.1, from coordinate 6,924 downwards.
GTTAATATTATTTCTATAGAATCCCCTAACACAATTCCTCTTCCAAAAGATCTTGGATTAAAAAACAAATGTTTACTTCTTGTGTCCTTAGCCTTGTGACTGTGGATGAATCTATCTGCTCTCTTTTTTTGAGACTTAAGAACATGTGAATTTTCCCCTTGTTTAGCCTGTTCTTTATCTAGTGACTGTGAAGTTGAGCCCTTGGAAAGGACATAGAAGAATAGCAGCTGCCTGGCTGTGAGAAATCATTTTGGCTGGCAGTTTGTGAAAGAACACAGTCTGTTAACTGGTAGTGATATAAATATTCAGGACTGGATTGACAGTATGCAGGACATATGCCTGCTGGGAATAGTGAAACTGAGACATGACTTTCCTTCTTTTGTACTCCTTTTGTGAAGACATGAAGCACATCCAGCAGAACTTTCTTTCCTTCCCCAAGATAAGCTGTTAGAGGACAAATCGAACTGAGCTGCGAGGAGTTTTTCTTGGTGTTGTTTTCCACTTGGTTTCAACTTCTGCAAAAAAAGCCAGAGCTGGTAAGTGAATATGGTTTAGATAGCTTGCTGCACCCTTCCCAAAGTGCTGAGTCTCAAGGCTGCTGTTGCTTCTCCTCAACTGACGAGAGGCTGTGTAAATGACAGAGATTGCTTTGCTGTTGGCTACACTGGGCCAGTTTTTTTGTAGTTCACTTTATTGCCTGTAAGTTTGAGGCCTGATGCAAAGGATAATTAATTTTGGTGACAGTGAAGAAGCAGCTCTCAGTGACAGAGGGCTGCATTTAAAAGCTAATTAATATGGTGACATCAGTACTGAAGATACATATTCCCAGAACTTTAAAACTGATTGTTAGAGCCCTTTTTAACTTACCCACTCTGGGTCAGATGAAACCAGTATGATTACTCAAAAGCACTCATAATATCCAGATGGGCTGAACAGTAGAGCTAAGCTAAGAAGTTGCAGTTTTGCTTATCAGTAGACCAAAAACTGCATCAGATCTGAGATTTTCCCAATAATATAGACTAGGACCTAGATCTGTTTGTGTGTATTACGCAGTTCCATGTGAAACAGAACCATTTTGTCTATGTACTTACATTTATGCCCTTTATTTCCCCTTTTCTTTTGGGGCATTTGTGTATGCAGCACCTGAGTGCTGAGTGCACCTCAGATGAGCTCTGAAAATTGCAAACTACCAGATAGTGAAAGGAAACCAAGACTGACTTTCTGCTTTGTTCTTGCTGACACATACTGTTTCTACTTCACATTCTTACATTGCTGAGAAACCCTGTCATCTGCAAACAAAAGCAGTTCATGTAGTATAGAGCTGTGTCCAGAATGTAAAGAGGGAGATATCTGTAGCCAGCCTACAAGAGCTTGCCACATTATTTCCATGCACACAAAAACTTACTTTTTGACACTAGATTTACTGCCCTGAGAGGTAACCTTTCTGCATCTAATCTATGTTGTGTCAGGAATTTTTTCTGAAGGCTTGACTGCCGTATTCTTAAGCGGTAAATAAAAAGCTAGTGTTAAGTTATGAACTTTGTTCCAAAGCATCAGTCAATATTGTATTAAAATTACAGCACTTGGGATTACTGTTATATTGTATAGTCTTAGCCAGCAGCACCTGACTCAAGGCTTACTGAATATGTCTCCATACCCTTGAAAAGGCAAGTAGATTTAGTACTATATTGCATAAATTCTTGTAGAATTTCTCTATTTATTCTCAGTAAAACACTTACTGGAATTTGATGCTGTAGTATCTTTAACTTTTTGTTTTCTGCCCACTTTTTCTGTCCTGTCATGCCTTTATGAGCTCTGAGGATGAAAAAATCAAGGCTGAGTTGTGGATTTCTTTCTGAGCCATACACCAGCATTTAACCAGTAAGGGTCAGCTCTGCCCTTGGATTTTTAGAAGTGTAGCCCTAACTAGGAAATGCTAAGACTGCAGGATTATAGCTGAAAAAAAATAATTTGGTCCCAGTGGTGAAAAAATAGAACATTTTCTCAGCCAAAAGCTGAGAAATGGACTGGCTATATTTGTATTGCTGCAGTGACACATTGCAAGACTCAAACCAAGAGGGCACAGCTGGCTCAAGATCCTTAATCGAAGATATTTATGGCAATGAAGGATTGTCAACAGTAAGCTGGTGTTAGGCAGGTGGCAGTGCACAGAGTACTGTGAGGAGTCTCACCACATTCGAATTTGCCATTATGTCTGCAGCGGTCTTCTGTCCTTAACAGGGGACTTGTAGTTGGGCTTAATGGGCTCTGACTAATGACTAAAAAGGAAAAAAGATGAAGAATTAGCTCCTCTGTGATTTTCCTTTCCTTCTTTCACCCATCCTTCACAGGCTGTAAATGGATTTTCTGTAGCTGCTACGTTTCACTGGGAAAATCAACACAATGTCTTTTTAGATGATTACTCGCTATCTGTAAGGTTTGTGCTCAGCTCTTGCACTGTAACAGCGAGAGACTGAGAGGAAACAAGGAGTCCTTTCAGTTACCAAGTGAGAATTCTCTCTGGGGTGTCTATGGGAAAAAAAATGCCCCAACGCTGCTCATCCCCAAGGCAGTAACAAGACATGGCTGGCCTCATTGTGACCTACCACGCTCTGGACGCTTTGTTTCTGCAACCATCATGACTACCTGGCTCCTCTTTAAACAGCTACAACAGTGCATACTCAAACATGCTGTGTAAACATCACAGAGAGAGAAGAGCCTGCAAAAATGCTCACGTTTTCAACATTGTTTCAGTCCACTGTCTACATATTTAGAAGGCTTCAGATTTCAAGATACTCATGATCTAAAATATGTAAAACTAACAGCTTTTTTTGTTGATAAGTTAAGAAATGTAAAGTTTTAGTTTGTCCTTCAGGCTTAGCAAATAGTTCCAGCTTCAAGGAAACCTCTTGTGGAGTAAGTTCCCTGATGTCCCATGTTTGCAATCTATTTGCAGAGAGCTTGGCATACACAATATCACAATGTTTGTACGAAGTGTGTTGAGTCAGTATTTCGCTTCTGAAGTCCTGAAAAAGAATGAGGAAGATTCATGAGCTGAGAATACTGCTATCTGTACAAGAAAGAAAAAAAAAAAAAAAAACAAAACAGAAAAAAGAAGAAACCTTTATAATTCCATTAGGAAAAAAAAAATGCTGTCCATATTGACAGTAAGTCCTTGCTTTGATGAGGCTGTAAGGCCTGCAATAGGGCAGGAAAGGAAAACCATTTTATACAGGAAAGCATTTTTTTCAAAGCTGAAGAACCTAAAAATATGTGGCCTTTTTTTCCAAGCATATGGAATCCCCAAACAGATGTAGACATCAACTTCTTCCAAAAGCCCAGCACGGTTATGCCGCTATTCTGTGACCAAAGAGAGAATGCAGAGACTATTTAATTGGGGGTTCCTACCAGGGTATCTATGGAAAAAAAATGCCCCTGTGCTGGTTTTAAAAATGTGCTTTGCAGATGAAAACTTGTGAAGGACCAATGGGGGATGGAAAAGAGAAACCTACTTTCACAGAAGGGTAAATGTATAGACAGTTTAGACTACAATTTTTGGCTCAGTACATCTGAAATATTTGAGAGAATTTTACGTGACATGTTTCTTAGAACTGAGGGATATCTTGGTTTGTTTTAACAAAAACATTAAAATTTATTAATAGTCTGTGATAAGCTTATTGTCAGTTTTAAGATCAATCCAAAAAAATATATTTTATTTTGCGAAGAGATGATAAACTCTGAGTACACTACAAATGAGAGAGAGTTTCTCTTGACCAAAACTTGAAGTGACTTGAAGTGACTTGAACTCTCACAGGTGTGTGAAGTTTTAAAAAGGAGCTATTATAGAAAGCTTATCTGTGGTTTGCTAGTATTACAAAGGCATTACCTAGGTTGGTTAAGAAAGAAAAGCCATTTCAGCACTCTGCAGAGTATGTCTTAGTATTTTAAGAGCTGAAAAAGGTTTTCTTATGACTGCTTCTTTTTTGACTTATGCTTGTATATCCTTTTTTGTGAAAGGATTCAGATGCTACTGCTTGTGGTTTCAAGACTTCATTGGTTTAAGAACGTAAATGTTGACAGCCTACATAGAATGAGTGACATGTAGTTTATGTAGTATAGACTGATTTTACCTAATCATGAAGATACAGGTATTTATAGATTGCACAATGGCTTGTTGCCTCTAAAATAACAAAATCTGTAAATGTCTATTGTTTGGAATTGGCCTCCTAGAACACTTGCTTTTAATATGTAGGCCACACTTGAAGGAAAGCATCAAACTGCTTTGAGCTGTCATTCTTCCCTAACTTCCCTTTTCCACCAAGCCATATCTATATGCACAGAGCAGTGCGACTTTTCATCTCTCTTGGCACTAAATAAGAAACCCACAGTCTTCAACAATGTATTGATTTGCTTTAACTAGGTAACACATGGAGATAAATTTTATGTTTACAAAGGAAGGTAAGTAGTAGACAGAAAATGAATTCTGCTGTTTAATAGTCTAGAAGTAAGCCAGAAAGAACAGTAAAGCATGTTGTAGTATAGAATAGTGCCTTGTATGTGTCTCTAAAATGGTGAAGTCAAGCTATGAAGATTTAACGGCTGTTGAACTTGGTGGAAAGAGTCTCTAAGGAGTTGCGGTGATCTGGAGTCTAAGGCTGGGGGAAAGATTTGCTACCATCTCAAAGCTCTGTGTCCTCTTTACTATGCAGCAATGAATTTTTTTCAATATTTCCCAAAATAAAAAAATTAAAACGTTTTTGTTTAAAAACCATTAAAAAATTAGTAGGCATTTGAAGGAAACAAGCATAGAAAGACAGAAATACTATAGAGGAAAAAAGGAAGATGATGTGGACCAAACAGAATGAAGACAGAGTGTGTTGAAGTGAGGTCAGAAGTTGTTTTTAGAAAGTTTTCATTTTGAGGATTTGGGTGTATGATTTTAAAAAAGAATTTGACTCCTTCTTTGTAAAGAAAAGCAAATAAAAGAAGGCAGGAGTATTTAATAAGTCATGGCTAGGAACTGGCTATTATTCTGTCCCCTGAGGACCTTATTTGGACTTTTTGTTTTATTGCAGGAAGTTGTAAAGCATACTTTGACTTCAGCATTGATGTGGCAAAGAAAGTTTGAGATAGCAGAGAAGGCCACTTCCTGAGAAAATGTAATGACTCAGAGGTGACAGCAGCTGAAGTGACTCCCAGTGAGGCTCGGTTACTCAGCATTATTGTCTGACTGGGCTAATTCTGACACTATTCTCAGAGATACGTTGGTGAAAGATCAAAATGGAGAAGGCTCTGCTGCGTCAAAAGGAAGAATGGTTTGTGAGGTAATATATACTACAGCTGACTGAAAGATGACAACGCATTGCAGTCTGGGATATTTCTTTTTAAAGCTGTTGTGCGATGCTTACTCAATAAAAATTGAGAAACGAAGAGGCTATTCCAGGGTCACTCTTCTGGACTTTGCTGTGTTTGCATTTACAGTTAGTAAGTCTGCTTCTTGACAAGAAACAAGTGTATTAACATGGGCAAGCATAAATTACACAGGTTAATTAATCTAATCGAGGTTTGCTGGTTTATTGTAGCTAAGGACCTGGGCAAAATAAGTGTAGCGTGTAGCACAATTATAATGTACCTTCAATTAACATAAAATTATAAACACTTGTAATTGCTAGTTTATCTAGTAAATAACTGAAATAGACTCAGTCATTCATTTCTGTTTGAACTCCATCTGTAAGAAGCAGTGGCAGATTTTCTGAATCAGATATGTAAAATAACCGTAATAGCTTGTGTTCAGCCATAAAATGAGACATTTGAACATGGTAGATCACCCAGCATTTTTTATACCATGAAATAATGAAGTGGTAAAATGCTCTTAGTACCCTA
>VXAK01007754.1:570-22110 GCA_013399435.1 Arenaria interpres | reverse complement strand
AGAAGGACACCAAATTCTTTGGGCATGATTTGCCCTTAGTGAAGCCATGTTGGCTGTCACCAATCACCTCCTTATTTTCCATGTGCCTTAGCAGAGTTTCCAGGAGGATCTGCCCTGTGATCTTGCTGGGTACAGAGGTGAGACTGACTGACCTGTAGTTCCCTAGGTCTTCCTTTTGTCCCTTTCTAAAAATGGGGATTATGTTTCCGCTTCTCCAGTCAGTGGGAACTTCACCAGACTGCTGTAACTTCTCAAATATGATGGAGAGTAGCTTGGCAACTTCACCTGCCAGTTACCTCAGGACCTGCAGATGAATCTTATCAGGTCCCATGGATTAGTGTAGCTTAAGGTTCCTCAGATGGTCTCAAACCTTGTCTTCTCCTACAGTGGGCAGTTCCTCATTCTCCCAGTCTCTACCTTTCCTTCTGCAGCTTGGGTGGTGTGGTTAGAGCCCTTGGCGGTGATGACTGAGGCAAAAAAGTCATTGCGTACCTCAACCTTCTCCATATCCCAAGTAACCAGGTCTCCTGGTTCCTTCTTGAGCAGACCACATTAAAAATTACTAAAAAATTAAGCGTGTGTTTAAAATGTTAGCCTAGACAAGAAACATTGCTGCAAATGGGAACCATATAAAGCCAGATTGTCCTCAACCTGTCAAGTTGCTCTCAAACTTAAGTAACAACCTAGCCTGCTTGGCTGCCAAATTGTTTCTAATAGTTGCATTTTGTTTCAGGTATCTGATATAAAAGTAGAAAGTACTTGCTAAATGAATTTCTTTGTGTACCAGATATTTTTATAGAATAGGAAAGTATATGGCATAGAGGTCAAGATGAAATGGAGATTAAGACTCATAAAAGATGGCCACCAAACCTACCACCACCCTCCAAACTTAAAAACCCTTTGGTTTTGAAGTCCTTTGCCACTTTTACAATGCACATCTCTTTTTTGTGCCAAAAAAGTGAACCAGTAGAGCTGAGCTTGACTCCAGAGCTAGAAAAGTGACTCTGAATAATTGAAAAAACTGAGTTTCCTTTTCCAATATGTTTTTGGGTGTTGATTATTTTATTCATAATTTTTTTTTAAATTATTTTGTATTATTGTGGATTTGACATCTGAAGAAAAAAATTATAAAAGCTGTTCTTTCAGTTTTTATTTTGTTGTACTATGTACCCAATGAAATTTGATATGAGATATCTTATTTTCCCTTTTGCAGTATGGATTGTTGTAAAGCTGGCACGGAACTTCAGAACATTAAAGAGAAGAATCTTGCAAATCCTAGGAATGCCAGAGTTAAAAAATTAACATTATTTTTGAAGAGAAAGAGTGGGTGATCAGCATGCAAGTAATTTGGCAATGGCATTATTTCAGGGAGCTCTGGAATATGAAGAGGAGAGGTTGGATGGGTTGTAATGTCAGAACCCACTTATTTTTCCTACACTTACATTCCATGGCTTGCTGCAAAGGGCAGGATAGAAACAGCCCAAAGAATAAATTACTGTGTTACATTCTATGAACATCCCAGAACACCATGACCACCAAAACAAAAGGAGGAATTGCTTTTTTTTACTTTCTTTTTTAGTGTAGTTAAAATAACCTGAAACAGAGAAACTGCCCAGAAGTGAAATAATTCCTTTATAAAAGTCTTGTTGCACTGCCCAACTCTGTTACAAGGTTTTATGTTGGCTTCTGTTTGGTTGAAAGAATATTAAGATGACAGTTTTGGTAAGTTTAAAATAAGATGTATTTTTACCCAATGGGAATCAAATCTTAATTCTAAAATGTTTGACACTTACCTTTAAGCTCTCAAAGACAACTGCTTAAAAAATACTTTTTCATGTGAGACTAATGCAAATGTGGGTTTTGGGGGTATTTTTTTCAAAGAGATGTTTTTTTTGAGATTTCAGTGGGGTGGATTGTGGGTCTTTCTAATTTTATTTTATATGAGAAAAGGTATAGGTTATGCATTCTGAGAGTCTTCTCAGAGATCTTTAAAGTATTTTGCTCTCGTTGCTTTGCAGTTTGTTTTGTGCCTGTTCAATTTATTCAGGATTATATTTCTTGTCTTCCAGGATGAGAGTCTATTTTAAAGATAAAAAAGCAATAAGTTTATTATAGCTGTGGGTCACATAATGGGAATTCTGCACCATTACTATGGCATGGATTTACTTACATGATTCCACTTAATATCGGTTGTGTAGCTGTACATTTTCACAAGGGTTTTTTTATTTTTTTAATGATTTACATGAAACTATCTTGTGAATGAATGCTAGAGAGCATTTTCACCAAGCATATTGTCGATCTTGTCCATTTTATTAGATAGGGACATTTATTTTTGCAGGAGGAGTGTTTCAATCTCTCCTACATACAGCTCTGAGAGATTTTTAGTACTGCAGAAGGCTCTCTGTCTGAATAAACACTAAAAATTGCTGTTGGTTTCTAGATTCTGCAGTAAGAGAAATGAACGTCATAGCCTTCACACGTTCTAATGGGGTAAAAAACATGTAAGATTAGTCTTCAGGGTCTTCAGCGTCTGTATCTCGAGAAAATGATATTTCTTGAGAATGTTCAAATTAACAGAACGTAGATACATCTAATAAAACATACTGTGCAAATTATGGAACTAGTAGTGACAAATCTGCATTTGGACATCTCAAGAATTTTATTTGTAGTGGTTTCAACGTACTTGCGTTGCTGACAACCTTTTTTTTCTCCTGTTTTCATCCTAACTTCCTCCCTTGGCCTCATTTGTCTTTGAAAACAGCATCTGATCTCTTGAGACAGCAGTGTATTACTTTAGTCAGAATCTATCACTTCAGAGTTTAGCTAAACCTTTGAAATATACAGTTAGGAGTAATCTTCAGTACTGAAGGGGTTTATTGTTATCCTGTTAAGAACTTTTCACAAAGGTTGATGGATGCATGTGTTGTAGTTAGGAAATCTATGTATATTGTGTGTGTATGCTAATGAATCAGGTATGCTTAAGCCTTGTTCCCTTAAATTTTTATGTGTGAACACATAACCGTGGAAAGAAAATCATAATTAGTCTCCAATATCCTTTGAAGTATCATTGAACATTCTTTCTTTTCTGCATGGCAGGAGGAATGCCAGAACTATATTCGAGTGCTTCTTGTGGGAGGCAACCATCTCTTTACCTGTGGAACCAACGCATTCACTCCTATCTGCACCAATCGGACGGTATGAGTTAAATGTTTCACCCTACAAGCCTGAGTCCCTGTTCTGGACCAGCAGTTTAAAAGGCAGAGAAGGCTGTGGTTGAGTCCAGGTTATGTGCGTATTGATGGGTGAGCTGATGTGTAAAAGGCTGATTTAGCTAGTAGCAGGCCAAAGGGGAGAGTTTACCAATGACCCCTTTTTGCAGTCTTTTCCTCAGCTATGGGAGACAGCACAGCTACAAGTTCCTCCTACATGCCAATTTTCACGAACTTTAGGTATTTCTAAGGCTTCTGCCAATCTGTCAAATTTGGTTGGCATCAACTGGTTTAGTTATAAAATGTAGTTGGGTAGCTGCATATTGTATATGTATTGTTCTGGAGAAGATGAGAGTACCTGTATTAGTGATTTCTGACTGGCAAGAATGAGAAATCTCAGTTGAGAAAATCTGTCATTCTGTTTCTGAAAAAAACCACAATTTGTTGTAGTTTATGTGTACCAAAGAAAGAGAGTCCATTAAAGATCAATAAGAGTCATAAAAAAAAAATCAAAATGTCACTGTTTGGACTAAGCTGGCTATTTATTTCAGGAGGGGAGAAAAGTTTAAATACAAAAAATAACCGTAGCACAAAAAACCTCCTTGGCACATTTATTATATTTAAACCTATTGTACCTGTGTTTTCAAATAACATATTAACATCATACTGTGGTTTATGGCTGAAAGTATTTGGATACTAAATCAGAGAGATAGTTCTGCTGCACCATAAAGTTCCTTTCTTTAATCTAATTTTTCATGTGAGATTCTTTCCTTGAACACACCAACAGAACACAATTTGGGGTTTCTTGTTTTTGGTTTTTTGTTGGTTGGTGGGTTAGTTGGTTTTGTTTTGTTTTTTATTGTTTCATCACTTTCTATGATGAATACCTTAGTTTCTTCTGGCCATCAGAACTGGTTTTGGTTTTCATAATAACAATCTGTGTAGAGATAATTCATTTTTGACTTGCTTCTGATATAAAACATTTTAGGCCTGGTGGCTAATGATTAACTTGCATGTTTTATGTACCAAAGGAGCAAAAGCGGGATCAGACAACATTACAGTAAAACTTTCTATATGAGACAGTTTAAGAATGATGTAAAGGTCAGTTCGTTACTGTTGTACAATACCAAAGCAGATAACTGGTGTTTATGATAGGATTTTGCTGAGATTGATGCAGCTTGGCTGAAATGATATTTTTCAAGTCATTTTGATCAATTTTTCTCACTCTTTTACAGTTAAGTAACTTGACTGAGATACATGATCAAATCAGTGGCATGGCTCGTTGTCCTTATAGTCCCCAGCACAACTCTACCGCATTGCTCACTTCCAGTGGGGAATTGTATGCTGCTACAGCCATGGATTTTCCAGGAAGAGATCCTGCCATTTATCGCAGTCTGGGGGCACTCCCTCCTCTCCGCACTGCACAGTACAACTCCAAGTGGCTGAATGGTGAGTACCGATGGACCATGAGACTCATCTCTTTTGAACCCATGTTCTCCAGATTCACAGTCCTGAAATTCCATTCTGAGAATTTGAATGTTTTTAGAGTACGGTTTATCTCATTTTAAAATTATTTTGCCTAATAGGTTTTTATTTTACTAGTGTAAGGATTATGGCAGTTAATTAATAAAACTGCAGCTTGCAGATTTGCACTTTAAAAATATAGGTCATGTTTGCATGCATAAGGATGAGCTGTACTATATCTCTCAGGTGCGCTTTCGTGGCAAAGCTGAGTCAGCCAAGAGCAGTAGCTTGCCTTGAGCATTCTTTTGTTGAGTCCTTCAAAAACCTAAGGTAGAGAATAAACAGTTTAGAATGAACTGAATTCTCTTAGCTTTCCCTGCAGGTCCCAGCCTTGACAAGCAGAAAAAGTAGTGTTTTCAAGCTGCTTAGGTGGCAGACTGATGTTTTTGACGCTTATTATAGCCAAAGGGTAGGGACTAGTCTGCAAAATGTATCATTAAATTGTGTTGTAGCAATGACTCCTGTGTCACAGTTGTTAATCACCCCATGAGAATTTCCATCTGGGAGAAGCTGTATTCCTGAGATGTAACAGGGCCAGTTGCCATTTTATGTATTACTAAAAAGAAGCAGGTTCTACTAAAATGAAAATTATTATTTAAAATAAAATGTAAAATTAAAAAATTAGGCATATTATAATTGGTCCATGCTTGTCCCAGTAGAAAAAAACCACATTATTTTCATAACTCCTGCTACGTGACACAACAGTCACTATTCCCACATTTCATGTTATGATGGGATTATTCTCATGTTTGAAATTAAATACAAGTATAAATCCTTCCAACTTCAGAACATTAGGTCAGCTGCAAGTGACAGACTTTATTTTAAATATTTCATTTCTTACTGAATGCTGAATTGTGCACGTTTGCTTGGTGTATTTTCATTGTACAAAGAAGCCATCAGAGGTAGCTTGGAGAAATTTGTGACCTTCTCTGAAGGTCAGCTGATTTTAGCAGCCCAGTTACCTATGGAAAATGGAGGAGAAATGTCTTCTGGGGTATCTTAAGAGTTGGGGATACATCTGCTTTTATGTCAAATTTTCCTGCATGCAACTCAGTGCCAAAAAACTGCATTACTTCTTCAGTGCTTGGATTGAAGTGAAGATTTTGCTGCTTTCAGTGAGAAAGTAACATAGATCATCCTACAAGAAAAGTCAGTCGTCAACTGGAACAGGAGTTTCCTAGTCCATATCTGTTCACCCATAGTAGCTGACAGTTACTCTCATTCAGTCTTCTTTTAGGGGTGCACGTGCATGCATATGTGTCTGTGAATGTTTCCAATTCAAAGTAAGTTTTTCTTCTACATCCATGTTTCCTTCAGAGATGCAATGGTTTTTCTCACTTAGATTTTCTACTCTGCAAGTTGCATTAAACCTATTCAAACCATCTCTGGTGGTAATGGCAGTACTATAAACCACAGCTGATTATCTTGCTCCATGTTTTACAGCTACGCAGTAAAGACATTTTTTACTTTAATGGCTAGGGCACGTCTCCCAGTGCATTCAGGGGTTTTCAGTGCCATCAATGAGGCCAAACAGACATGCCCATGTGCTTATGCAGTCTGCTGTCAGTGTTCACTGTAACTTGCGGTGAAGGATCCTGAAAGATTCCATGGGAAACTCTGAATCTTCATCACAGAGGAAATCTTGATCCTAATTTTAATTGTTTGAAGGTCTGTAATCACAGGAACTGTGACACACAGTGTAGGAAGGGAAACAGAGCTGATGTGTCGTGTCTGGGATGAGATCCCACATACCATACTGCAATTTCAGCTTCTGGAATCACAGATATCACAAATAAAGTAACTTTAAGCTGATGGCCTGCCAGGGTCATGTATTTATTATCAGATCCTGTCTTGTACTGGGGGCTTAATAGGTCTGGGCGCAGTCTGCATCAGCTGAATAGGTAAGTTAGCAGTTATTTTCAGCATATGTTATTAAGCACCATTCTGATCAGGTGCTTAACCTTAGCAGAGTAAAGAGAAGTCATCTCCATGAGGAGATGCCGTCAAAGGACCAGACTACCTTAGTGTTATGACCTGAGGATTTGCCATGGTACAACAGTTCTGCAGGTTGGGTTCCTCACAAAGAATTTATCTGCTGACAGTGAAGGGACGGACACCGTGTTACCCTCACCTTTCTTACCAGCTCTGTCAGTACTCTCTCACTAATCTCAATCAAGAGGAACATGATCACCCAGTCGAGTTAGCGACTGCTGCAAACTAGCACTCTTCCCATCCAACAGCCCAGCTGGTGGCAGGATAGTAAACCCGAAGATGTGAAACAGAGAACCCACCTGTCCCTCTCATGATGTCGCATTTTTGCCTTCTGTTTTCATGTAGAGAAAAAAATAATGCTTGAAGTTACTCAAGTGATTATATTTATGCACAAACAAATGAAGAAGGAAAAAAGGCTGCTTACCAGTAACCTATTCTTTAAGGCATGTTGTTCTGGTACCTACTCTCCTTTCTCTTTCTCTCTGAGTCTATGTTCAAGTACTTCTGTGCTTGAGAGAAACGATTTGAGGTTATGCAGCGCACACTGAGGATTACGTCTAAAGCAGAGAGCTCTTCCATTGATTTCTTCTCCTGACCAAAGCAATCAGTAAGACCTTGAGCTTCAGCAAAGTGCTCAGATCAGTCAAAGGCAGCATGTTGCTAGAATGTTATAAAATTACTTTTGTAGTATTTCATAAAAAGGAATAGTCTGCCTTAGCAGTCTGCTTTGGAAATTATTAAATGATAGCAAATAAATAAATCTTTCATTAAGAAAAAAAGTACACCCTGATTTGCAGCTGGCATGCTGATTCAAATGATATTCAGAGTTGACTGTTACAGTGTGCTCCTAATTAGACTTTCCTTTAGAGTTGATGTGCAAAGTGCAGCAGGGGCAGAATTCATCATCATTTGCTTTAGAGGACAGAAACAAATGGAATATTTGTATTTGTAGTCTACAAGCTGCAGTGGGTCCAGATTGGTGAGGAAATGCCTCCACTGCTTAGACTTAGAAACTATTTCTATAGTCCAACGCTCACAGTTAGTAAAATTATTTCTCCTTTCAATTCACCCCCTCAAATCAGTGTATGTTTGATCTGATGCCTCATTGTGAAAGTTTGCCTTAGTCTATTATGTCTGTTTGCTTCACTTAGCCAATAAAAGGGCAAAACAGATTAAAGAAAAAATTAAAATCCCAATCAATCCCTTTCTGTTTCCTTACATGGGGAAAGACTGGGACATTCGGTTTCATAATTTGTCAGATGCCTTTGCTTACAATTGCTTGGATCTTCAACTATCTTGAAATACATTGTAGTTGTTTTCTTTATCTTAGACATACAATGATAGACGCTATTGGAACACATTAAATAAGTAAGAACTTTGTTCTAAATGTCAAGTCACGTCATCCTTGGGCAGACCATACATGATTAAAATGTAATCTTATATCAGACGTAGTCCTCAAGCAGAAAAAAAATAGTTAAAATAAAATTTCATACAGATTAGAAGCCTTCCAGCTGAGAAGAGTATAGAAATGTTTGGATTGTTCTGCTTTGCTGGTAGACATAATATTATCACATTTTCTTCCTGCTGCCCTAAGCATTTGGTTATTAGATATTCCTAAAATAGTTCTTCTATCTTAAAAAGATTTTACTTAATAAAAAGCTTATTAATCTAGAACAGGTACTTTTAATTTTCACAAGTAACATTAAAAGTAAAATTCTTACAAAGGTGGCTTGGTTAGCCAGTTTTAATACAGGTTTGAATCCATTCCTATTATTGTTTGTTAGTGGACTTTTATTATAACCCTTGCTGCTAGTAGGATATGTGGAGAAAAATTATACCCTATGAACAAAAATTAATCCTTTCACTTTTGCCTTTAAGGATTAATGGAAATAGCTATAATAATTCAGGGTTATCCTTTCATTTTTATGTTTTTTAATGAAAATCCTTGTAATTGCCTAGTGCAAGCTTTTCTTATTATAGAATATTTTATGTAACTCAAAACCAGTGTGTTCTTCAGATGTGCAATTTCAGAGAGAGAGAGACCTGACTGAAAATATGTAAAGCATATGCTACCAGTTGTTGCAGTTTTTGCTTATTTTGCAAGAACATAGATAATTACTTTCCTTTGGTTGTGCTATCCATAAGGTTGGTTTTCTTCTTTTGAGTGCATCATGCTTTTTGCCAGTATCCTAAAATGGGAGGGAAATGCCTGCTGGTTTTGAAACCCAAAGTTAGAGTTCTTCACTGGAGCTGACACTAGACAAAAAATTTGGGCAGTTTTGCTGTATTTTTCCATAAAAAGATGTACAGAGTAGGAGAGCAGTAAGTTGATGTGAGATGGAGGTACCTTCCCTGACCTCCTTTCTCCAATGCCAGAGTAAGTTATTAAAAAACACCTTCATAAAATTTCCTCACACATCTAAAATAGAACCATAGAATCATTTAGATTGGAAAAGACCTTTAAGAGTCAACCATAAACCAAATGCTGCCAGGTCCACCACTAAACCGTGTCCCTAAGCTCCATGTCTATATGTCTTTTAGGTACCCCCAGGAATGGTGACTCAACCACTTCCCTGGGCAGCGTGTTCCAGTTCTTGATAACCCTTTCAGGGAAGAAATTTTTCCCAATATCCAATCTAAACCTTGCCTGGTCCAACTTGAGGCTGTTTCCTCTTGTCCTATCACCTGTTACCTGGGAGAAGAGATTGACCCCCACCTCACTACAACCTCCTTTCAGGAAGTTGTAGAGTTATAAAGTTGTCTTCTCTCAGCCTCCTGTTCTCGGGACCAAACAGTCCCAGCTCCCTCAGACGCTCCTCATAATTTCTTGTAGTGAGGTGCCCAAAACTGAACACAGTATTTGAGATGCGGTGTCACCAGGGTTGAGTACACGGGGACAATCTCTTCCCCAGTCCTGCTGGGCACACTATTTCTGATACAGGCCAGGATGCTGTTGGCCTTCTTGGCCACCTGGGCACACTGCTGGCTCATACTGAATTTCGCAGTCAAGTAACGCTCCCAGGTCATTTTCTGCTGGGCAGCTCTCCAGCCACTCTCCACTAAGACTGTAGCGCTGCATGGGGTTATTGTGACCCGAGTGTAGGACCCAGATGGTAGAGACAGGCAGCACTTCCCATACGGGTGGGATTTTTTTCTTGTTATCTACTCAAGATAAAACAGTAAGGTCCTCATTCCATTTATGAAAAGACTAGGAGGCTACTGAGAACAGAGCCTGTTCTTTCATATCTCATCTAGCCTGCTCGTGTCAGGTGCCAATTGGAGAGGCTGAAAGAGGAAGAAAAGCACCCCTGAAAGCAGATCATCTGTGCCCAGCTGTGGAGAGGCGTGACAGGAGCATCAGCCTCATTAATGCTGCAGAAGACTGTAATACACAGTGAGCCAGAGAGAATGAAAGAACTTAGAACTGAAATATGTCTCAACCCAGGAGAAAGTAGAAAAACGGACAAACTTCAGGGAGCATGAATACATGAAAAATAGCATTCACTAAAGACAGGAGGAGGACAGAAATATTGGAGGCAGAGATGGAATTTTAGTAGCAGACATACCAAATCTTAAGGTGAAAAGGAAAGGGGATGATTATGAAAGTGAACTCTGGTTTACTTTCTGTTGAGGAAAAATAAAAAAGGAAAAGGGGACCAGGGCCACAGGGAAAGCCCTTTGATCATCTCCCTCCCTTCAAAGCTAGTTCAGAGAAAACAAAATAAATCTTGGTCGACGTGTTTGGAGAGAAACGGGTAAGCCATCACAATTGGGTTTTCTTTCCACACCATACCTGCTAGTTGGCAAAATCTGCCTCAAGAAAGCTGTTTTTTGTTTTGTTCTTGTGTATGTGGAATTATGGATTCAGAGTGTTAAGTAACCATCCAGACTTCTGCATTTTTTGAGATATCCCTATAGCCCGAACATCTAGAGGTTCTGAGTGAATTAATTCTATATTTTTGATCCTTGATCCTCCCCCAGTATCCTGCTATGCAAGGTGTCTATCCAGTGAATAGAGAAAAATCCACTGAACTCCAGATGGGGCTCTCAAGGACTTAAGTAGGTAGATAGAGAATAGTTTCTGCCATTAAGTTTGTCACTGGCAAATTTGCATGAGCACAATTATATAATAAGTTGCAAAATTTTATGCCATGTAAGAACATTTATCTTGAAAATGAAAGAGATTTATTTGAAATAAAAAACAGGCAGTAAACCAAGGAATTTTGAAATGCCAGATTTGAAAACTATTTTTCAGAAAAGAAATAATGGCATTCCAGAATTTATTACAGTACATCAGTAAAATGTAGTATCTAATGAGTGCATCCACTTTTATGATTATACTGAATTGTACTATAAAATCTATCAGCAATATAAGAAAAGATTGGAAAAAATGTCTGGCATACACAGTTTTAGTGTATTTTGCAGTCCTTGCTCTTACATACCCATAAAATCTTCAATTTAGCAAAAGGAAAAGAAAGTAAAAAATCATGCAGAGCTGAGGTATTACAGAAGAAAAAGTAGTCAAAATAGACTGGTAGCCAGCTATGTTATGACAAACTAGCATTTTAAGCATATGTCCTAGATAATTATGAAACACAGAGGAAAAATAACTATTAATAAACAATTATTTCCACCAGTTTTATACCAGGACTTAACATTTTACAGTTCACCTCCTGAGATTGGATATATCTATAATGACTACAGGTTATATATTACTTTTAAGACGCTTAACGCCGTAGGAAAATTTTACTCTATGATTAAGATTTGTCCTTCAACGTTCATGAGCAGTGATACCTTGGTCAGCCTAAAGCAAGATCTATACTGTTTTCCAACAGCTGCAGAGGACTACTCTAAATTAATATACTTAATGAATATATGGGAATGGCAAAATGCAAATATAAAATGGACTTCATTATGTCAGTAAGGTGAAAGAGAATAAAATAGACTGCCACATTTCGAGCTTAAATTTGTTTCCAGTATTTCAAGCTTCCTTTTGGAAAGCATTTCTAGCTGGAGTTTGAACATCACTCAAAAAAACTTAGAGGCATCTTCCTTGAATTTAATGCCATTAAGTATTTGGCTGAATACAAATATGTGGAAGAAAAGGGTTCTTAGAGGCCAACAGAATGAGGGTGTGTTTCATTGATCTAGTGAGGACAATGAACAAGCTTCAGACAGATGTCATTCAGCATTAGACCAGTATCTAGGCTTCTAAGATTTTGAATATATTATACATACATATGTCTATGTGTGTATCTGTATTTTGTATGAATATATATATAAAATCTGATCTGTGTTTAGATCTGACAAACTTCCAATTTCAGCTTTCTTTCCACATTTCTGGAGTTCATTTCATTTTGAATGGCTCTCTGAACGCTTCACATTTGTGATGTGAATGATGGCTCCTCACAGGAGTAGTCAGTGGAAATCACAGCTCTTTCATGCTCAGAGCAGGCTTTAGACCTGACAATCCTTAAGGTTAATTATTGTTCCATCCAGAAGGACAGATAATTTCCTGCCATTTGGTTTGCTGGCAACAGTAGCATCCCCTAACTAGGTAAACTAAGTCACATTAGTCTGCTTCAAAGGATGTGGAGTTTTAAAGAGTAAAGAGCACAAGCCAGCTTTCTTGCTCCAAAGCTCAGGAAGCCAGAAGAGTCCAGAACTGTCTCAGGTGCTCTCACAGAGCTCTCTCATGCTCTCGTTTCCTATTGCCCTTCTCAGAGAAAGTTTCTGTACAGTTTCTCTCATCCTTTTACCCACTCAGACTACATCTACACCACTAAATAAAAAAAGCCCAGGAAATAAACTTATGCATGACACTCTTGGTCATCCATATTGCTTAATTGTTGGCTCACTTCCCAGCCTCGTTTTGGACCATTCCAGCTACTGCTTTCCCAGTGAAATCCTGGGTGTGACTCAGGGAGAAGTTTGCTTTATACATCATTAGCAAGAGGCAGTAAAGGTGGGGCTGCACATTTGGCTCCTTCTGCCCTCCAGAGTGCCCCATCCCATTTCCAGTGAGCTTTGCACTCTCGTATGCCTCCCTCAGTCCTCACGCTGCTTTCCAGGGCATGCAGTGAGCCCTTGCTTTTGTGCTGCAGGAATGCCATTCTCCGGGCTGCAGCGTCAGTGTGTGCTGCGTGGCCCAGCTGCAGCCAGTCCCTACAGGGGAACTCGGTACTGTCAGACAGCATAAGCTCTGCCCATCCCGGCAGTGAGTATGGACTTGGTCTCTTTGGTCTCCCGAGTTCCCTGAGTGGGTGGAAGGGGTGAAAAATCTAAAGGGAATCATTGTCTCTTCCTTATATGTGCCTTCTCATTAAGAACAGAGACCATGCTCCCCAGAAAATGTAGGTTTGTCTCCAGCGTTTAGAAAAACAATTGGACTCTTTCAAATTGAAGAGCTATCATGACTTCGGATGGTTCAGTCATCGTTTTTCCAAGAGAAGAGTCTGTGGGGAAACATCCTTGCAGGACAGTCATGCTGCTTTATGAAGGAAGCCATAAAGATTCCCAGGCTTTGTACTGAGTAAGCAAACTTCAGAAATATCACACTACAGTGTATTTGCCCAGAGGCAGTGCTAACTAGCCACCTAGTGCTTTCACTGTGTGCACTTGTCTATTTTGCACTGCTCCGTGTTTTATGCTGGAGATCTTTGTCCTGTCATGTTGACAAGCTCGTTTTCTTGCTTTCATGATTTCATTGATTCCATTTAATTTGGGAAAGCCTAGTAAGCCTGACATACCCATAACTTGAATACATAAAAACCTATACAGGTCATATACAATACTCATGACATTATTACAGGTTGACATTCTCTTGTTGATCCATATTAGCTGCATCCTGTCACATAATTACACTTGTTGCAGTAATCTAATAATTCACAAATGAGATGCCTTTACCCTTCCAGGACTATTTGCAAATTCAGCAGGAAACAAGAGAGTCACTTCATTTTCTGGATTAAAACCTTTATGGGAAGTCCTGCATATCAACAAATAGCAGTTCACAGCAGAATATTTGGAAACATATGAACTAATTTTTCCTACACGGAAATCTTCTGTTTCCTTTGAAGGGATTCAGTTCACTTTTCCCACATAGAAAATTAAAAATAAATAAAGTCTGATATGGTAACCCCTCCATATCCACAGAATTCCCTGAGGTAGCTCTGAGATTATTACATTTCATGCAAACGAAAACAGTTTTCACAAGTTTCAACAGCAGGTCATACCGTCATCAGTTCATAATCAGTAAAATATATGCATAGGTGTTTGCAGACATATATATTGTTTCTTAGTTTTGAATCATTGAAATATGAGTACTTGTTTTTATTTACACATATATTATGATTATAAGTGTAACTTTAAAATATTGTCTCTTGAAAGATTGACATGGATTTTTCAAGAACCCTAAAAGCATTCTGAATGCATTTAATATTATTTTTATTCCTACAGTTAGTGAAGATTTTATTTGTAATTCATTATTCTCCAGACTTTGAGTGCTTCCAGTAGTGTTTTTGGCTCTGCGGTGGGATCCTATTGTGCCATTGCGAGACCATTTACATGAGTGGGCCTCCAGTAAGAAGAAGCTCATCAGGTCTCATTGTAAGGCCGGGCCTCTGTGTTTAATGGTAGTCAGTTTGTTTTTTTGGGTCTCAATTTTATCTTTATTGCTATCACAGGTCCTGTCAAACTACTTTATTTTGCCTTCTTATTTATTTATTTATATAAGACACAAATGCACTGGTTCTGTGACTGATGAGAGCTCAGGATAATCAACAAGTTCTCCTTAAAATATTTAATTGCTATCTTCTAGTAAAGCACCTGTGCAGGTCTGAGTATGTGGAAAATGTGGTATGGTACAGACTAATCTCAAGGAAGTGCTAAATACAATAATGAGTGAAAGCTGCAGGGAGGAGTGAGAGAGCTATCGTATCTGCTCAGCTTCAAATATCCTAGGCAGCTGATGACCATTGCTGCCAAAAAACCTGCCCTGGAGACTCTCAGCACAGCAGATAGAGAGGGAAGCAGGACAGGAGGCTATGTAAGCTGGAAGCTGAGCCATCTTTGGAGAAAAGTTGTCTGACAAGGTTTGGAAAGCAGCTTGTTTGCCTGCCTTTCTAGTTCTGCTCAAAAGTTTTGACAGGTTTGAGGTGTTCCTGCAAAACGCTTAGCTTCAATTAACAGCAGCTTTTTTCGATACAATGGTGCTGTCAAGAGATGTTCACCTATTGAATTTCTTGGAATGTTTCCTCGCAGTAGATGTTTTTAAAACAGTTTTATTTGTTTCTTTGTTTTCCCACTTTAGAATAAGACTTGGAAATTATAACAAAGTTTTGCTTATTTCTCAGAGGTACTAGTGTTCTATAATGGTTCCTTACACAAGGGGCGCTCTCCTCCACAATCTGTGTATCAAGCTTGTCTTTCCTTTAAGAACTCATCAAGTTATCAATCTCTTTTAAAGTTGTGGGCTCTTCTCAGTTTTAGTCATCCTTATGGGTAATGGGCCACATGTTTATTGTCTTTGGTATCCACTGTTCCCTTTTATTCCTTTTAAGAAATATTGCCATCTGTTATTTTCTAGATTTTTTAAAATATATGTTCTTAATTTCTCCTGCATCACCATCAGTTTCTTTGATCTGTTTTTAATTGATTTTAAAAAAAAAAAAAAAGAAGGGAAAAAATAAACTCCTGTAATACTGTAAAAATCTTTAAGGAAGATAGGGTTGAAATTAGGTTATCTTACCATCAAATGCTTTTGTGTAGAATTCTCTTTCTTTTCATTACAGGCTCTGAGCACATTCTTAGTCACGCTCAGTTACCATCCATTATTCTGCTAATCTGGGGTAATGGCATGATGGCAGAGCAGAAACAGAGTTAACACAACAGATAAGGCAATTACATTGTAAAAATACACCACGCCCATATGTGGAGAAGAAAAATTCAGTGATGCTTTTGATGGTAGAGTACAGGGAGCTGGGCCAGGGCTGCCCAGCACAGTTATGTGCAATAGTCACCCAGAGCAGAGAGACTGTGTAGTCATTTTCACGTAGCTCATAATCCTGTCTGGACATGAGCTGGCCTGCTCAGATGTCATGGGGCCAGTTCCCTGCAAGGATAATAAAAGATGTGTTTTTCTAAATCTAATGCTTGAAGATAAATCCAACTTCCATGTTAGCGCATATATCACAAGAAGACAATAAATAATCTTTTGTTCTGTTATTTTCAGAGCCAAATTTTGTGTCATCTTATGACATTGGGAACTTCACCTACTTCTTCTTCCGGGAGAATGCAGTGGAACATGACTGTGGGAAAACAGTCTTCTCTCGTGCTGCTCGGGTGTGCAAAAATGATATCGGTGGCAAATTTGTGCTGGAGGATACCTGGACTACCTTCATGAAAGCTCGGCTGAACTGTTCTCGCCCTGGAGAAATTCCATTTTACTATAATGAATTACAGAGCACTTTCTTCCTGCCAGAATTGGACTTGATCTATGGCATTTTTACCACTAACGTGTAAGTAAATTCCATGATATGTTTTGTTTTCCTGCTATTTGTGACAGTAAAAACTAAAGCTTCTGAGCTGTTCCCTTCTGCATATGCCAAGTAAATGTCATAAATTCAAAATACTGTTTTGCCCAATCCACTGTCCTCTTGTGACAAAGTATCAGTTTCAAATGCTTCGTACATGAATTGTTGAAGGCATATGAAAAAAGGAAGAATTCTTTATATTTCCTTATAGTAGGAAGCCGGTTGTATTTAAGACAATCCAGCCATCTTTTTCATTCACTCTTATAAATACTTTTTTTTATTATTTTTTATTTTGCACACTTGTAATACATAAATGCGTTACATATTTATGAAATAAATATTTTATAAGTTTAATGTGACATGGTCATGAATTTGACATGATGTAATTTGACCATGTCAGGAAGAGTTCCTCTTACCCAAAAGAGGAGAGCACAAGAGGTGACTTATTTTAAATTAATCCTGACATATTTGAGTTTGAGGGTCAAACCAATAATTTAATCTAATTGTAACTGAACCCGTTATATCAACAAGGTAAAATTTAAAAATGTACAGTTTGGTCTTAAAAATTAAAATTTGTTAATTATTAAAACAATGGATGGACATAAAAGCTCCCTACACTCTGAGCTTGCTATCAAGAGTTGCTGAACTCTTAGGAAAAAAAGACACATTCATCTCAGAAATGTCCTTTATTACTTTAAAGATGACAACTGGCGTTCGTATGTTGCTCGGTAAGAGCAGCTCTGCAGAGTTCAGATCATGGAACAGAATTTCAAATTTTGATATCTGATTCTCTTACCTGCTCACAGTGTCTTGCTCAGTAGGTCAGTTTTGCATAGAATTTTAAAGAGTACTTAGGCACGTAAAGTGTGGATCAGTGCCCCTTTATACTGCTGAAAACACTGGGACACCTACCTTCTACTAATATCCATTAATCCGGTAGAAACAGTCACAAATTAATGCCAGCAAATTATGATCCCTAAGTTTTTTAGACCATGAGCATTAATTTAGGTTTGAGCTAGTTTCTCCTGCTTTTAGTGCAGTCCTCTACGAACATGTCTAATTATCTTCCAGACTGCTGGCTGGCCCCTGTACCAGCAGCTTAGGCAGTGAGTGTGACTAGTGAGAGGCTGCTTCTACCAGGCTGTGATGATTCCTGGCCTGGGACATGGGATGATGAGCTTAACCCTGTTCCTGCACTGGAGCAATGCATTGAAGCTAACTAAATATGCTGCTTTTTTTAAAGAGAGTAGTAAAGGCTTTAGGTGTCTTCTTGATGCTGTTTTCAACAGTAATTTTAATTTCATTGGTCTGTTTTACTAGCTAGTGAGATTCTAAGAAGACAGTATTTCTCAGGTGGCACACTCATGCACTGTTCAACATGAACTTTCATGAAAAGTCAAATTAACCTTGACACTCCTTACCATGGAAAACCCAACTGGAGGATTCTGCTCCAGAAAATCCACAGGGCTTTGGCCATCAAAGGGGAGCAATGCTCTTTGAGAAGAAATTGGTATGGTTAATAATATTAGTTAACTGCCTTTAGTGATGGTTTATATAGGCAAGGAATTATAAAATACAACAATAATTGCTTCTGCAGAAATTGTCAGTTGAAACTTCAAGATCTGGGGATTCTTTGAAGTAAGAAAGAGGAGCATAAGACAGCAACTTGTTCTTTTGTCCTGCTATTAAATCCAGATATCCTACCTCTTTTTTCAGTTGTTGGCAAATTTGATCCCTTAGCATTATTTTTTCTTTCCGTCACTTTGGAGTTTCTGTAGTAGTCTTTCTTAAGCCTTGTGTAAATTACAGGCTAAGTTTAANTTGTAAATTACAGGGTAAGTTTAAAAAAAAAAAAGGGGGGGGGAAAAAAAAAAAAAAAAAAAAAAAAAGCATGCCTTTTGGATCCGTTGTCAGCAATTTTACCTGCAATGGAAATTTGTGCAACTGCCACCTTCATTATCTGTCACTTTATCTCAAATTGTGGAAGAGAACAACGCATTTTTCTGTTTCACAAGTTCTCATAGTCACTGGATTATAATGTTTACACTGTGCAGAATTAGTTTATTGTCATGTATATCACATTTTCAAGGCAAGAACAGGAAATCTTACGTTTTGCCTGGCTGCTGTTTATTCTGGTTTATTCCTCTTAAAGAGTATCGCGTAAAGTATGCAGTCCAAGTTTTTTTTTCTTTGATGGGTTTCTGGAACTTCTATTCCGATTGCTGTACAACATCTCTTGCAAGACAGGAGGTGGAGGTGTCTTACCCACGGGTTCCATCAGGTCCAGAGACTTGCCATTACATTGAAAATCCTTTCCTCTCTCATGCTTTCATTGGCTGGATAGAAGAAACATTAATGAGCCCTGAGAATAATCTCATCCTGAACTTTGTAACTAGCAGAAATGTGTCCTTGATGCATGTAATTATGTGTGGAAGTATGGCTTTGTGGTATTAGAATGGCAGCAGAAGAAGGTAGGAAGTTCTGAGTTTCTCCCACACCAGCTAGTCGGCAAGGCTGACAAAAATTTTAAATACAATTTCTGTGCATAAATCAGCACATCATGTGTTGTTACCTTTAGATATCTTCTCCTGGCTGATCATATCTGCCTTATTAACTACTTGAAGGACTGGAGAGTTATTGCCTTTTTAATTTATTTTTCTTAATGTTGTTACTTAGGTTAATGTTTATATTTCTTTTGCAGGAACAGCATAGCAGCCTCAGCAGTTTGTGTTTTCAACCTGAGCGCCATAACTCAGGCCTTTAATGGACCCTTCAAATACCAGGAAAACTCTCGTTCTGCTTGGCTTCCATATACCAATCCTAACCCTAATTTTCAGGTACAGATATGTGGGAGAAGGATATGTTTACATGTTTTTTTAAAGAGTGCTGTATGGTTCATAGTTAATAAGTCCAGTTCTTTAGTATGTTACAGCCTAAGACCTTAAAAAAAATCACGAAAAAATAAAAAAGACTTAAAAGGTCTCCTTATTTCAACATACCAAATTTTATCCTTCCACAAAATTTGGATGTGCTTTGAAGGGTAGGAGAACAAAGATTTAACTTCAATCTGCTGTCAAAAGGAAACACTATAGTTATCTGTCAAGGTAACATTAATTCCTGGCTGAAGTGCGATCAAATGGCTATTCTCTTTTACATTTATTTGTACTATTAGAACATGGAAAAGGAACGTTGTTTGATAGAAAAAAGAAAGGTGGGGAGAGGCAGGTAAAGGAGGAGCGGTCAGGATTTTGTATATTTTCCTTTGCAAGTGGTCCACACTCCCTGAAGAGTCTGATTAAACGAATTTGTGTCATGGTGTGCCCCTTGTTTGAACTTGTCAGCCTCAGAAGGTGTAATAACCTGCAATTGGCTGACAGTTTAAAACTAATTAGGCCAAGGTGGGTCCCTCAGTGGCACTTTCTACAAAAAGAAAAGGGTATTTCAGGTAAGCACATATGTATTGTTTTCTTCTGCATAGTCACCACCCCTACTAGGACAATTTTAGTGAGTGTGAATCTAGTGAGGGAAATGGAAGGGAAAACAGCATTAATTTAATGGTTAACAGTAGCTTTTCACCAAGATATCTAAGTGTATTCACCTTGATCCACCTTTCACCCTCCTGTAATCTCAGTGCAATTTCACGAGTTCAGTGCTGCTCCTGTTAACATCCTTCCCTAACTTCTTGTAAGGGTGATGAGATCTTCACAAGCATGAAACAGAATCAGTCATCAGAAATAGTAGTAGTTTTAATTACTTCCTGATTTTTGCAAACAAAGGAAAACAAGAAGCTGAATTTGCTCTGAATTACAGGCCAGAACCATGTTACCTTTCCTAAATAGTATGCTTGACATTAGCCACAAGTGACAAGACACAATTTATGTAAGCTGTAGTGCAGAAGCAGGCTATATTTGTATTCTTACATATTGTAGAAATATCTGTATTGTCAAAATAGTGTTAGTAAGAGGGTCTAAGTGAGGCTAAATTTTTGAACAAGAAAGCCTGAAGAAAGGTTTATATGTAATAATCTTTTTTCTGACTAGGTGTGCAAGTCGAATAAAAGTTATTAACCTTTCCCTATAGAGCTTATATTAATGTGTTGATAATTATTATGAGAACACCTCATCCAAAATGGTACATACAAACGAAGATGGCTGTGTAAAAACGGTTTAAGTCTCTACAGTACTGCCTGTGCTCATCTATAAATCGCAGTCAAAACTGAGGTGTTGAAGAAATATCTTGCTTTGATAGACTGGCTGATTTTAATATAGCTGGTACTTCAACAAATTTACAAGAGCAGTGCCAACAGTTGTATCGTATCCCATGGAGCAGCAGCTTTTTAGGCCAGCACTAGCATTAAAAACTGTAAGGTGGCCTTTTGCAACACAGTATTGAGGTAAATGGACAGTTACTGATCTCTAGGTATCATTAGTAAGGCTGAACTTCTGTTCTTTTGCAGGCTCTATCTTTTATTCTGTTGAACTTTTTGTTAGATTTCTGGCTCTGTAACTGCAGCACTGCTCTATACCAGGAGCTAGTCTAATTCTTAGAGCTAGGTGTAACCATTTTTTTTGGGGGGGGCCTTGATGGTGCTTTAGAGTACATACTGCATATAGATGGGATATATTCATTGGCTGAGTCACTGGTTTCCTTCCCAGAAAGACAGACTTTTGTTTTGTAGAGTGCTTATGATAAAATATCAGAACTTCTTTTATCCTCAGAAGTAGATTTATCCTCAGCAATAACAGAAAGAAGTATGTGATTTTAAGAAAGGCTACTGCTCTGTAGTGATCGTTACATCAGACATTGTATTTCCAAGATTGGATTATATTAATAAAATGTTTTCCCAATTAGAATACTATTGGAGTCCCAGCTTTGAGGAACACTGTTTTCCTCCAGAGATTGTCCCTTCTCTCTTTACACAGGACAGTTTCCATCATAAAACCAAGAACCATATGTATTTCAGTGTACTGTGAATGTTCCAGTTGGAATCTTTCCTGCTTGATAGATTCAGAAAAATTCTTCTTTGGCGTTGTTTATTTTTTTCTCTGGCCTGACATGCAGGGTGCACGCAGAGGAATTAATTGTTTCCTGCCAGTTTCTTAACTGTCTTTTCTCATCATATGATCTCTCATTATGAAATTACTTATTAGAGTTTTTTTAATATTTGAGTATTTGGAATGATCACTTAATTTCAGATTGAAAATATGACAATAATGAAAAAATAAGTGGTAGGATTTTGCACACTATAGTATTTTGTTCATGCTGTAATTCATAGCGTAGTTTAT
>VXAK01007752.1:14126-29881 GCA_013399435.1 Arenaria interpres | reverse complement strand
ATATGATGAGATACCTCAACTTCCGCCCTTAGTCCCTCTTTAATTCCATATACAGAATGCACAGTTCTCACGATTTGAGAAGCTCTGATGCCCATTCTTGGTTCCCCTGTATTGCAAAACTGATCTTTTTTTCAGTAATTAAACATCCTGTTTCTTCTCTTGCAATTAATTAATATCAAAGCTGAGTAATGGTAATATTAAGAATTTATTTTCATGTAGCTAGACATCAAAACTTAACTACAGTCTTAGTCTCAAGGTCAAATGTCAGAACAGAACCTGGAAAGAACAGTAGATCAATATCAGTTATATGAGATCTGAAGTTAACATTTACTGATAGCAACATAGTAAACCCTTTACTACATAACAGAAAATCAACAAAGTGTCATGAGATAACATTAACTATTTCAATACTGCACACAAGGAGATACATCCAATTTAAAACTCCCAAGTATGAAGAACATGCAATGGCATTTATCTATAAACACTGTCAAACTTTGCTTCTGTTCACTTTAATCTAGTGCAATAGCTTTTGTATTCACCAGAAAGACGTTGGCACACTTCAGGATTCTTCCCCAAAATCATTAATGAGGTAAAGGCCTTTCATACACAAATGCAAGTGAAGAAAGGTAGGTCTTACAGCCTGGGAAGTCCTGAACAGTCCATAGAGTATATTCAATTCAGGTTTTGCACTGTAGGAATGCACCAAGAAATGCACCCTATTCATTAAATAAATGGCCAGCTGGATACTGCATTCTCTTGAGTCAGTAACATTCCTTTTACAGTGATAAACTTCAAGCAACCACCCAGCTATGCACGTGGACCATGTAACCATGAAATATGACAGGTAAATAAACCACCGACATTGTAGTTTTTTGGGTAACACGTTTAACCACTTAGCATGCTTGTATCAAACACGTATCTTACAAAATTTTGTCCAGATGCCTCTGCTATCACATTTTCCTTCCTTTAGCTGTTAAACTGACTTCATGGAGCAACCTACCACCAGTTAAACACTTGGATCTACCCTGCAATTTACAACATGGAATAATCATCCCAAATTTGTCTTTTCATTCCAAGATTTTACATGTGATGTGTAGCGACACTTAATCATAAATGTATTTAGGCATATATGCGTGGAGTTAAAATGCTAAAATGAAAATATTTTGCATCTGTGCAGAGTTCTTCCCTATCACTACAGTAATGGGTTAATTTCCCTCACAAAAGCAAAGACTTTCCAAAATTGTCTTTTTTCAAAATCTAATTAATTTTAAAATACTCAAATGAAACAAAATACAGTTGTCACTTTTGAGTCGGAAACACTACTTCTTGTTTATATGGGATAGATTCAATCTCTGTTATTAGTTGTGCTTCCATACTGGTTTTATCATAACATTTTAATTGCCAGACTTCGAAATCAAAATACAATTATTATTAAGAAAGTGTTTGGGGATGTATCTCCTAGAAGCGCATTGCCTGATCTTGGTATGCTTTATAAATGGACCTTATAAGGATATTCAAGAGAGTTCGATAAACCCAAATTCCCTTAAGTTAGATATTTCTGAAAATCTTCACCTAAAGACACAGCTGGGAACTTTATTGATGCGCATTGAAAGTACATGAAATTATTATAGTTCTTAAAACACTGGTAGAGGAGAGATGCCTAGAGCTGGTCTCTTTTATTTCTTCTTTCGAGTAAGTAGTTCTGCCCAGCATTCAGTAAAATGATGCTGCAGAAAAGCAAAAGCTATACATATAAAAACAAAATGAGATGTTTAAATGAACTCTACTGAATTATTTTGGACTTCTAGCAACTGGAGTCGAGGAGGCAATGATAAATATTTCCTTCTTCAGATGCATTTCTGTACAATAACGAAACTCCTGAGGATGTTCTAGAAGATTTTGCCATGAAAATGGTGCTTCCTGCATACAAAAGGGAACTCCGCAGCACATAACGCGTATTGACTTCATGAGCACTAATAAAAAATTTTAAATTCATCATTCTCTACTTGATGGGAGTAAGAGGAATTGACTATCAGAAGACAGAAAAGATATTTCGCCAAACCCAGTGCGCAGAAAGTAATTGTGTCAGAACCCTCCTGGCTTTGGGGGCCTTTTATGAAATGAAAACTACAGCAGGCTTGGCACTTTCATCATTATTTAATATCAAACTTATAAATGAAAATCCTTTTCCTCGTTCACTTGACAGTGGGTTCCATGACAATGAGTCAAAATATAATAAAAACCCTTGCAGTGCTTTATAGTCACGTGCTTGACAGAATGCAGCTCTTGAGGACTTCTGTCCCAAGTCTCCTACTTTAAAGGTTTTCCAGAACTGAATTGTAAAAAATATCTAGCAGATTAAAACTTATTCTAAATGCATACGTAATGCACAGTGTTGTAAATGACATCTGAATACGTGTTATTAAGATTGTAAACTCTCTGGGAAATCCCTAAAGAATACACAGCATTTCTTTATTACCAAAGGCCAAAATGCAAAGCAACAGATTTACTTTGATAAAAACTCAGTATAGTTCAAGTTAAGAGATTGAAATTATTCTTATTTTTGTAAAAAATAAATTTAAAAGTACAGTTGTTACCAACTTTTTTATTTAACATTAATAATCTGATGATTACCAGCTTGATTAATTCAAGGCACTTGTGTTAGACTTTGGCAGCTCAAATAAGGAAATGTTTTTCAATGAACAATTTTTAAAGTAGTCCCCTGCATTATCTACTCATTTATGTGGGAAAGATCAAGAGCAGTAACATTTAAAAATCAGCATCTCCACAGTAGTTTTGTTATTATGTTTAACATGAATAACCGCATAATTATGTGTAAGAGAAAGATCTATATAGCAACCTGTAACTGCTCATGTCAAAGTTCTATGCAATGGCTTGAAAGGAAACATTAAGTTGTAAATGGGCAATTTTATTCTTTTTTTTTTTTTTTTAAATCTAAATATATACTTTTCAACAGAAATTTACGGTCCTGTGGTGTTATTTTGCTCTATTAAGTAAATAGGAGCACATACACATGTGCATACACAAACACATATCCATACACATACACAGCTGTGTGTGGTTTTAAAATATATATACACACAATCATATATCTAGATATACACACAAGAGACCATAGTAAGTGTTTTCTAGCTTGGCACTTATCTCAGATGATACATGCTTTATGTGTTATGTGTTCATATAATTCATATGATAAGCATATTACTTTAGTGAGAATTTCTAGTTTGGGCCTGTCAAGTTTATAAAAATTGTCTGATGTGTGTTGGCATTGAGGCAGAAAAATTAACATAAATTCTAAGTGAAACAGGAATATTTGAAAAAGATTGCACCTGATATCAGATCTTTGTGGTTTATATTAAAAAAACCCACCATGGTACTTGACCTCTGATCAACAGGATGTGGTCAAAAAGATTGTAAAGAATGAATATAACTCCAGTACAACACTGACCCAAAAAGAGACAATTGCCTGACACCCAATGAAACAAGCAAACAAAAATGTGAGTGAATTTCAGTTTCTATCAGACATTTTTGTTGTTAATAATCCTTAGCACTCTAATTGCATGGCATTTCGCAAAGCTCATAAACAAATAACCTGATCCAGACTAGTTTGGCATAACAAAAACCAATTATATATCCATAATTCATGTTTATTTGTTCTACTTTTTCCTCTATTATATGTTAACACGTCAAATTACAGATTTACCAGGAGCCTCAAGTCTAGAAAGTGCTTGAATGAAAATTTGAATTATTGTGTGTATACCAGAGTTGTTGTTTCTGTAACATGAGAGCTCGCATTCTAGAGTACTAAGTCTTTTGTCCTAAAGAAAACGGGTTTACTGTCAACTGGAAGTAATTTTTTGGCAATGGCCAACTCAAACATTGTCTGCTGGAGGAACAGAAAAGCCAAATAGCTAGTCCCAGGTAATGTGCCATGTACATACTAAACTAAGTAGAGCTGATGTAGAGGCTAACACTTAGCTAAGCTCTCATCCCACTGGTAAATCCAGTTCCATTCTTAAAGACAATGCAGGGCTCTTTAAACTTAGTTATGTCTCTTTCTATGCCTATAAATCACTATTTTAAACCAGTTTAATGATCTCTAATGCACCTATTCATGATTTTAAAACACTTGGGACTGAGGCATCTGCAATTACCTAAGGGATAATGAAGCATGAGTTGGGTCAGGCAGACGGTGTAAGTCCATTACAGTAAGAAGTGAAGTGAAAAAAGTGAGTTTAAAGAGAGAGAGTGCTTGACACACAGGAAAGAGGCTGCCATTCCTACACTGTGGAGTGGGACTATCAAAGGCAGAAGAGAAAGAGGGCTGGGGGTGAAGAGAACAAATGGAGCATGAGAAAGAGGACTGAGCAGAGCAGTGGCCCTTTAACAGAAATTAGATACACTGAGGAACAGCACCTAACTTTAAAGATGAAAATGAAGGTTCGCATTTCACATATAAGAACAAAGGTGAAGTTGGTGAAGATCTTCCAGGGCGAGCAGTGACACACTAGAAAGAGAAGAGTGGAAGATTTTATAAGGGGGGAAGAACGGAGGAGGAGAAGGTTAGTGACATCATCTGCAGAAACTCGAGGCCAGGATGACTGTAGTTCTTTCCATAACGTTTGAAATCTGAAGTACTTTGTCTAGGGAAGAAATTTCCAGGATTCAGAGAGAAGAATGTAGTGCTGACTTTTACACGCGGGGCTATGCACCCGTTTGAGAACCACCCATGTTCCAGCAGTACAGGAAAGAGATGTTCGTCTACCAGCAGAAAGAAGGAATTGCAAACTGTCAGAAAATGGAGCAGATACTGTGAATTGAACGGAGGTGCAACAGACAATGGTGCCACTAACACAGATATCTATTTATTTTCAGCTAGATAGGCCCTTAACAGTACCATAAACCAAAATTGGTGGTCATATCAGAACATCCCCTAAAAGACAATGAATCTCAGTATTTTGTTGATATTTTTTTCTCAGAAAAATTTAAGCATTGATCATAGAGGTACATTTAGAGTTCTTTGAATGCCCATGCTCAGGAATGAAGACTTTCATTTGTACAACAACACAGAGTAACTACCATTTGCCTTGCACAATTATTCCTATAATTAAAGCTTGGAGTGCTCCCAAAAGGTCCCAGCAAGAGATTTGGTATGTCCATTGCTAAACAGAATGTGTTACCACTATTAACACAAGCAGTCTCCATGCAGGACAGAGGGCAACACCACAGAAACTGTTGAAATTATGATGTTAACACTAAGTCATCTTATTGTTAGATAATGCAAAGGTGATATTTATAGAATGCTTTGCAATGTTGGTTACAGTGGAAGTTATGCAACCACAGATTCCTGTTTGTGGACGCCTTATGCACCTGATTACAATCTTTTTTGAGTGCCAGTGTTTAGCCGCAAAGTGAATGCTTTAGAGGATTTCTCTACATTCCTGTGGGGCTGATGGAAGCACTGAAAGGATTCTAATAAGTGCCAAACATTGAAAAATGAGGACTCTTGACATTAGGTGAAAGACACAGAGCCTGTCTCCTGAAACAACCATAAAATAAATTGAAACATTAACAATGTCCTTACCCTCCAATATACGCCTGATGGAACTGTTATAAGCTTTGTCCAATGCAGTTAAACAGGCTGATACAAAGGCACATTATTGATGAAAGGAAAGGTATGCATTTCTAAAGGGAGAGTATCTCCCTAAGTTGGCTACTCAACACGTCACAAGAAAAAATTCTGTTTTCCAATTAGTAAGGTTCCTATAGTTGTAAATAGAAAAAAGTTCTGCTCATCATCCTTTCACATGCCCCATTTGAAATTATTCCTCTACACATTTGGACTGTTTTTTTTCTCTTTCACAGCTCATGTTTATAACTCCACATCACATCTCCAATTCTTAATACAGTCATTTATATGCAGTGAAAAGCTGGAAGTGGCTGATAGCCACTAAACAGAATCTCGTTTGGGACTAACAGCTTTGGGTGATGGCATCTAAGGCGGTGGGCCAGAAAGGGGAAAAAAAAAAGGATGGGGGAGAGGGGGGGTTTGAACATGACCATTCATCTAAAATAAAAGGCAATCGATTGCCATGCAACTCAATAGAACTGCTGATTTGGAATTCATTCAAATACAGAGCCCTGAACAGAATCCTTGAATGAGTAAACAATTTGCTTTTGTTAAAGACACATGAGTTCTCTCATCATCTGACATTAAAAAACAATGCACAGTAAATAGTCTGAGCTCAGGTTAATTACAAAAGAAATTTCTCATTTAGTTTTAGAAATGACTCTTAAAAAAAGTATCATTTAATATGGAATGGAAAAGTGTGCTCAACTAGTGTTAAACATGTTCAAAAGTTTATGAATAATTC
Organism: Arenaria interpres; assembly: GCA_013399435.1. Classification (NCBI taxonomy): domain Eukaryota; kingdom Metazoa; phylum Chordata; class Aves; order Charadriiformes; family Scolopacidae; genus Arenaria; species Arenaria interpres. The sequence goes on along the minus strand of VXAK01007752.1, from coordinate 23,486 downwards.
ATTTTATAGATGGTTACCACAAAATTTAAGGGCAAAAATGGACACCTGAAAAAACAACAAAACAGATACACAGATATGTTTTTTTAATTATACATATTTAATAACTATATGGACCGTTGCTTACATTTCAGCAACTAATGGCAATCAAGAAAAAGGGCTTTGCACTCTTTATATTGAAAATAACCCAACAAAAGTATATACCTTGCTCCAAATAAAACTCATTTGAACATGCAAGGGAGGTTTAAATTACTTTTTCAACATAACCAGATAGAAACAACCTGAAGGACAATTTGACAGAACCATATAGAAAGCAATAAAATATATTTATATCTATTAAAAGAATGAAAGAAAAAGAAGTTATGAGACAAGTTAGGTAACACCATTTACTTTAGCTCAATTTCCTATTTGTGGATAAAATTGTTTTCAAGAAAGGAACCAAGTATATGATTTATCTAAACAATGGCAACAATGACCAGTGCATATTGTCTAAAAATAAATAAAAGGGAAATTAAAATTTTAAGAATGTTATGCTGAAGGTACTGGACTCCCAAAGTAAAACAAACGGTTAGGAAAATTACCTGCTGAATGTAATAGGTTGCAAATATTTACATAAGATCTTTGTTTTTTGAGTTAGTTTTTTTGTAAACACTACCTCTGTGTTTTTCTAATATGGAAACTTTGTTTCTGAACTGTGAATTTTGGAACTAAAATTGAAGCAACTTTTTCAGATGCTTAGAGCAGAGCTCTGCTTCTAGACTGTTATTAGTAACTCTCTGGAAAAAAAAGATGCCAAGCTTGACAATGATTCTATATAAACCTTTAATCAATAAATATATGTTTAATTTAAGAAGAAATATGACAAAATAATGCACAAGAGAATTTGAGGTTTTAAGGTACTGGTAAACCTAAGTTGGTGTTTAGAAAAATTGCCCATCAGCAGCATAGTAGCTATAACAATAAAATATTATGCCTCATCTGAGAGAGTAGGTTTGTTCAGACTGGAGAAAAGAAGGCTCCAGGGAAAACTTATAGTGGCCTTCCAGTACCTAAAGGGGGCCTACAGGAAAGATGGGGAGGGGCTATTTATCAGGAGGTGTAGCAATAGGACAAGGGGAAGTGGTTTTAAACTGAAAGAGGGGAGATCTAGATTAGATATTAGGAAGAAATTCTTTCCTGTGAGGGTGGTGAGGCACTGGAACAGGTTGCTCAGGGAACTTGTGGATGTCCCATCCTTGGAAGCGTTCAAGGCCAGGTTGCGTGGGCTTTGAGCAACCTGGTCTGGTGGGAGGTGTCCCTCCCCATGGCNTGGATGGGGCTTTGAGCAACCTGGTCTGGTGGGAGGTGTCCCTCCCCATGGCAGGGGGGTTGGAACTAGATGATCTTTAAGGTCCCTTCCAACTCTAATCATTCTATGATTCTATGATCTGAAGTAACCTTTGAATCTTACCAAAAGTACAGTAGAACACTTCAAAATCACCTCTTAGTCCGAGAAGTCTCCATCCCACAAAATATATGAAGAACATAGAAATACCTTTTTTAAATGTCTGTTGCCCACCTTGTACAGATCAATCTTAGCTAAATATTTGGCAGACATCCTGTGGCTGGAGCAAAGGTTGCTTTAGTTGGTTGGTTTTTAATGCTTGTTTTTCAGTGGTTCTTGTAAGAAGCAAATGTATAAAAGCCAAATAAGGAGGAATCAATTTATATATTTTTTTTTTGTAAAAATGCTAGATTTCAAAATAGAGTGTTGGAATACAATGTATATCTATTTATATTTCTAGCTGAATGCTGATCTGCACTCTTTTAAAAGGTTGTTACTACCTAAAGGAACCAACCCAAAAATCTGGGCTACCGGCTGTTAAAGATAATTTTCATTGAATATTTCTAACTTCATCAACCTAAATAAATCCTACTGATTAATATGTTTATCTTTTATTTGCAGTTTTTGTTTTGTACAGCTGCATAACCTGATAAACTCCTTTTTTTTTCTTGTTTTTTTTGCATCATGTTAAATGTTAGCTTCTGATTCAAGGTTACTTGGCTGCAAACATAAGCATCATCATTTCCACTTTCTAGCACTGGAAAACTGCCACCTTTTGATAGCATGAGTAGGTGAACTGAGGATGAAAAGTTGATTCTTAGGGACTCTGAGAAAGAACTAAACACTCCTTCCTCATTTTGTGCTAAACCAAAGTCTACAGAAACAAAAATAGACTATTCCATTTACCAAGTAGAATATTTCTATGTCTAATGCCAACTGAAATAATTCTAAGTTTCTAAACTAAATTTGCAGCTATATCACATTCTTATTAATTTTTCCAGGGCTTAGATTTCGTCTGAGGAGCCTACGAGAGTAAAGAATTAAAATTGCCTCTTTTTTCATACTGGGGGGAAAGGCTGAGAAATTTCCTTGAGCAAAGCACTGAAGTGGTTGGTGTAAGCTCTCGCTATACTAACTCTCCTATTTTTCTAAAGGACATCTACGTATTAGTCCTCCTTGAAATATTCTCCCCAGAACTGACCTGCTGAACTGCTAGCTCCTTGGAGTGAGAAGGAGGAAAAGGGGGTGTATTTTCTGAAAGTCTGTTTACATAATCTTAGGAAAGGGAAGAAGCAACGAAAGGATTTGCCTGCTCTCCAGCTGACCTTGAAGTCTGTAGGGCAAACCACAAAAGTTATGTAACAATTGAAACAGACAAGAGGAAAGGAGGCAAATCCTCTAGAATCCCCAAATATAGAAATGTTGTGTATGATTAAGGCACCATTGTTTTAAATCTGCCTAGTGCATTTTGTGAACCCAATCTTCATTTAATTAGTGGTTTACAAAAAGGTCTTCACTGTTAATTTATAACACAATACAATATAATATAAAATAAATGGGAACATGTAATGGGCATCTTCTATTAAGACAATAAACAATATTGAAAAATAGACAGTAGGATGTTACAAAATTCATAATTTTGGATCATCTTGAAATTATTTGAATGTTAAGCTGAGATCATTCTAGAAAAATGCTGATCTGGCACAGGATATAAATGGAGATCTGAAGAGACTGTCACTATATTGTAGCAATTAAGGAGAGAGAAGAGCCAGCTCTCATAAGTGCTATCCAACAATTTAACTATAATTTAAAAAAAAAAAAAAGCCTAATGTTTTTGTCTTTAATGATTCCAAAATGAATTATTCTCCACACTCATCCAACCTGAGCAGGCTGAGGCAGATATCAGTAGAGAACTTCCACAGAAGTGGTCTAAGACAACAGTGGTTTCTTTCATAGTAGCCTGTACGCATTCCTCCTCTGTTCCTAAAAAGTCAATTCAGAAGAGCAGCCTTAACAGATCACTGTTAATTTATCAGTAATTTATATCTCATATGGGAATAACTGCATCAGATGCAGTCTCTTTAAAGAGAGAGCGAGTTGAACTTAGGACTGAAAAAATTAGCCAAATAAGTTAAAAGATTTAAGAGTGGCTGTTCATGTAAAATAAAAAAGTGGATAGTTGATGGATAGGAAGATACCTATCTGAATATAAAATGTCTTGTGAATTACTTAGGACTTCTGAAATACTGAATTTTAAAGGAGAAGAAGGGAACATAAGTAAAGCTAGGTGGCGACATGCTACAGCTGTAAAACAGATTATTTTCCGACTTACAACTTCAGAATGATTTACCTGTCAGGCATCACATCTCCAGTGACGTGACCTTGACCTGTCAGCCTGGACGCATTAAAATACTCTGCCTGGCCTCTAACACTAATAATGATCACAGGCTACAGCATAAAGAATTCTTCAGAATGCTCTAAAGAGCAAGGGTAAAGAGGAAGAATGACACAAATGCTTCACATCACAGTTATAGCCCTGAACTTTTTGTCTGACAAAAAGGTCAGAGGGGGTAAAGAAGACAGATATGCAGGAAATAAAGGTGTTTCTTGTTTTCTTCCAACAATATAAAAGGATTCAATATACAAAAGAAAAATTGCTGGCATAAAGGACACAAACTAAGCACTCCACCTCCTTTTCTAACGCTCTTAGAGGAATACAACTTGATAAGTACAAAATTGTAATGACTGTGGTCAAAAGCAGAATGGAAAGATTTTAATGAGATGATTGTAAGCGAAATTAGGACATTTTGCATCCAATCTGTGCTGCCTATATTTTGGCACGTAAGATCCATATAATGTCTATGACGTGATTTCTTCCTTCCCACAAAAAGACAGAGCAGAGAAAGAAAATAAAATCCTACCAACATACATCTCTGCTACAGGAACTGGAATACAGTTGTTAGAAAAAACCCTAGCAATGCATTTTAAAAAATTTCCATTATGAAAGCATATTTGAGAGCAATTACAGTAGGCAGAATAATTAGCTTGGTATTTTGTGGATTGATAGCTTTGTGCATGTTTTGCCCAAGACTGTCATATCTTCTTAGTACCACTTCTGGATAACGTACAGACCAATTTCTTAATTGATCCAACTTTAAGTCTATAGGAGCCCCACAGAGCAAGGAGTCACAAGGCATAGAAAAAATCCATGGCACAAGGTCCTACGACCCTGTTAGCAGATGCAGCCGATGTTGAAAGGCACAGCTCATTCTCACTCTGTGCAGGGTATACAGACAAGTCAGGCCAAACTCAGCACTCTACCGTCCATGTCCAAAATATATGTGCTCCAGTGAAGGAACTATCATGGTAGGCTAATAGGGTGAGCTTCGGCTAGGTGCCCTGTAGAGCTACGCAACATTTTTCAGCCATAATGCCCTCAGGAGTGATGAAGATGCAAACCACTTTGGGAATGTCCTACATTTTTTTCTGAACTGTTGATAGAAAAACAGAAGTAAAGAAATTACAGGAAGTTGAAATGTGTATTTTTATACTTTCCAAATATAAAGTTTCAATTTTAAACTGAATTCCATCAGATGGACTACAAACCAATCTTCCCCTCCAAAAAAAGAACAGGATCTACTCTCTCTCCTTTCTCTCTCTCCAGTATTTTGATGTACCCTCATTCATTAGTATTTCGCATCCCCTCAAAATCTCACTGTATTTTCTTTTCTCAGAGGATTACTCAGTTCGGAGGTTCTAAGAGTCTCCACTTTACAGATGGCAGAGCAGGTCACTACGGAGCACTTACAGTAAGTTCATCCACAGTGGGATCTAGCTGGAAAGCTGGAGGAAGGCAGTTGACAAAGTAAGCATCATCTCAGGTCAGCCAACTGCCTCCTTGTCCAACAGGAGAGAGGTGTAAGTTATTCCAGCCTGAAAAGCCAGCCTGAAGTTCACACAGCACTCAGCTTTTGCAGCTTTTAGACCCTAGGAGGAGGCTGCGCACATCACAGAATGTGCTCCCCTGATCCCATCCCCCCTCACAGTGGCAGAAGAAAAGTTCAGGAAATTGGTCAGAAGCATAGACAGAGCAATGCTGCTCTCTCTCCTTCTTCCTTCAGCTTTCCCCTTCTTCTGGCACTCAAAACTAAATGACATTTCCTACACCCATCTGAATTCTCTGATCTTTCCCATGACCTTTTCTTCACATACCCTTAGGAAACCCATTTGTCCCTCTAGACCCCTTGCTCTTACAGCATCTCTTTGCAAGACTCCACTTACTGTCTCCACTGCTGAGTGTTCTTGTGCTATCCCTGTTTAAGCAGAAGCAAGAAAAATCGAAAACCTAACATCTGCAGCAACTACTTGCCAGAGAAAGAAACATCTACATTACAGCATTGCTTTGTATTTCACAATCAGAGTAATCAGAGTATATAAGAAAGGATGGGGGCCCTGCTGATATGGAATAGCAACTACTTTCTTTAAAATCAAGCTATAAGAGGCTCCCTTTACTTTCAAGGAGCTGGAAGATAATGCACTCACCTTATTATAATAACCTATTGTATTGACCAAGATTGAAACCAATCTCTCCCACCTTCTAGAGGAACATATTACCTCAAGCTCTAAGATCAGGCAAGTGTTAGAAACAAACGATTCATGGTTTTTTTGTTAAGTATGAGCTTTGTGAAACAACATGCAAATTTATAGGGCTAGACAGAATATGTGCGTGGACAAAAGTAAGTAGATTTTGTAGGCCAGTAGGATGTCAGCTGGAAGGCACAGTTCTATTCCTGCTCTGAAGACTGTTCATTTTATGATGACTATTTCATGTAAAGTGCAGAAGTGAATTTCAGAGTGACTTTCAGAGGAACTGGAATTCAGGTTTTTCCCACCAAGTCTGAAGTCTCCAAACCCAGGTTACATAGTTATACTTTCATCCCTGCCTTATCAACCTTACTTTTTTTTTTTTTTCCCCAGTGACAAGGCTTCAGCTGTGTTTTCCCTAAGTCTCCCCATCCACCATACAGGATTGTCTCATATCTGTCTCAAAATTCTGGTCTTAGCCTGTGTGCTGAAAAAAATTAGGTAGTGCATTGCCTAAATGTGGGATACTAAAGCTTTGTCTGGATCTAGCTTCAAGGGACTTCCCTTAGATTATAAACAAACCCATAGTAAAAAAGGAAACTGAAGGTCTGAGTTTTAGACATGCACCAAATCACCGACAGTCTTTCATTGTCCACTGGCTAATAAGGAACATTTCTAAATTTGAAGCTGAAATTGGGAACTAGACTAAAAAGATTTACCTCTTAGAACATGCTTTCTCTTCCAAAATGGCATTAAACCCTCAGATACACTGAAATAATATTGCATACTATAACATGTAAGAACTTGTGAGATACAGCACAAGGGACACTCTTCAGTGCAATGCTGCTCTTTGATATATCAGAGCAGTCTGGTCCTCTTCATATCCTATTCCAATACTTCCACAGTAGGTAACTTCAATCCCGAGAGTACACTCGCTTTCACCACTGCAGTATGGCACAAAGAAAACTGCAACCTGCAGCTTCACTGACAAATATCAGGGCAGACACCAACTCAGCACAGGAGGACAAATACAAAAAGGGTGAACTATCTTGAGACTGTGATAGTCTCTGCTTATGTTACTAATTTCATTTAGAAGACAAATTTCAGAATCACCACTTTTGAAAAAAGAATGAAGAGGTAAAATGCAAAACCTATCCTTTCAAATTAAGCGCAACGTTACATCAGAAAGTTAAATATTAATTCCAAGAATTACAAAATTGCACATAAACTAACTGGTAGCCTATTAGTCTCAAATAGACATTTATTAAAAATAGGATTTTCTTAATGATGTGCATATACACACATTCACATACTAGTTCTTGTAAAAGCCTATTCAAAGGTACCAAAGCTTTTCAGAAGATGAATTTCTAAGAAGTAACTGAACACCTACACCTCAGGCTCTGAATGTTTTCTGAAAAAAGAAACTCTCCCTTTTTCAAAATACAGTTTCATATTATCATTCAAGTATTGTGAAGTTTTCCACCCTAGGTATTTCATTTGGGTATAGTAATGATCATCACTTCTGTTCATTGTTTTCTTCACCCACATGTAAGAAGACCAGATGAAATATTATGTGTTGAAAAATCAATGTGGGAGAAAAGCCATTAAGTGTAACTTAAATATATATATTTAAAATATGTACGGATGGCTAAATTACTTGGATATAAATATGCTTAACTCACAACTCAGAACTAAATATAAACTGAAGATGTGAAGATTCAAATAGTTGTTTTACTGTGTTCATGCTTAAGTGCTCAGCTGCAGAGCAACCAGGAACCACAAGTAGTCTGGAACTTCGATTACATTTACAAATGCAGCTCTCAAAAAGAAAAAGGGCATATATTATAAAGTGAAACTATAAAACGTTATAGAAGAGACATTTGTTTCATCAGACTTGACTGCATCAAGGATCAGTCCTTGAAAACAGATGGATATTGTGTATACTAAAATCCCTTAAAACCTTTCCACTTTTGAATTGAATACTACCTTTTTTTCTTCATTATCTCTTATCAATGCAAAACCCTAGGAAATGCCAGAATAATTTCAGTAACAAACTATTGATGAACACTCTGAAGATCAAAAGTTAATGAGAATTAGTCAATGAAAATTGTTATATGACAGATTAGCCTGCAATTACCCAGAGTATTTAGATGATCTGGCAATATTTGGTCGATTGCTGTTGTGCATATTGAAACTTCTGGACCAAAATGCAACTAGACACAGCTTTAGTTATTTCTGTTATGCTTGAAGAAAATTAGATGTTTTAAAATGCTGATGAGGCCCTGGAAGATGAGCGACTACTAAAATTAGGAATTCAAAAAACATTCTATGAAGATATTCTGAAGAGTCTTATGTAAAACTTTATTTCTTAAGTAACAGAATACTAAAAATGCAAGAAAGCACAAATATATCTACTCTGAATCAAGGGTTGTATATTTTTTCATTATTATTATTGTAAGAGGAAATATTCAACTAAAGTTCATTGAAAAGGGAAAACTCTATCCCACAAGAGATTTTGGTATATCAACACACTTTTCTTGTTCCTAAGAGAAGGGATGAAAAAGTGACAATAGCATATTTTTCATTGAAAAGTAGAAAACCTCAGTCCAAGATGTCCAAAAATATCACTTTGATGTTTTCTGATCAAATAAAAAAGATTTTTCTGATCAAAAGAATCCTTGCTGCAATATCCCTTAGGTCCCTTGACTATCTTTGTCTCCTATGAGGTCATGAGGACCAAGATGGGTTGCATCTTCTTCTATTGTTATGTATATGTAGTGTTGGACAACAGATGCCAGTGAGATGCAATTGCCACCTTGTACTCCTGCTATTTTATATGAGGGAGTAACCCCAAGAAGAAATAATTCCTCTGAGACATAGAGGAACAAGAACCTACTCTGAGAACCCCAGTTACCAGATGAATAGATCTTGTTGACTTGTCAGCTGGATACTTTTATATTTCTAGCTAGATTCTACTGTAAAGTTCAACATGGACCTGCATATTGGTGGGGAGATTTCTGGGACTGACAAATCTACACCTTGTTAGAAAATAAAGAGTCAAGAAAACTCTAATCTGTTTTGTGTGCATGTGGTTTCAACATTAACACTGCACAGAAAACAATTTTACATTACACTCATACATACCCTTGAATAGTATCTTCGTTGTTTAGCAGATTTTATTAGTATTTCACAAAAAAAAAAAAAAAAAAGAAATCATGCAAGATTAAAATAAAAAATATTCTGAATTACACTATTATGTTTTTGCTGAAAACATAACTTGGCACAAGACAAGAAGGCAGAATATGACATTAATGATATTCATGTGAGTAGAATCAATGCATCATGTTGTCATAAAACTGGCATTTTCATTTCTCACTCCCACAGACATAAAATAGCAGCATCCAATATGCTGTCAAGGCACTGCATACCAGTGGTAAAATGCATTCGAACTTTCA
>VXAK01007752.1:0-14078 GCA_013399435.1 Arenaria interpres | reverse complement strand
TGACTGCTTCAGAGTGTCTTAGGAATGCTCCAAAAGTAGCCAGAAACATGTAAACTATATTAGATAAATTATGCTTGAAGAAAATACACTGATGTGTATTGGTAAATAATGCTAAGTAGCAAAGAAATCTGATTTTGCACTTGCTCTCCCTAGGCTAAGCTTGAGATGCAAATGAAGAAAACCAATAAGCCTTACACAGCTGTTATAAAACATTTTGCTTATTTTATTCTCTCACCTACATGATAAAACATTGAACTACAAGGTGGAAATCTCGATCTTTAAGTACCACTGTACTGAAGAAGTCAGAAACCTAACTTGCAAGTCTCAATAGATCATAATAATTTTTCATTTATTATGAAAAAGTGTCCTTTGTTTTTTTCACTGGAGCAGAGAAAATGGTGTTGATAAACTGGTTGCAACTAAAAATGCAGAAAGGAGAAAAACACAGGAAAATGGCTAATTCAGTTTTACTTTTAGCTATTAATTTTGTACACAGAGCAGGAAATAGTGATTCACATCCATTGGCATAATGAGCTCACAAAAAGAAGAAAATAGGCAATAAAATATCTAAAGATGCCAAAAATTTCTAACTGTCAATCAACATCAATAATTTATCTCATATCAATATTTTATATAGAAGAAAACCTACTTATTAAAACAGATCCATATAGTTTCCCCTCATCTTTGACCTCAGTCAGCAGATTCAGAACATACTAATGTAATTTATGGCATAAAATGTGTCCAACTCCACAGTTTGTGTGACGCTACAATTACATCATCCATAACTATATCCTTCTGTTAGGACAAGTTCAAATTCCTTGTTCTTGGCATTCAGTGACCCAAATTACTCAGCCTTAACCTATAACATTGCCCTTGTCTTCTTCTATGTGCTAAGGACATGAGTTCAGCACTGCTTTAATTTCTTTCTACCATTTCACCTTCATGCTCTCTTTCCAGCTGTCTCACATTCATGGAATGTCTTCTGAATCCCTATTTACAGATCTTATTCTCTCATCCTTCAAATTACTTCTAAACTTTTACTTCTAAAATCTTCCATTAAAGCAACAGTCTAATGCACTTGGAAATCAAAAATGCATGCATATCTGACAGCTAATTGCATAGTCCTTTACAAAAATTATAGTCACGTTTCTATCTTTTTTTTTTGTTTATTTTCTCCTCTTTTTATGTCACATCTGGGTTTAAATTGCAACATCTTCATGGTGGGGACATTTCCATTAGCTGTTTCATCCCTATTTTTCTCTGCTCAAAAGCAAAATATTTTGTGTTTGCCCATGACATTCAATTATTTAGTCATGCCAAAGACAGAAAATAAGGAGGATACTTGAAGCCGGGAAGAGCAATATTTTTCTTTCAGTGAAGCCATGAACATTTCAGTCCACAGACAATGGAATGGGGGTAACGAAACTCCCCCAAAACAGTGCTTATCCATAAATACACCCTTTCAACTCCTGAATGACACCAATCATTCACTTTTAGAAAAATCCCTAAAAATTAAAATTGTGGCATTTCACAGTGAGAATCACGCTATATATCACCATTTGAACAAAGTATCTGATTCAAGATGATAAAGATCTGATGAAGTCTGAGATCCATGCCTATTTAGCATTCAAAGAAAGGCGCTTCCCTGGCAACAATTTGCCCCACCCTAAAATACATGCTTTAGAGAGGCAAAATGAATCACAATCTGAACGATGAATGTATTTTCCATATTTAATATGTGATTTTCTTTTTTATTAAAGTGGGCTTGGAGATTCTGCTTGATACTACAGGAAACAAGCAGAAAACGAACTGTTTCAGGGTCAAAGTCTGAATGGTTTATATAAAAAAAAAACAACTCCACAAAACAACAACAGGCCGGCATGCCGATACCGAGTTGGATGAATCAGACTCTTAGGTTCCACAAACGAAATTTGACTAGGAAATTTGAATAATTTTAAAACTTAAAAAGCAAACACAATCAGTATGTAGGTACTAGACTTTTACATATGTACCACCAAAACGTACACTTCAAGCTCTGACTACTGTGAGGTACATTACTATTACTGTAAAAACCAGGATGACTCTGCTTAACACATGATAAATTCTGCCACCAAAATTTCATTCTAAAATTCTTTAATTTTCCTTTAATTTCAAAAGCATAAAAAGCTAGGATATTCTCCTTGTAGCCTGTGTGTTCCCATTCCTACTGTTCACCTTGAAGCCTGGTAGTACATTTTAAAAAGCACACACCATGACCCGACTGCCTCCTGCATTCTGGCTCTTGTGTATTCCAGTGGAGTGGTTTTCATTTAAATTTATTACAATTAAGGTTGTCTGCATTATGGTTTAAAACACCTAGTTTGTCAAGTCAACATCCTACTCCAATTGATATTGACTTATTTGCCCTATTTATTTCTTTGCACTGTCTATGATTCTGGAACAAAATCTACAAGAGTATCTGAGATAGTAGCTTGTTGTTCCGTGAGTGAGTGCTACTCAGATCTTCTTTCCTATATTCCTTCCTTCCTTCCTTTTCCTTCTTTCTCTCCTTCTTCCCTCCTTCCCTCTTCCTTCCCCCACCTCTTCCCTTTGTCCCTCTCTCCCAAAACCTGTGGGGACTTTTTGGCCCCACAAAGGGAATGACAGAAAATCATTAACTGTCCTACAGTTCCCAAGTCCACGCAGCGCCACCTGAAAACTGAGAGGACTTAAAAATGGAAAAAATTATGAAATTCATAGACTGCATTATAAAACTTGTCTTTCCAAGCTCATGTACGTATTAAGGATAAATCCAGATGACATGTTACCAATGCACCAATTGGAGTAAGACATATCTAGTTTCTTTCAAAAAGTAATTACTCTTTTCATATTGTCTCAAATTTCCTTGTATTTCCAAAACTAAAGCAGTTGGCCCTGCCTATATGGAACAAAGCATTACAGAAGCAGCATTGTCCTCTCTTCTCTTTTCTCCATTATTTTCAGTTCTTCTGAACGTCCGTTTTAAAATTTCTGGGTTTGACAGACGCCTCAACCCCTACAGCAGAATTTTCCATTGTTTAGGTAACTGTCTGAAGTCAATGACAACAAATCCAAATCATGTTCCATTTTCAAAATGTTTTTTCATCCCCACTATTACTGCTTTCTGTCAACTTGTATCCTTTAGCACATTGATCCCTGTTTTAGCAAAGTGCTATAATTTTGTACATTGTACTTTTGGAAATCATGTTAATCAGCACTTGGCCCAAGAATAACTGAGTCAGATGGGAAGACGAAAGAAAAGTAATTCAGAACTACATGCTGTGCGTCTGTTTATGTGTTCCTCAAAACATTCAGATGGGTTATATACCACTATTTTTTCTGAAGTTCATAGGAATTATCAGTCTGATACGACATTGCAGTAAATGGCATCATATTGGTAAAAGATGTAAGTGGATACTTAAGGAAAATGTTGAACATTCTTCCATTTTGTATACAGCACACAAATGATTTTCAGTTCTGAAAAATTTTTAGTGCATATTAGAGAAGCATTCTTGAATTCTTCAGATAAAAGTTAATTTTCAACACCTCTTCAGGAAATAATCAAACCAGCAATAAAATTAATCTAAATGAAAAAAGGAACTAGAACCAAACAATTGAAAAATACTTTAAGTCCGATGAATGCCTTACGTTGGACTAGATCATTATCATAGTTCCCTTCCAACTGGAACTATTCTGTTCTAAAATGAGTATGGATAAAGTCAATAGAAACAGTAAATAATATAACAGAGACAAGGTATTTTCTCTAATACAACTTAAAGTAAATGAAGGCTATCAAAATGTCTTTGTTTTAAATAATTTTTTCATATTGTTACCATAAAACTTACAGCATTAAGCTATACATAGTGCTAATCCAATGAATAACCTGTTTTTCAGATAAAAATAATTTCATTATAGAAGTTAAATGTTTGTTTTTACAACAGTCATTCTTAACCTGTCTTAACCTTAGGTATTTTTATTTTACTAGAATGCTTCTCCTTGGTGGGAGAATAAATTCTGGCAAAGGTCTGCTGGGCTCAGGTCTTGGTATTTTAACTTGAAAGGAGTCCTGCAGTTGTAGGTGCGGGATCCTTCACACTGCGCGTGTGTGCGTGTGCTGCACAGGAGTAATCTACATTTTTTGTCCAATTTGTCATAAGACAGCAGACTCACTGACACACCGTACAGACACACATCTACACGCAGTGCCAAGGACCCTTCTCACTCCCATGCCAGGAATTCATCTTTTCTGTTTGAATAAATTCAGTTTAGGCTAGATTTTTCATGTTCTTTTCCTAATAGGAAGTGTGGGCTAAAGAGGAAGTGCCACACTCAGACTACCCATGAGGGTAAATAATTCTTAATTTTACCAGTACTAATCAGACTTCTGGTGTGTCTGCAAGGATAGCTTAGTAATGTCTATGTGATTGCTGTTGAAACTACAAGAGAAGTTAGGTCATGTAAAGACCATAAAAATGCTAAAATAATTATTTAAGATAACACAGAAGCTAGATTTTGGATTGGACAAAATGACAGTTGCTGAAAATTGCCCTTGTCAAAGAGTCAAAATAGCAATCAGTTTGAAGCTCTTCTTAAAAAGTGCTCAGGTAAGGAACGTTTCCTTGAAAACCAAGAATGTCACACCAGAAAATGAGAGAGGGAGAAAGAAAATGAGTTTCCCTAAAGCAAGTCTCTTACAGAGGTGAAATGTTCTGGGATTTCTTTGTAGATAGAATTTCCTTGAATTTAGTACTACTTTCACCACCTTAATAAAAGACACAGCAATCTGTTTCAGCTAAAATGCTTTGGGAAAGGGAATTCCTAAATTTGACTATAAGTTGTTACAGAAATATAAATACAGATACATGCAAATATAGATATATGAATAAATATAAATACGTGCATCTATATACATACATATATATATGCATACATATATGCATAGTATAAAGAACTCGAAATTTTTTGATAAATATTTTGTAGTATAACTACAAAGATTAACAACCAAATTTAATTTGTAACATCCTACAGTATTTTATACAAAAAGAGGATAAAAACCCGGTTGGACTAGGAGTTTGTCTTCTCACAGACAGCCACTGTTACTAAGGACATTTCATAAAATCTGTGAAATTAAAACTAATTTAATTCTGAAATTAATTATGCAAAAGTACTATTTTTGAATATCAAATCTCTTGCTCATTTCTTCTTACTTCATCAACCAAAATAAGATACTATAGTTCCCCATTTTTTTGCACTGGAAGACTAAAAAGAGATTTCTAAATTTCATTCTGTCTAATGCACTATCAACAGAATTGCTTCCTAAATTATAGTCACTTACACGACAAAATGCTCTGAAGTCGAAGTACCTTTCAAGTGTCACCAACAGCATAATTTGAAGTTAATACGGTTGCCCAGACATAATTCACTGACTAAATTTAACTTACAAGATCATTAGTAACTACTATTCCTGGGAAGAATCACGTTTTACTCTGATAACCAGAGGTGACATTACAGGATATTATTTAAAATTATTTCATATGTCACTTGTTACAGTATCCTTTGCATACACGATTGCGAAACGGGATATACACACTTTTTAAAGCACAGCTATATTCTAGACATTGAAACAGTACAGAATACTATAATTCTGACAAACATTTCTTGATGTGTAACATGGAGAAACAGCTTAATGTATTTATGTTGAACAAATTAATATGCACAGGAAACATTAGACAGTCGAAGAAGAGCTAATGGAAATTGATATTTGTCATACTGGAATAAGTACACATTTTCTTTATGTCCTTACAAACCAGCTAATTTCTATTTTAATAGAAATAGGCTACCAAACTGTCAAAAATGCTATTGTATTCCACTTTTAATAAAGGAAAATTTAATTGTCACAAGCAAGGATAGAATGCATTGCCAAACTACCTTTGTAAAATATATTAGATTGTAAGTGATCATCACATTAGTGTCAGTAAAACTTAACCCATTAAGAAATGTAACAAATTACTAAATACAACTCTGACAGATAAATACTATGGTGGGTTTTTTTTTTCCTTTATTTGAGATTATTGTGCTGCCTTTTTTCAGTTTAATTTAAATGAGATAAGGATGTGTTCTTTTTTGTAGATGTATTATACATGTTGGTTGCTTTATAAAGTGAGAGAAATGTTTTGGGGATCTATATTCTTTTTCCATGCATTTTCTATGAAAAATACCACATTAATCTTTCCAATTGGGAATTATGGCTGGTATCTCACCTGGGGGGTATCTCATTTGAATTTTGATGATTGAATACAGGCTTTACATCTGTGTAGTTAGAAGAAGTAATTCTAATTTCTAGGAGGAAGAGTTTTACTTTTATCCACTCTACCTAAAAGGTTTAAGATCAGTCACAGCTCTAAGCACAGGTGCCCACTCTCTATAAAATGGTATCTGTAAAATCCCAATATTTACACATAAGCATATTTCCCATCATTCAGTGCCACAAGCACGGAAAGATTCTTCTTTGGCTTCCCTGCATAGTTGAAATGAAGAATCACTGTTTCTGCTCATTAAAGATAGTCACTTAACCTCAGAAAGTTACAGACAAAAATGGTTTATTTTTTAAGCCAAACACTTGGTCGCTGTCTGATATTCTCACAGCAAGGTGAAAAAGAGGCTTTAAAAATAAAAAGAAATCAAACTAAATTCCAGCCAAAATCACAGCGAGAAACCCTTAGGAGCTATGCAACTTTTCATGCAGTTAGAATTGATTTTGACAAGTGATCAAAACAAGGGTTATTGGAAGAAAAAGTGTAAGGAGTTTTTCTTAAATAAATAAAATAACAAAAACTAGTAATCAGATAATCTGCTAAGGATACTCTAAACACATAATACAGCGATGTGAAATGAGTTTATTGCCATCAAGGCTTGTAACAGATGAAATATCTTCTATCTTCTACTTCAGATATCAGTGGACAAATTTGAAAGGGAGCTCATAAATAGATAAGGTGGATTTAGAAGACTAGAAAGGTTATTTTTCTCCCAAGGCATGAGTTCTCTGCTACAAAAGAAATAACCCAAAGGAAATATTAAATAAATATCAATATCAATAATATAAATAAATATTATTTATTTTAAAAATCATTAAAAATGTGACTACATGTATTGCTTGCAATGTAATGCATAATACTTAGGATATATTATATATGGGAAAGAACTTTGTGATCTTCTAACTAAACTGGAAGGAAAACAAGCCTGTACACAGCAGGGCTTGATGTTGTACTATTGTTGTATTATTGAGAAGAATATAATGCTTCTCCCACAACCTACAAACTGTTTTATTGTCGGTGCTGACAGTTAGACTGTAACTAACATAAAGGGATGTACCTTACTTTCCTACATAAATGGCTTAATAATATATTAAAGTACATTTTTGGATATCAACATGCATATGTAAATTCAAGGACTCAAGATCAGGGGGCAGATTGCCTTCAACACACATATAGGTTCATTTTATCTGTAATTTTATTAGGGAAGTCCTGAACAAAAGACAAAACCATGCGCCTTTTTCAGGACAAAACATTTCCAGCCAGGACCACAGTGTTCAAATGATGTGGGCACATCACCTTGGATCCAGAACACTCATTTTCTCATTAGCTATTCCATCTTTGTAAGAAAGGTCCTAAATTCAATAACTCTCACTGGCAGGCCAATTTGTTTTTAACAGCTACAGTCTTTGCAAGACACCTTGTACTGCAGTCATGGGGTTTTATTCATTTGAATCATATGGCTAAATATAATTATAGCCGTCAATTACTTTGTACTTTCAAAAACACAGAAAATGTCTTACATTGTATATAAGGCACCATTAGTGGAATTGTTTCCTTCTTAATTGGCAGAGGTTGGAAGTGTTCGTCAGGCTTTTTGGATTTCTCCTATGCTTGCCCTTCCCCCACAGTTTTCTTCAGAAAAAGAGTCGAATTTCATCCAGTAACTTTTATGTATAAATACTTGAAAGAGCTGGGAGTGCCAGCCAGCGTATGGGCTGCAATAATCTGAGGTAAGGCATTTAACCTCCAGGAAACATTATTTACTTATGCAATCTTTGACCCAGTTAACGTCAACTTCTTCGCTAATCTGTGGGACAGCTTCAACAGAAAAGGTGAACCACCTTCTCATCATCTGGACTAACCTACAGCCACTGGGGTTTGAATATTTTCCTGAAATGCCCCCATCAGTTAAATGAGGTGAATATAGAACTTCTGTACCCTCACTCCAGTCCATAGTGAAGAGCAGGAATGTATGTGGGCATTGGGGAGAGGGAAGTGAGATTGGCTGGATTCCTCTACAGCTCAAAGAGATAAATCAGCCCTGAATAATACTCGGAAAGCAAAAGTCAACGTAACCTTCCCTTAATGAAGCAGTCCTCCTAAAGCTACTGTCTAATTACCGTAATTCTCTTAACTTAGACAGAATCTCACTCCAGGGGCCTTTAAAATATAGTCTTTCTCTTTATTCCTTTCAAGGCTGTAGGTAACGGATACATTTAGCATTTACTAAACCCTAGAAAAGACACATGAGCTAGTTAGTGCAGCGAGGTGGCACTTGGCACACAGCATATACTTCACACTGTATGTGTGTGAAGTATATGTGTATATGTGAAGTATATGTGTATATGTGTATATATGAAGTATATGTGCCACTGTATATGGCACACACTTCAGCATATAAGTCTGCTCTCTCTTCCTAAACCCACAGAAGCACCTCCTGGCATTCAGTGGGGCATTTTATGGGCAGGCCCAGAGCTTACCCTTATTCTCAGCACCTCCCTGCCTTGCTTCCCAAGCACACTGAGAGAGGGCACCTCCCAGTGAATGGACAGGGTGTCTTCACCTGTATTCTGCTTTGTTCTACACACTCGATAGTCACCCCCCCCAGCGTTTCGGTGCGCTAGCTAACAGTTATCATCTAACATGACTTCACTTTCATAGAGGTACCTTATTACTGAATTTCTCTCCTGCTCTATCTTCATGCAGAATGTCTGAATTCCTATTCTGCTTCAAGCAGCAAGGAATCATTAGCAGGGGGGAGGGAGATTTTTTCATTTGGGGGGGGTGCAGTTTTTTATGCCTGAGAGCAAATTTGAGGTGTTTCTATGAGTTTGCAACATTACCATGTTAGATGTCACCAGAACAGTGTCACTGAGGACATATAATTTCAATGATTATTAAATGTTTCCAACACAATCTTAGGAAACAATATCCTTGAAGAACAAGTTAGAACAAACTGACCTTCAGATTTGTTTCATATAACCTATGATTCAATAATAACAATTTTATAGCTCACCTCTGTAGTGGTAATTTTATTTACTTGATTTTTTAAATATCAAGTAAAAGATATTTTACTAGAAACTCACCTGGCAGTCATCTCAAAATTGCATTAAAAATTATAAACAGATGGCTTGCCCAACTTGCTGGCTATCAAATTCATATGTCATTACCTTCTCAGAGGTGGTTAACGTAAAACAGAAATGTTCAGCAGCCTTTAATAATCATTGGCTACACAAAATAAATTAATGATATGAAGATAGCTTTGAGCAACTCATACAATTAACTTACAATGAAAAGCAGCAAGCTATTTGCAAACACATTGTGTGTCTCCAGAGTAAAAGCCTCAACTATTCACAGTGAATTTAAATTAGATTCATGAGATTCTAAGGGAGTCAAAAAGCCAAATGAAGACATCTTATCTGAAGAAGAATGACCTTGTAATAAAGAATAAAATTTGATACTTTTATTATTTATTGTTTTTAAAATATTACTGTAGTATCAGAGGCTTCACACAGGAGTTCATACACCTCTTGACTAACTCCTCAGATTTCAGAAGGAATTTTCAAGAATGTATTTACGCTGAGTATAAGTCCCCTTAACTACGACAAATTTTTAATCACCTAAAATAAGACACCTGAACTATGCATTTAGAAGTTAACCATTGCAATATGACAGTTTTCTACAATTATGAAAAATACTGAATTATGTTGTCAGACTCCATTTAAAAAGTGATAGACTCTTTTGTTTTTTGTTTAAATCTGGATTCTAATTTAAGAGTATTTCCTTTGAAGTAGACACCCTTTCGTAAGCACATTACAACAGAAAAAACACTTCATATGCTAGCAAGTCACAGGTTTAGGCCTATGAATTACAGATATGATATGACAATGTATAGTAAATGTAAATTAGAACAGCTCTATGGTGAGTTGAGAAATGGCCTTGTTTCTTAGAGACAAAAAAGGTTCTCTCACTTTTTAGGCTAGGTCACATAACACAGCTGAAATGCATCCATCTTTTTTGAAAAATGTGATAGAAGTATTTTCACCAAGGTACATGACCTCTATAACGTGGCTAGCTAGCCTGCACCATACCAAAATATATTTTAAAAAGTAGTTTCTGATCTGATGTCCCATATACACGAGTGCCAGACAACCTGAAAAGATATGAAAATCTAATCTCTCTAAATGATGTGAAGATCAAAAAGATTTCTAATTAATCATTGTTGGATGAAAGCTGAACTGTCATCAAGAACTATTTTAGGTACGTTTTTCAGATTAGTCACGTGTTCCAGACAGCTAATCACTACACAGAACATCCAAATTAATAAAAGGGAGAAAATATAATAATTGCCAAAAAGATGATGCGGAAGGGTCTATAAAACTGCTAAAATATATGAGTGAGTATCTTCATTTCTGTGTACTAACACAAACTAAAACTATCTAGAGGCAAATGACTCACTGGTTTGCACACACTTACCAAAGGAAAGTAACATTTGACAGTTCTGCTTTAAGACAGCATTTTACTCTCCCTAAGAATAGGGACATATATAGTATTGCAACTCTAACACTTTCTGTGCACAAGAAAAATATATCTGAAATTTCTATTTTAATACCCTTTCCTGCTCTGCTGTAGCACTTTATCCATGCTTCATCAAAGAATCTAAAGAAGAGCATAAAACACAGGACTTTTTTGTTGCAAAACACAATCAAAGAAAAAATACTGTCCCACAGGTAAAGACATTATTTTCATACATAATTTCACAGAGATTTTTTCATGCAATTTTTTTGTGCTTTGGTGATAACTGGTGTGCGATCATATTTGAAAATGAACTGTGAATAATGACTTCTGTGCTTCAGGTCTCTCAGACTTCAAAGAACAGTAAGCAACATACAATAAAAAAGGTATATAGAAATAGGGCAAGAGTTGGCTGGAATAAGAGACACTGCCTGAGGCACCTGGAGATGGAAGAGCCTCAGTCACATAGTGAAGGAGCATTGCCTGCCCCGACACAGTCCAATCCAAGTTTTATGGAGTTGGTCTGTGAAAAAACCCACCCGTCTGCCAGGCTGATACCCTTTACTTTTACATTTCCCTTTTGATCACTGGTCATCAGCTGACTTTTATACAGGTCTTTGGAGGAGAGGGGTATCAGTGCTTGTAGGTCACCAAGAAAGAAATTATCTTGATGCTTCTTTTGTGTCTTGAGCTGTGAATGATCTGACATGGATTCCTTATTAAACTCCTTCACTATGGTACTGGGATAATTACTTTACTTCCTAAATAAACAAAGTGCTCTTTACCCTTCCATAGGTAAAGGAAAGGAACTTAAGTGAGAAGAAAGCTCAGCCTAAAGTGTCTGACCACTTGTGGCAAAATAAGTGCTGTGTCAGAAAATGCCTAAACACACACCTAGGTATCTTAGAAATCTTTTCTGTAAGTAGAAAAAACTTACAATTTTCGTTACAAACAGAACAGAGATGACATGAACATTGGTTTGATTAAATGACTGTAACATACAAAAAGTGAGTTAATGAATTAGAAAAATTAGGAATCATATGAGATGATAGCCTAATAATTAAAAGATAATTTATAAAAACTTGAAAAATAATCTCGTTTATTGCTAAGGGGGAAAAAAAGAGAAGGAATATATGAGTATTGAATCTAAGATTTACACATGAACACATGAAAATACAAAATTTTAAAGACAAATAGATTAAACAATCATTTTAAAAGATTTAAGCTTTGAAATTACAACATAAACTCAAATTTTCTTCACAATGTTTGCATACAGGATAGTTTTGCACACACAAGAAGCATAACAGGGCAGCTCTTCACTGGGGCGTGTGTTTGCAGACTCAGGCACTGCACTGTAGGAACTCTGCCCCTCTCCACTTTCCCAAAGCTTTTGGATTGCGCATCAAACTGGGAATTCCCCATCTCTCAAAACTCAGGGAGGGACTCTGATGTGTGCCTGAAACAGCCTATGGGAAACAAAGGAATCTTGTTCCCACGAAGAACAGTACGGGAAGAACATTTAGGATCTAATTTAGGGTTTTTCTGAGATTTTCCTGTGTTTTGGTGCCATGGCAGCGGGATGCACTGAGCTCTGATTAGCTTCTATCATCAGTCTCTCGAGGACTGATGCTTTTCCAGCAGAATGTGATTATGAACATTCATTGCAGTGTTGGCAACCACCTAGATCACGTGAGGCTGACCATGAATAAAGAACCAATCCTCTGCAGAACATGCAAACACTTCACAGATCACTTCCAACCCATGAAATACATTTGGGAATCCTTAAATGGAGCCTACGCTGCTTGAAGGGATGGAAAACAATACGAGGGGACAAAAACATGAAGTAAAGGTATACACGTGTTCTTCAGAAAAACTCAACTTTTGATTCAACTGTTCCAAACGAGTAGATCAGGCAGAGTTGCAACTCTCAAACATTTTTATGTTTTTCATTTGCACTGCAATCCACTTTGCTAATTAAAACTTATGTAATGATTCCAGTACATCAAACAGTCATAGATGGAAAAAAAAATAATCCAGAAACTATCTTATTCTAGTTATTTCAGATTAATTTCTTAACTCAAGGCATTAGGTCATTTTTTTTGAACCTGAACAGTCAGATTAATACTTTGGTGAGAGTAAAGCAGATAGTATAAACATGCCCTAGAGCTTTTACCACAAATCAGACTTGGTTTTCTGATCTTACCAGTATGAACAGCTTGTAAATGTTGTTCCCGAAAGACTGTAGCTGTCTTACGGCTGGATAACATTCTGCCTGGAAGCCTCCGTCTGGAACTGCTGACAGGGTGTCTTGCCAGTACATTTCTTCAAGCTTAAATATCCATTTAACTGTGACTGACTGGTCGGGATACAGAGTGACCACCAAGATGCCTTCAGAGTACTCTTTTCCATTTTTCTGACTTTGAATAAATAAAATTCTTCCTGATGTTCTCCACAGACAAATAAAAAGAACAAGTTCTGAGTTTTTAAGTTCTGCTTCCGTTTCTTTACTTTCCTTCAAGGTATCAACCTTTGAAAATGTTAAGGGAGGCATCTACTAAGGATACACAGGAGTTAGAATGGTCTCTTCTCCCATCCTAATTTGATAAAGGGCAGTCATCCTATCACCTCCATGACATCCCCTTGATGAGACTTTTCTCCCACAGGCCATTTATGTTAAGTGAAAGTACTGGATAACAGAAGTCAATAAATACTGCATTTCTGTAAACTGTTCAGGCATGGAGGTTGCCAAATGTGCCTCACCATGAATGTCATAAAAGTGACTATTACATAATCAATAATCGTTCAGGAAAAAAAGGAAAAATTATTGAAAAAGCAACAAAGTAAGATGTGTCTATTATTCTCTGTATGCTTAGATTAAATAAGCAATAAATGAAAGGAAATGAAAGAGGATAGTCACAGCAGGTTGCCATTAGAAAGATGTAACAGTTTCAATGGAACACTCTGTTGAAAGATCACAAAATAAAACAGGAGAGTTTGTTCTTTGGGCTTGTTTATTTGCCCAGTTTTTAAAGAGGAATGCCAATCTCTGAGTAGTGTATGAAAAACATACCAGCAGGCAAAGAATTTAAGTGAAGCAATGGACTAAAGGATAATATGGAATGCTGGCAAGCAGCAGCTGAAACAAACAGCCAAGCGGAGTTCAATAGGAAAACACAGCAAATGAGAGCAAGACTCAGAGCAGAGCCAATAGTCATTCATGGTCAAGCACAA
>VXAK01007732.1:0-11718 GCA_013399435.1 Arenaria interpres | reverse complement strand
AAATACTGGTTACAATAAAGATGAATGATTATTAATATTTGCTTTATTGTTATGTGTACTGACACTAATAGCTGCACCTAGGTGCTCTGCTCTGCATATTTATTTGTGGTGTGAAGCTTCATTTACCAACTTTTAGCTATAATGCTCACATCATTCTCTTAAATGCCTGAATCAATAATGTGTATGTTTTATTAAATGCAAAATAAAAATAAAAACGAAGGTAGGCCTGCAGCATGGCACTCATTTCTTATGTACTCATTTAGGGGTGGGTAGAAATATTACGCATTAAGATGATTGTGGTTCAAGTTATTTGAGTAATATTTATTCTAGTGGTCTGTCTCTGAATTCATCTTGATAATTAAATTATTTTAAAATTAATAATACTTTATGATAAGTCAATGAAGTAGTTGCTATGATCTTCAAGAGATGTTCATAAAAGCTGTGTTAACAGATATTCCTTAAACCATAAATATGATTCTCCTAAGAGAAATTTCCAAAAGGGTAATAATATCTAGAGCTGCCAGTTTAGATGTGTATCCTAAAGATTAAAGGCTCAATTACTCCGTAGGAGGAACTGCAGAGATTAACCAAATTGCGTAACAAAAAATGCTTAGATATTTTCAAATCCATCATAACAAGAAACTGAAATATATTATATAAGATGCTTGGAAAGAAAGGGGATATGTGCATAATGGCCATGTATAACATCTTGCAAAAGGGATATTCAGATCTATCTGGCCTGTTTCAACCTGATTAAAACAGTATGAATCAGTAATACAATAAAATAGTCATTATTCTAGTTCTGTGAAGTGTGTAAAAGAATAAAAAGAATATATATTAAGTCATTTTCTTCTCTTTTGTGTGTTTTTTTGAGTTTTGTTTTTCACTTTTTCCACAAAATAAGCCTTTGTCTCCTGACATAAATAAGATTAAAGATCTGTTGAACCAAAAATATTTCAGTGAGACAAATTGGTTGACTTGCCATGTATCAAGGCTTTTTATAAATTTATTTTTCTTAAGGTACTCCAGTTATGTCCTCAAATTGTCCTCTTACTTAAAAGAAATCATATTAACAAAGCATTTAACTAATATTGAATAATCTTTGTCATTAACAGGCTACTAAGGTTATCACAGTTCTGTAACTCTCAATCACTCTCTAACTGGAAGTTGCTCTAAAAAATGCTCATTAATAATTTGTTAATTAATGAAGTCTGTAAAAAGGACATAGTTCCCTGAGCAATCAGATTAAATAAATATACCTTGCAAAACTTTAAATTAATTCTCAGTAAGTCATGGGTTTTATTGTTTCTTTGTAGTAGTTTTAGGTCTATGAAAGTCAGATATTGTCAGATTGCCTTGATATTTTTTAAATACAACTGCTGGCTGTTTTTAAATAAAAATGCAGACTGAAGCTACTTAGACTCCAGTAAAGTGCCCATGTACGAGGGCACTTTACGTTCTGTAGAGTGCTGAATTAATCCAGCCATTTCAGTGCTAGTCCTGTCTGTTAGTTTAGTTCTGTCCATAGCTGGGTTGTAATAGTTACACACTGATAAATAGTGCCCTGTAGGCATTGCACTTAGTGTCTTATACCTGCTCCATTAACTTACAGGCTGTGAGATTAGCTATTTTGAGAATGAATAGCCTGATTATCTAGCCTGTAAGTCCTGGAGAGTTTACCACATTGATAACCCCTTTGAATTGCTGTTGTTCTCCCTTCAGATTTCTGGCTTATTTTCAGTTTGAAGTGTTAATTGCATCTTGAAGATGTGGTATCTTATTATTCCTTTTTATGGTAGATTTTTAAAAATCAAGTTGATTGAACTCCTTTGCCTTCTGTTGCAGGAAGAATTTTTGGCTTTTACATTTTTTTCCTTGTGCTCTCCCTGGTTTTCAATGTAAATTTGAAATTGAAAATATTCAAACTTGGGTATGTTATTCTAGAAGACATCTCAGTAACAACCTGTAGAGAACTTCAGGAGGGCCTTTAAAAGCAGTTTATGTAAGGCGGCAAGAGAAGAAATTCCTCTTGGGCAAGCAGAAACTGTATTCTTCCAATGTTTTTTTTATACCCACACTTACCCTGTGGTTGTGAAGGTGTCCTGGCATTCAATACTTGAAGAATTTTTTGGCCTTACAAGGCCCCACAGAGTTGGCAGGTTTTTCATTTCCTTACATCTTCCATTGGTGAGGCCTCTGCTCTGCTGACAATGTGAATGGCCTCATCAAATGGGCAACATCACATCAGTTAAATGAAATGCATAATTTCTTGCCTCTGGACACTTGACTTCTTGCTTACCAGTCATAAGGAATGGTTTCCAGTACAGCTGCTCCAGACGGTGTTTGTAAGCATAGAAGCAAGGCCCTGTGTCCATGCATATCCATTGCTCAGCTCCCAGTTCCCAGTTATCCCAAGTGTTTCCTTCTGGTACCAAGGAAGTTGTCTCTTTTCCTATCTCCTCCTTTATGCTTCAACAGTATCTTCAAGCTAACTGTTCCAGGCCCGCGTATAGGAAGACTTATTTATATTTCAGGGTGCACAACACATCTTTCAACTCTTGAGAAGAGTAGTGAAGTCAGAGCAATTCACAAAGATTTGTTGACTATGCACAGCCTTGTCAGCACCTTTGATCCTTCGTCTGAACCGCGTCTTATTGCACCTGAACAAAAGAAAACAGTACTAGTGCCAGCTCACAGACTAGGTTTCATAACGGCAGGCACCATTTGCTTTTTATGAGCATCTCATCTTCAGGCCAATAGAGCTCACTGTTTTAATCTCTAGTATCTTTTCTGTACGCTTTCCAATTCTTCCTCATGCATTTTAAATTGTGGGTAACGTACTTGGACTTTCTAATGACTCACCAGTGATTTGTGCAAAGGCCTAGTAAAGTCCAAACAGCAATGTGCAGAACTTCATGAGTGTTTCATAGCTGAGTAGGTTGGCAATAGTACAAAGTCACAGTAGGCAAGTACAAGAAACTTTAATACATTTTCAAGAAAATGATTGAGCTAACCAGACAAGTTTTGATGAGTGATACTCGTGAGGTGCTCAGTTACTAAAATAATAAACTGGATAATTATTTTAGACAGGAGTATGATGAACTCATAGAGTTATTAACCTGGCTCTGTTTGTAGCATGTGTAATGTTTGGATACAGTAAACATTAAAACCCTGTTACTTAATTTTCTCAGTTATAGCCTATATGTAATAATTCAGTAAACTTTAACTAGATAAGAAATTTAACTTGCCCATGTTTTTCAGTATGAGATCATGCAGCATTAAGAAAAGACTGTAGTAATACCATCATTACCTAAAGCTAAAAACAATTGAAGATTGATAGACAGAAGTCAGTATGTGTACGTATATT
Source organism: Arenaria interpres (assembly GCA_013399435.1). Lineage (NCBI taxonomy): Eukaryota > Metazoa > Chordata > Aves > Charadriiformes > Scolopacidae > Arenaria > Arenaria interpres. Next base: position 8,351 of record VXAK01007732.1, on the reverse strand, counting down.
TGATTAAACAAATCAAATAAAGCATATTTGATTAGGCAAACTGCTAGAGTGTGGAAAAAACCAAAGTTTTGAGGGGCAAAAAGTCTCTTCAGGTCTGAAAAGCAGTAGCTCTCGTGAATAAACCTGACCTTAGAACAAGCTTTGATAATCAAATAGAGAGGGAAAAGAAATAAAAGTGTTAAGGAGCATATACAAAAAGTGTCAGTGTCCTATCAGTAGTTGTCTTATAAGCCTTGATGAGCAAAGCACATAATCACACAAGATTAACAACTCCTGTCTCTAAAGCTACTTCTAAATGATATAGAATTCAAAAAAAAACCACCACTCAGCTTTAAACAAAACTTCTCTAGAAGAAGAATGAACAAAATGCCCTTCAATTGTTTCCCCTTGAGCCTTTTTTCTGACCCAAATGGAGCAGAGAGGATCTCAGTGGAGGACGTGGCAGTAGGTAGCTCCAGAGAGCTGCTGTGTCTGCTTTTCTCTTCTTTGGATTTTTCTGAAATTTAGAGTGCAGGGACTTCAGACTAAATTATTGATTTGCACAGATATTTAAGCCATGGGCATTGGCACCTCTGCCCTATTATGATTTATGTATCTCAAGTTTAGTTTTCCCAGACACCTGAAAAGATGCCCTTTTGCATTCATCATACCAGTCAACCAAAACAGCGCGCAAAGCGTACAAACCCCAGTGGAGTTTACAGCCTGATTTGGAAGAACTTCTGCTAGTTTAGATTTTTGTTAGGGTTTTTCCTACTTTTTAAAATTGGACTTGAATTTGTTTTCTGAGTTGGCTTTTGAAACTCCATTAAAAGTGGACCAATTTGGTCTGCAGAAATTTGGCTAGATCAATTCTGCTTAAAGCGACAAAGCACCTGCAGACTTTCCCATAGTGATGGCACTCCTTTCAGTCTCTCTATTGAATTGTGAATTTTTATGAAATTTTCAGGAATCAAATATATCTGAGGTCGCAACCCTTGTATCAGATTTGGTTACAATTAACTAATGGATTCAAAAGCTGTTGTGGGACCACCTGACAGATGGGTAGACATGGCACTCCCATAAGTTGCATTTCTATTGGAAATCGGGCTAAACCCACTGATTATTTTTTCCAGCAGTAACCAAGAAGTATTTATTTCTTTTTGATCCCTTTCTGTACAAAACAGGATCTATATTCATTCTTTCAAACGTTTTCAGGTGTATGATTCTGATTATATAATATAGCTGAAGGCTTTAAGTCTATTTTAGAGCTGCAAATCATTGCAGACTTTTAATGTACAGTTTATGAGTAGCATGGAACAGATTACCAAGAGGTAGCTTCTGAGAGAACAAAGGAAAATACGTATACTGCTCTCTTTGAAAATCTGAGGTACGCAACTATGCAGCAAATCAGGTCTTCCTCTGGGTTTGTTAAGGGTGAAAATTCTTGAGCCTCCCACACCACTGTTCCTCTTTTGAGGTACTGTTTGAGGTATTGTTCATGTAAGAGGACAGTGAAGGAGTTTGTTCCATAAAGAGACTACAATTTTATCCACCTTTACATTAATCATACAAGGACAGAAAGAAATTTTTTCCCCTCCTATCTAGACTATGTAACATCTTATGGAATATACATTCTGATTACCACATAGAATCATAGAATGATTAGAATTGGAAGGCACCCTGAAGATCATTGAGTTCCAACCTCCCTGCCATGGGCAGGGACACCTCCTACTGGACTGGGTATCTTTTAGTAAGGAATTACTGAGAAAGATTATCTTTGTCCAGTGGAGCATGTAGGCACTGTTACGTTACAGGTGCAGTCTGGAATGGGATCTCCACAGTTTTATGGCAAGGATGATTAACCTTTCTCATTTTAAGGGAACTTTTGGATGTATTTGGTGGGCCACACACAAATAATGCCTCTGTCTTGTTTACCCAGTGTCCATTCCACAGGGCTCTCCATCACTCTTACATAATTTTCTGCACAATCTTCTGCTATTTAATGCCCAGCCATTTCAGAGTGTTCATTACGACTCAGGCCAGCATCTCACTCTGCTAGGTGTTTTTCCAGTCCTCCATACTGCACAGCGCTGTGCTGCTTAGCACATCCCATCCCAGATTACACAAATTATTTCTCATTCTTAGTACCACAACACTGCAAAGCACTCCCCTGAAAATGGCATGTCCGTGATGAATGGCTTATCCCTGACTGTGCTTTCACACCAATTTCATTTAGATGAGGAGAGTCCATGGCATTCCTCTATGGTTAGTAGAAGAATGTAGGCATTTAGATTGTTCTTCTGCTGTCACTTCAGGGCAATTTATTGGTACAATTATTATGCACAAATAGTAAGTCAACTACTAATTAGCTGGGAGTTGTGTTTGCTTTGAGAAAGCATACACAGGTATCTTTAGGCTTTCAATCTTCTGTTTAAAAAGTGAAATATATGGAAAATTTTCTCTAATGTTTACTTAACTTCAAGGCCTTTTGGCAAGTCCCACCCTTGATCATTAATCTTTTCTGGGCTATTATTTCTATTAAATACACTTTTTTATATTTTTTCCAAGTTTTATTTCAGGCAGTTATCCTTGCAAGATAATCATGTGAAGTATAGAACTAACTTTTTTCTTGGTCATCATTCCCCTTAACTGTGGACATTTTTGAGTTTACAAAGCATTCTAAATTGGTCAGTTTAAACTGAAGGGTTTTGCCAGGGTTTTTTCATAGTTTGGCATCCTGGGGCAAATGTTTCTTGTGCTTTCTTTAGTTTTATCACTGTTCTGACCATACTTCCAGATTTTACTGTGAACCTCCTTTTACTGGTAGCATACATATAGAACGTTTTCTTATTAGTGCTTACATCCACTAGTTCTAGGTCTTTCACGTGATTACAGCTAAATTTTACATTAAATATCACATTATTCATTGGTGCATGTGTTTTCTCTGAATGTGAGACTGAATCAAATACTTTCATGTAGTCCAGTCAAACTGTCTTAGACTTCTTGTTAGTTAACATTCTTTATAGGCTTTTCAAGCAGAAAATGATCCTCTGTTCCTCTCCTTTTTTTTGGTTAACATCCTTTGCCTTTCCAACCAGTGAAATATCAGGGGTTACTGTCAGGTGATAAAGTCAGTATTAACAGTTTCAAAGTAACTTGGGATGATGGAAACTTTTGGAGGCTCCTACCTTCCTTTGCTTTCTTAGGAGTTATAGTTTTGCTTTCAAGGTTTTCTACTACTATTTGGCAATCATTTATTCCCATGACTGTCTTTGGTGTCTACATGGCTGTTCTCTATTTTGTCTGTATTATAATTCTGCAAGAATAACATATTGGTTTATGCTTGTAAAGCTCTCAAACACCGAAACTCTGGCTCTAGTTAGAACATATAGGCACTGTTTAATTGCAATGAAAAATAATGCTGTTTAAATTATTTCACATGAGCTTCTTGCTCATGTGCAACTCTGATTTTGATTTGTGGTACTAAATGATGCTGTGTGCCTAGATAGGTCTTTTAAGAAGGGGCGTAAAGCTGCAGAAAAAACAGCTCTTCCTGTGATCCACTAAGCAAATTACTGTTAACTAGGGTCTGGTTTGCACATTAGAATAATTTTTATCTTCTTTCTAATTGCAATTGGCTCTGAGATTCTCTTTTACCGTGCATTTTACCGTGATTACAAACCTATCTCAGAACCAATCATTACCCTTGAGTCCTCAGCCATTTTGCCTCTAGCTCCCTCATTTACTGAATTGGCTCATGCAAGATGTTTAACTTGCAGCCAGTGAGACAGGCAGCTTCTCTATATGCAGTGTATATTTTCTTTCCGGTAAGTGTTCATCTAAACCAGCCAAGCAAAAGCTTGCTTCCTCTCCTTCTCCCCCCACCATCTTTTGGTTTTGTGCTAGCTTTTAATTATGATTTTGTCCTTGCATAGAATCATAGAATCATTTTGATCACAAAAGGCCTTCCAGATCGTCAAGTCCAACCACTAACCTAACACTGCCAAGTCCACATGGCTGGATTGGAGGGGGTTTTTATTGTCAGAATGTATTCGTGTTTCCTAATTTCTGCTGAAGTCATCTCTGTGTTAAGCTCAGACAATTTGCCTCACTTTCTGTGCCGAATTATTTTTCACTTTTTGTCAAAGAAACAGTATTATGAGTCTTCCTTCATTCTAAAATTACCTAGCTGTAATGAACTCTCAATTACCTTTTCCCACTCTGTTCTAGTGCAGGTTATTTGTGCTGTAAGTGTAGAAAAAGTCTGGGTTAAACAGTGTTATTGATTAGTTTTTGTACAGCGCTGCTCTAACACTCTTTCCTACAGCATGGAGTTAGAAGTAGTAGTCCCAGTTGTTATTGTCTGGGACCAGCTCCTGTGGATGCTAGAGAAGCTAGAAGCTAGTCCCAGCCAGACCTACGCTGGCTGCTTGTCACAACAGCCTAGTTGCCTCTGCAGTAAATTTTGCTACACACTGAAGTTTTCCGAGCCCATCTCAAGTCTGGCATGGAGAAAATCAAGCTGGAATATAAGTGCTGAGGTAAGTGCTACAAGAGCCCCACAGTTATTGAGCTGAGGGTTGCACAAGAGCTTACATTTGGACACAGTGCTATACCCAAACTGTCTCCATGCATTCATGTCACAGCAGGCCAGATTTTATAAGCCCTCCTGGCACCTGGTATTCTGGAATGTGTGATGTCAGGGCTGAGCTGGACTGGCAGGATGAGTGCTTATCCAGAACTGATAAATTCTGGGTAAATACTTCTGTTCTGCATATTTAAATGCATTCCACAGTACCCATACTGTTAGGGATTATTCATAATGTGCAGTATTCAGTAGCCCAGGTAGAAGAGGACTGACTGTAATGAGAGACAACAGAAATCCCAGCCAGTAAGCCATACATGTAATCGTCTCTGAAACAGATCTAGAGAATACCATCTCTACAGTAGACACAACAATTGCCAGTATCAGGCAGTGGTTATCTGCCATGGCCTATGAGTGTCAAAAGAGGCCTGTGTAATATATAGCTGGTGGATATGCAAATTAGATGTAAATCAAGCAGCTGCCTGGGCAGAAATGCAGCAATAGGTGTGCTTAATGTCAATAATACATGTCTGGAAGGACTGGCAGGACTAGCATTGCAGGACTAGCAAAGAGGTAGGTACAGAGCAGTAGCTGAGCAAGGGGGTGTGAGGGTATTAAGTGTGGATACAGGAGCTTGCAAGAATTCACTGATCCTACAAGGCAGCTATAAGCATTGATACTACAAGGCTACTACAATTAAGATACGTAAACTGAGATTGAGCAAGGACTGGGAGTTTAGAAAAGGGGCCACGAGAGAAGAGTTTTGACATTTAGCCGTGTCTGACACCTGCTGTCTTGGTTCTTTCCTGGTGGGTGTCTTGAATATGGGGCTATGTTAGGTTCTGTTCTCTGTAAAACAAACCGGATGGACGGAGGAGCTAGAGCAAAGTCAATCTCTCTTGTGTGGCTCCCATAGAGATGAAAAAAAAAGTAATTTTTTTCTTTAATCCAAACCCCTGGATGCCATTAGTATAATATCTTCAGATTACATGGGAAGGTTTAGTCATCTTACAAGTGCAAAGCAGGAACCTGTCAATGTACACAAGTGTTGCCACATACACCATTTGGGAAGTCCAACTGTGTCTCCCTACAAATATATCAATGCAAGGAAATTTGGAGTATACATGCTGGCAAAAACAAGCAGCTATCAAGGATGTTAGAGGTTGCTAAACTTTCTAGTCTAAGGTTCTACATTCTGCATTGTAGTAATAAAGTTGTGGCTTGTTTCAAACTGTGAGTCATTATTCTTGCTGAAACATGCCCTTCACAAATTACCTTTCAAAGGCAGAATAGTCCACAGGTTATTTTTAGAGACTTTCGTTTTCTCTTTTGTCTTTCTTGGCAAAGTAACCAGGTATTTTGTTAATAACATTACAAATAAATAGCTAAAATTCATTTTAAAATAAAAAATCGGATCATAGTACAGTTTTACTCAGCCTTTTTGCTTTCATTATTTCTTTCTTTTACTGTCTCATATGAGTTTTGTTCTCCTTTCCCACAGAGTGCTTGTTGTGACATTCCTGTCTTATCAGTATGTTTCATCATCTTGTTAAAAGTAACCTGTATTAAAAATTAAGGATATAATCAGTGTGTACCAACTTCTTAAGCATTATTTAAACTCACCTTCCTGCCGATTGGTTTATCCAAAATAGTTATGAGCCGAGCTGTGAAAAGATGTTTTCTTTTTTCTTTTTCTTCTTGCAGTCTGCAAATGATAACCTGCATACAGACGATGAGCATGAACTCAGAGGAGATAAAGACAGCTATCTCTGTGCAGTGTGCCTGGATGTTTATTTCAATCCTTACATGTGCTATCCATGCCACCACATCTTTTGTGAACCTTGCTTAAGGATGCTTGCCAAAGACAATCCAGCCAGCACTCCATGTCCACTGTGTCGCACTACAATTGCCAGAGTCTTTTTCCAAACAGGTATAAAAATGAAAGTTTTTACAACACAGAAAATTATTTTTAGTTTTCTTCCTGTATTTATGGCCTGAATAAATATGTAGTTAAAAGTATAGTTCAACCCTGCTAACCAAATACAGTTGTAAAAAGAAGAAATAAATAAATAATGATGTGCAATGGGCCACATCCAAAATGCACGCAGAGCAAAATTTGTTGATGTTAATCCACTGTGAGGCTTTCTTTGCATTTAACTCTTCCTAGGATATTCCATGTAGGCTTTCTTCAGTGGCAAGAAACTATTCTGGATGCATATTTCAAGACTCTTTGATTTTCAAACTGAGGTTCTGATATTTTGCATTTATTTGGTTTTCTCTTGCTAAATAATCACAAACGCCAAATATAATAAACATTTTCTCAAAATATCCTACCAGAAAAGTGTTTTTAAAATTCCTAGCTTAATGATACAAAACAAAAATGCTCTTTTCTTGGTTTTGTGGCCTTAATTTAGCTACAAGTGAAAATAAAGGCTGGCAGAACTATAGAATCCTCCTAAATAATCTTAGTTTTAAATTCACCCCTCCTAGCCTCTTACACCCTGATTTCTAGTGTTCCTGACTTTTAGCAGTAGGAAAACATGTGGGTAAGGGGTGTTTGATGTCAGAATTGGTACAGGGATAGAAGAGGGTAAGTAGTGTTGTAGTCTGGATACCTGGAACAGCATGAGTGAGTCTTTTATGCCTGGAGCTTAAATAGGTAAATTTAAGCACCATGGATAAAATTGCTCTGTGATATCTGGATTTAGACCCTTTATAGCACTTAAAACTGTGCAGAGACAAGTCATAAGGTAGTGGAAATGACTCAGCCATGCAGGAGAGTTTGTTTACTTTTGCACGCTGGAGAGATCTTGCAGCGATTCTTTTTAAACTGGGAGAGTGCTGTGATGATGACAGGTTGGGGATGCAGATTAAAGTATGATTTCACATTGATCAGCAGAGCTGTCCAGCTTCTATTTCTGCTTGTGCACAGACTCCTCCTCTGCACAGGCACAACTTTGTATAATTTGGTGGCAGCCCAGTTTGTGGAACTGACTGGACTAAATAAGAACTCGTTTGGGTGGGAAGGAGGCATTTTTCAGACAAATTGGCTCAGAATGGTTCAGTGGGGACCTGCTGGTGGTCAGGGATAGGGACTGACTATATCAGCACTGCAGCAGAGAAAATGGGTGGAAAGATGCCTCCTGAGCACGCTTAGCACCCTGCCTAGATGGTGTACAGAGGTTTCAAGCTGTTTCCATTTCATTCATTTGATGTTTGATGCTCTTTTAGATTTGAAGTACATATGAAGTGTGTTTCGTACATATGAAGTGTGTTTCACCAACAGAGAATTACTTTTAGTTGTTTTAAGGCTATTTAAATTTTAAAAACACTATTTAACAGATTTGCTGCAGTAGAACACTACTGGGAGTGCACAGAGACAGGTGCTTGCTAAAATATATTTGCAAAACTTTTAAACACATCTAAAGTACAGTTATTTAAGTGAAATATTACTTAAATGGATTATTTGTACATACCCAATGGGAGGGAATGAAGAAGAGGGAGTTGGAGTTTTCTCAGCAATGCCCACTGACAAGATGCAGTGGGTCTCATAGACTTCTGTATGTTCAGGTTCCTCAGGTGGTCTCAAACCCAATCTTCTCTTGGAGTGGGGGGGACTTTGCTCTCTCAATCCCTCCCTTGCAGTCCATCCACTCAAGAGATATGAGGAGAGAGATTACCAGTGAAGACTGAGGCAAAACAGTTAAGTACCTCAGCCTTCTCCTCCTTGGTTGTTACCAGTTTGCCTGTCTTGCTTATCAGGCGGGGTACACTTTCTTTGACCTTC
>VXAK01007725.1:0-20300 GCA_013399435.1 Arenaria interpres | reverse complement strand
GCACCATAAGCACAGGGGAAAAAAGGAGGGGGGGGTTTGCTTTGTGTAGGAAATAAAGACCGTAAAGTGAGGACTTTTATTGCTGGCAATCAGAGTATTGCTGCTGGCAGTGGCTAAAGGTGGAAAGCAAAGATGATTTAATTTATAGAAAGGACAAAGATGTCATGTAGCAGATTTAATCACTGAAAAGAAAAAAAAAGAAAAAACCTAGCTAACGTCATAATTTACATTTTGGGATAATAAAGAAGAGTGAAAGAAAGAAACAACTGAAAAACCCTGAATGGGTGAAAAAAATAAATGAAGGAAGATAAATAGATTTGCCTGTAAAACTAATAAATTTAAAAACAAAACCAGAAAGCAAAACACAGCCCCTTGAAAGTGCTGGTAAAATGGACCATCGATTTTGGAATTCATCTGCATTTTGTATTTTAATAATGCTTACTCTCTCTCTCCCTCTCTCTCTTTTGCAAAATATAAAAGCTGATCTGATAAATATTAATTTGAACCATCATAATGTATTTGAAAATTCCAGCTAAAATGTCACCACATGGAACATTAATGTAATATTTCAAGGCCCTGAGAGCAATACTCATATTGATTGCATTTATTTCACTCTAGGGAGGAGAAATAATTCTTCAATGTGGGACACATCTGGTAGCCAAAGATGCAAAAGGCTGAGGGTAGAAATGCAAAATTATGTGGAAAAAACCCCATAAGCTAACCCCCCAAAACAAAACAGAAGTGCAAGTGAAGCTGACAAATGCAACCCATTCAATCTCATGTTTCAGTTACAGCAATTAAAAAAAAAAAAAAATCAGAATACTTCACTTTGAATTTTTAGTTTCGGGGAAAAAAAAATATCAGAAAGCAACAAAAATTCCCATCATGTTTTTATGAATCCTTTGGCAGGAAAACCAACAGTATCATCACAACTCTAAAGAAAGAATGTGTGTAATTGGATTGCTTATTGGAAACACAGAAGCCAGGCTGAGAAGGCAGCACAGCACTTAATTCTGCAAAACTTTGACAGAGGTTTCCAAGAAAGATGCTCTTATCTGAGGAGCTTCCTCTGAGGTTGGGGTTTGAACTTTCTAGCGGTGGTAACCCAAATGCGTGTGAGATTGGGGCTATTTTCCTGTGATTCTGCAGAAGGAGCACGGAGACGCTGCCTGTCTGGAGTCCCATAAAACAGATCTTTTCCTTGTCATTAAGAATATTGATGTTCATTAGGCCCGGGCGTCAATGAGTCTTTGTGCAAATGAAACGAAATCTGAGTCAAATTGTGACCCTGAGTCCAACACATAACCGCAGATTGGCTGCAATTGGGGGGCTGGGGACGAGAGGTTCCCCCAGCACCAAAAATTCAGTACCCCTACTCCGAGACAAAAAAAAATATAATCTCTGCAAACACAATCAAAGAGCCTAAGGAAATGCTCCCCCCCCTCCCCCAATAACTCTTCATATAACATGGTTTCTGATAAAGGTGGAATAGATCAGGGCTACTTTTAGTAGTCTTTCAAGGCAAGATCTCCCCGTGTAAAATGAAGGTTGCTCTCTGCCCCAGCTCTTGGCAGGACATTATCACTTTTGCAGGTAACCCTCTTTCCTTTCAATTTCCTACTAGGGTTTTTCTCCCTCCGCCGTGGGTCTGAGCTTGATGTTTCTGCTGCGCAAACTCCAGGCTAATAAAGCAAGCTCGAGTCCTGTAATTCACGGCAAGCCGCTTTGACCGAGCACTTTTAGTGTTAACAGTGTGACGGGTGCTTTTCGGAGCTAATGTCTCACTGATATTAACGGCCATGCCCATAGAGCAAAATCTGCAATGTAAAAGCGAGTGGCTTGCTAAATATTTACAGGCTTGCACATCTCGCTGTCCCATTCATTTCCTTGACCTTTCACGAGAGGGGGGATGGGGAAAGAGAAGGAGATGCCAGGGAATGGTCCCTTCTGAGGTACAAACGCACTACAGCCAAATTGGCTCCCCAGCCTCTGATAGTGAGACCTTGAGCTGAGATCCCACTCCTTCCTCACCAGCAGTTTGTAAAATTAAGTGGGAAAAAAGCCACCACAGGCAGTGAGCAGGCTTGGGCCCAAACTTTCTGAGCAGAGGTGGGGGAATAGCTTCCGAAAGGAGAACAGCCCTGCTGTGAACTGTGTGTGGGTCACTGAGAAATTTCACTGCAGATCAGCACAGAGGCCACTCAGATCCCCAAACCCAGTTGATTCCAGGCACAGCTGTTCCCGGAGGAAAGCAGCATTCCCGGGGAATTAAAGACAGGAACAAATCAAGGAAACTTCTCAGTTCTGCATCCAGCCCTGCCACTGACCTGCTGGATGATCTTGGGCAAGCCTTTTCCCATCTCTGCACCTCAGTTTCTCCTGACAGCATTTAAAATAAATAAAGAAAGGGTGTAGCAAACCCTCCCACATGAAGACGGGAGAGGGCATTGTGAGGCTTGTTTAATGCTTAGAAAGCACTTTGAGATCTGCAGATAGAAAGCGTTACGCGAGAGCCAAGTATTATAATTAAACTTTATATAACCGGGCTTTGTAGAAACCTCGGGGGCAGGAGCAGCAGCTCCGGTACCTGCAGCGCCGTGCAGCCTGGCCGCCGTGCAGCGGGGCGAACCGGGGGCCGGCTCCCGGCGGGAGGCGACCGAGCCGCCGTGTGCCCGGGGGAGCCGGCAGCGACAAAGCGCCTCATCGCTCAGCCCTTACGCGGTTCGACACCCTCCGCGTTCGCTTAAACCGCCCCTCCGCCGAGCTGCCAAAATACCGCGAGGGCTCGTACCGGCGCTGCCCGGCAGCCCGCGGGCACCGGCGGCCNGCGGGGGTTTCGGTTGGGGTCCGGCCCGGCCGGGCTCCCCGGGAGCTCTCGCCTGGGTTGCAGACCCGAGGCGAAGCGAGAGACGGAGGCAGGGCTGCTTTTAAATAAAGGCAGTTCTTAAGAGACGATTTAATCAAGCCCAGCAGAACCTGAAGTCTTTGTATAGAGGAGGGGATACGGCCAGATTTCAGTGGAGAAAAGTACCTCGGGCTGGGTAAGTCAGAGCTGTGCGTGGATGTGAAAAGTTACAATGGCCAAAAGACGGAACTCCCCACCTGCCTAAGGACCAAATACGCACAAGACAGCTTTTCCTACAGATAAACCTGTAGGAGAAACCTACAGGAACTCCGCAGCCACACCAGCCCTAGTGCTTTCTCCAAAGATTCAGTATCCCCAGAGTAACTTTTATTGCCAGATTCAGAGTTTGGATAGTGTTCTGAACGGGAGAAATTAATTCCCTGCTACCTTGCAAATCCCTGTGCTCAGGGCAGGGAAGTGCAGCGCTTCCTCCGGGTAGAAAAAGACAGGAATTGGCGCTTTCCCCGCTCTTCTCCATATACCCCAATGCAATACATAAGACTGGTGGGAAACTACGTGGGGAATACACCCTCAGGAGGACAGAGGCTTTCAGTCCATCATGCCAGCAGCAGCGTGAGCACAGGGCTCCAGGAGGGCCCACAGTGTGCTCAGGGTGGGACTTCGTACAGGTGCCATCAGACCACTCACAGGACAAACTCTGACGTGGTCCTTTGAGTGCCACGGCCTCAAGAGTCACGTTCAGGGACGTGGAGATGGTTCCCCCAGTCCTTCAAGTATTGCACAAGGAAATGCCCTCCTCATCGTCTCTCCTCTGCCTGCAATTTCCTCCTTTGTCATTTACATGGGCGTCAGTTCCAAGTACCAAGAGCAGGACAGAACTCCAGCTAATGAATGAGCCCAGACACTCCTTCTGGCTTCCACCGAGTGTCTGTCACTACAAGCAGGGGATTAAACAGGATAGTGGTGGAAAGGTTATGATCCTAGTCATGAGAGACCTGGTGTCCAGGTCACGGAGGAAGATGGCTTTGGAGTAGCCTATACTCTTCAGAAAACCAGCAGCCCGTCTGGCAACCTGAGCTAAAGAAAGAGCCAGGACAGGAAGAGCAGGTCAGGAAGGAGATGCAGTGGCAGAGCAGCATGTCTGTGGGAGCGTACGCGGTGCATGCCAGCTTCTGGGATGTGTCAGGCCCACACAGAGGGCGATAAGCAGCAACGCCTGGGGCAGCATGCAGGATTTCTTTCTCAGGATTCTTTGCCAGGCACAGAAACGGGCTCTGAACACAAAGACCCAATCCAGGTATTTCAAATTTTCTATTGAATTTTCCCAGTGCTTCATAAGTCATGCATGAGAAGGAGGGAAGAAAGGCAAGACCAACCATTGCACATAGAGAACATTTTACAAAGGTCTGGGGTCTCCATAGCTCAAGACCCAAGAGTATGAACCTGCAATCTACGGGCAAAAAAATGGCCTAACAACAACAAAAAAGCGATCTGAAAGCTTTTCTGCGGCGCCATCCTTCCCCCTACAGACCATGTAGTTGACCTTGCAGACCCTTAGCAGGGCAGCCTTACTGTCCAAAGCCAAAGACCCTGGAAGGCCCAGTAAGTGCCCACCACCCAGGGTGAGTCAGGAGGTGGTTCCCAGCCCTCGCTCGCTGGAGGCACGGCCCCAAAGCCTGTGTATGCGCTCGCTGCCATCAAAGGCAGCCCCACCTTGGGGCTAAGCTTCAGAATGCCTCATCGTGGCCCACATCTCCTAGATTAATGACTGCCTACACTTGGGACTTCTCCTTTATCCCAAGATGATCCCAATGCATATTTCACATCCACATGCTGCCGAGCTCCATTCCTGCCTACATCTATGAGCTCATGCCTTCCTCACCCGTCTCTACTCCCTGCACCCCACCCAAGCCAACTTTTCTCCTTTTTCTTCTTCTGCCACACCTACCATATACTTGTCGCTATACCAAGAGTGGCATTTCAAGCCAGAGTCCCCAAGTATCTCTGCCATTTCCTAATTGTTTCTGGAACTCCACCTCTCCCAGGAGGCCTGCGTACATGCCATTCCAATAGCAAACTTTCCCACAATTAGTGGACATGTCGGCATCAGAAGCTTAACACAAACCACATAGTGGGCACAAGCCACCCCTGGAGAAGGGAGTAGAGCAGCTGAGCCACTGTGGGATCAGGCAAGGTAGTCACATCCCTCTCATTATGGTCCTTTGTTCAATTTTAGAAAGAAACTGGTTGCACCCTGCCTTGATCCTTGTCCTTCACATCAAAGTCCAGTGCTTCCCATTCTGGATTAAGGGCCTGCACTGGGAGAGCTTTCCACACACTTCACACTGAAAATAGGAACAACAGTGCAGGATGAACCATGGATGTCCCACACGTGCTACTGTCTCCAGTATGTAGAGAACACTGAAACAGAGAGATTTGCCTGCTAAGCATTAATGTCAGAGCTGAAAATCGCCCTGGCCTCCTAGGGCAGGCCCGGGGAGCATCAGGCTGGCTGGTTTTGAGTTTAGTGCTGATCCATGAGAGCTGAGCACGCAGAAAGCATTACAAAAAAAGTCAACATTATGCCAGACAATTCATGTGTTTCCCTCCTCCTCCAGCATCCCTGCCCTTCTCTGGGGTCCCCTCCTAGGAGCAGAGACATCTTCCCTCAGCGTGCACAGGGAGGTCCGCAGGTCTGTGGTGTCCCAATGTCTTATTGCTGAGGCTGCAGCAGAGCAAGGCAGAGTGATGCATGGGGACAGCGCTTAGTACATTAATAAATAATCACCTCTCCCATGCTCTGCAGGAGAGCGTGACTTCACAGTGATGTGTGTGAATGTCACACAGGCCCTAGGAGAGCTACTGCTTTGACTGCTAGCTCGGTTCCCTAGGGGCCTGCTTCTCCTTTGCTCTCACTCCTGAGCCAGGGACCAAGTTAAGAGGCTGTACTGGTTGTTGCACACAGGCAGAGGAGTACTTCATCAGCTAAGACATCTCCACGCAGCAGATGATTCTCTGCCGTCACACTGCAAAGGCTTCTCCACACATCTCTGTGGCTACAGAGAGCCACACTCTCCCCTTTCTGTCCCAGACTTCATGACAGATGAAGTCGTCTGGCACCGCAGCCTCCTGCTTCCCTGGAGTCCTGATGCCCCGGTCTCTTCTGAACCATTGCCTACACTATCGGGGAAGTACGGGAAAGGACTGTACCACATTCTTTTGCATTCCCTGCCCTGCTGAGTCCAGGAAAGAGAGGAGTTTTTACCAGTAGAGATGAGGCACAGAAACGTTGCCCCCAAATCAGATATGCCTAAATTGCAGCATATTCTGGAGAGCCTTGCAGATGGGTGGATCAGTGAGTGGTAGAGAACTGGCCCCCAGTTTGGTTTAGCACCCAAGATACAAAGCAGTAACAGATGCACATTAAGACCAGGACACCTAGCTGGGACTGACCCCTCTGAACCTCACAGCAGTTTGTCTCATGCTGTGTCAGACCTTTGCTTAATGTGGTCATTCTTCTCAGCTGAGCCCACACTGACATTATTGTACTGCTTCCCCTCTTGATTCTGTGCTGGGACATCACCTCCTGCATGGACCTGCTCTAGATGGCACGGCCTGAGGGTCACTGAGGCAAAACCCTCCAAGCGCCCTGGAGAGACCAAGCTGGATACAGCTAAGTGAGAGTCTGTGCTCCCTGTTCAGCAAAGGATCAGATCAGAAGACGTTAGAACTCTCCTTTATCGCTTTCTATGGCTCTGACCAAACATTTCTAAGCATTTGCCCTGTCGCCGTCCTTTCTGTTACCTTACCCCTGCGAGCACTGCTTCTCCTTCACTCCCCACCCCTGACTCATTCAGCTTCTTGGCAGAGCAATGTGGAAGGTGGGCAGAAAAGCCGTACTTAATTTCTTGTATAAGTATTGTGGAAGGACAGGGAAATGGCTAGTGTGTAAGTGTGAGAGCTACTATAAGACAGAAAAAGCTTTGCCCCAATTCACTATTGCCCCTCATCCTTTGTTTAAGGGGTATTTAGCGAGTGAGATTTCCCCTGTATCCTCTACGGGCATCACATCCCTGGCTCACCTCATTTACTCAGCTAGAGCATGTTTTATTAATCTGGAGTCTCGACAAGGTTCTTTACTTCTATTAATTTATTAATATTGCTAATTAAATATCATATTCGCAAATGTAAATTTCCTAATAGTGTCCCTTCCATTTTCAAATTTAAAAAAAAAGAAAAAGCAGCAGCAGCTTGTTATGTTAGTCAATTGAAAGCAATTCAGTCTAATCAGAAGAGCGGGGCTGCCTTGTGTCTGCAATAGAGGGAGGGCCCCCGTTAGTTTGCTTTTGGGCAAATCTCCACCTTCTACCCTGAGTTTTAACAATTAGATTTCAAGAGCAGGAATAAAATGGGGTGCGTGGAGTAAAAGGAAGGGGGTGGGAGAAGGGGAAAGTAGAAAGTTTGAGGTACCAGGAAAATACCTTAGGAATTGGCACAGCCAGGACTGATGAGGGCAGAGGGGCACACGCAGAGCCAGACCCCAGGGACAGCACTGGGTGTAAGGGAAGGAATAACTCAATAGGCAGCCACAAGCTGGGGAGCGACTGGTGTTGTGCAGGAAGGGTAGTGGGAAGGGACTGGCCCCTCTGCAGAAACCCAGTTGATGGGGGAGATCGAGCATCTGAATTGGTTTTTTGCACACTCCCCTGCTGACACTTTCATCTATGTATTTATACGTATATTTGGGAAGATGTGATAATTTGAGTGTTGGGATGACTGGGCTGGTATTGCATTAAGGAAAGTTTTAAAAATACATTATATCGTTTTTATTATTAATGGTAATGATAGGGGCCTGCTCGTTATCTTTCCTTTTGTTATGAGCACTGTAATCTGAGGATGCTGTGGCAACGTGAAATGGATAATGCAGTGGTACTGCTCGATTTGGGTTCTGCTTTAAAATTCCACCCTTCTTGATATTTATGATCAGAACCTGTAAAAATTACATTTTGTTGCCTTTTTCAAAGGATTTATCAAAAGTAAAGAAACTTTTTTCTTGCCTCCATTGTGCAAAACAGACTTCAATAAAAAGAACCTTATAGTCATTGTACGGATGGAGAAACAGAGGCACAGAAGGCAAAATACAAATCCTAAGACTATGGCTGAACGTCTCTTCAGATCCCATCCTTTTCCTTAGGTTAAATTCTAAACCATTTGTAGGAAGGCACAAACCAGTACATTATCAGAAATTTGGGTGCAGAACGTGGGCAATCCAGCGTTCAACCTCTTGCTTTAAATGCTAAAGACTGCCCCAGCCCAAAGTATGAAAGTAGTTAGAGGGGCATTGGCGGATCCAAGGGAAAACCCAGATCGTTGTCTCCCTGCAGGTAATTTTTTTCTTTACACAGGAAAGAATTCCCAAACATAAGCCTGTGGATGGCTACAAGATCGCTAATGAAGAACAGTACTGACCAGGACAAAAGCAGATCCCTTTCAAACGGAGACATGATCACAGAGACGCATCCACTCAGGTGCAGTTTGACCTGTATCTTTGGGGACAAACAGGTGGAAATAAGGTCCCAGACCGAGTATCTATACTGAAGCCCAGCAGCTGCCCAGCTTTTTCTGGTGCATAAAGGCTGGTGAAGGATGAATGCGTTGCAAGCTGGTCAGAGGGGACTGTTTTAAGAGTGAGAGGTATGTGTCAGGTGTAGGGGTATGACTCCAGGGGCAGAGAAGGAAAGCAAACAGCCACAACAAACCCCCTTTTCAGTCTCCCTCAGAGAACAGAGACAACACAAAGCCCTGGCTGAACTGGAAGGAACTGGTTCTTGTCACCTCACACACACTGGTCTCCAGCTGTTAATGATCTCTGTTGACGTGAACATCATTTCCTCTGCGTCCTGGCGTGTATAATTGAGTGGGTCTGTGATGGGGAGACAGCACTGCCAGCTTCCCAGTCAGCAGTTACTGACAGCCTAATCTCAGCTCAAGAAATGTTGCCGAGGTATTGGCTTCTGATGCCATGTTATCTCCCCAGTTTGAGAAAGTATAGAGCTCACCTCCCCGTGCAGATATAATAGGAGAGGACATCACCTTAATTCCACCTCCATTAGACCTCAGAGAGTCGACTGCGACCCCACTGACCTCATCAATATTCAAAAGCTTAACAAAAAAAGGCTATAACTGGGGAAGTCAGAAATAATGTAATGCAGTATTGATTATTTTATGGTACGATTAGGTGTAATTACATCTCTCAAATTTTATTTTAATGTTACTTTCTACTACTTTTAGCCTTTTAAAATTATCCAAAACATCTCCGTTTAATGGAACGAACATGCCTTCAATTTAAATGTGAAACACTCTTTTTCTGCTAAAGTGTGACCTCAATATATTTGAAAACATAAATTACTGCTATGTATAAACCATAAAAAATGAATGATGAATTTAATTCTGGTGAAGCGTGAGGGACTGGGAATGCAATGGGGAAATACTGTTTATCCAGAGGAGAGGGGACAGCCCAGGTGAAGAGAAGGAGGCGAAATGTGACCTTCTCTAACACTGAATGGGACACGACTTGCGAAGGACTTGACTTTGGACTGACAGACTAAGGGCAAAAATCATTTATTCCCTGGATCAAGTCCTCAGCTGGCCTTGATCAGCATAGCTTCACTGCAATCAAAGGAGTGATACTGATTTACACCAGTGGAGATTTTAGTCCACTGTATTTGCTTGGTATTTGATTCCCTCCAGCTCTGTCAGATGAGCAGAGATGGATGTTACACCCACAGACCCATAGGGTAGCCTCCTAACTTTTCACTTTATCTTTCAGACCTCTTTGTGCTGCCAGACTGGTGTAAAAGGACCTTTGCATAAACAAGAACAGGGCCCTAAGAACCCAAATGAACCCTCCCATCTCTCATTTGACAGTATCACCTCACCCATTATTAGAACTAATTACATTCATTACTGTGGGATCTAGGAGCCTTAGTCTTGAACCAGGGCTCCATTACTGAAGAGATGAGACAGCTGAGTATCCCTATTCAACCTCTGCTACAGAGCCTTCTCTAACACACCAGTGTTGGGGTCCCTGGGTGTTATCACAAGATGTATATTAATAAATAACGATAGCCCAGAACTGCCTCCTCAGTGACAACAGTTTTTTTTCCTCTTGGACCCCTGTTTTCAATGCAAACTAAATGTGGACTTCAGCAATGCTATTGAGTCCTCTGAGCCCTTACTGTGCAAGGGTAAGTTGAGACTTCACATTCATAGCGTCCTCAACCTCCATCAACAAACATTTCCCTATTTTACCTCTTAACACACAGGTAGGGAAGAAAGTATGTTCTCATCCATAAGTGTGTATAATAGTTCAAGTTTATGCTTGAGGAAGGGAGAAGCAGGGTGGCTAGTAGGGTCACTGATAATGGTCTTAGAGTTCCTTTGGGCCAGTGTGAGTGACAGATTGTTAAATTAAAGTAATTTTCATATTAGTTCCTTCCCCACCTCCTGCCTCTCACCCACTGAAATCATTTAAGTCTAAGCTTTCTATATCACTGGGGGGTATAAAGAAGATGCGTAGGAGGAGAAATTAGAAAGACAGACAGACAATTGAAATGTAACTGCTGGAGAATCTCAGCTTCTGTGCTAATATATTCCATACATTATTTGCAAATGGAAAAGACTCTATACAATCAAGGTATCAAATACCTGGGGAGAGTTATCCTCCGCTACCTCTCTCAGCTATACACTCTGAAGGACATCGCACACAGTGCACTGTCACTATCTGTGGCAGAAGTGACAACAGGGGTGGGCACAGTTAGCAAAGCCACCCTGGCTGGGCGTTCATTGATCCCTGAGGTCCATGACCTCCTAGCAGATTGCAGCTTCCCTGGTAGATAGGTCTTGCATGAGCATGGGCTTTCAGGGCTAACTCAGAATTCTGTAAAACCACATACCAAATCAGAATTAATTCCTCTGGAGGAAAATTAAAAAGGGATCAGGTCTTACTACAGGATAAAATCCATCTCTATTATTTTAACCTGCAAAGATAACTTTAGGCAAAAGTCTGCAAATTACCTTGATTGTTAAGAGAACGTGGGGAACAAAAATTTATTCACCTGAAACAGTATCATCTGGGGAAGCTCTGTATTGCTGGATGGTTTATTCAGTAAACTTGAGAGAAAGGCATTAATAAGACCTTAACTAAATTATCCATCTGTGTAAGTGCTTCATATTATGCTTCATATTTCTTTCTGTTGAAAATTAAAAAAAAACACTGAGCGAGTTCTAGGCTGAGGAGAGTACCAGCCTACGATATGCTACACCATCTTACACAGCAGCTCAGCAAGATCTTCCATCTTGCAAAGTGCTCATACACTGCTCTCCGCTGTCACTGAGTGTCGATTCCTCCATGTTGGCATGCATTGCCCTTTCCTAGACATTTTTACAGGGGAAATCCTTTTGGAATGGTAATACTATCCAGTGATATCACTCCTTACATTTTGCTTACCAATTTTCTCAGTAAGTCCCGACAAAGAATCAGGAGAAAGAGCTAGGATCCCCTCTGCAGACTTGGAAATCCCACAGGCTCTTAAAGGAAAGACACCACTCCTGTTTACAGACCTGTGGCCATGTCTATTGAATGCTCCCACACTCGAAGAATGTATTTAGTCCTTCTGGTTCAGCAGAGACAGCCTGTCATTTTGACCTTCTAGAACGTGCCCTGACCTGCTCAGCCTATGCTATTGTACTTCACCTCAAAGAAGCAACTTCAGCAACAGGTACAAAAGACTTAAGTTCAGCCCCAGTAGCAGCACAAGGTTGGTTGAAATATCAAAAAAATTCATTTGGAGGAACAATCAGAGCATCCTGAAGTCTTACAGCAGAAAGCCTACACTGGTAGGGATCCATCTTCTGAAGCAGCTGCATTTTTGAACATTAAGCTAAACTGAAATCTACAAACCATTAGGTACAATAATTAGTGGATCTTCCCTGGCATAGTAGGATCAGCTCCAGTCAAATTGTGCAAGTTCACTGAGAAGACAAAAGTGGTAATTTTAATTGTGTAAAGCAAAGGAACTACCTAGTTTGTTTGTCAGTGTGGCCAATTTCTGAACTTCTTAAAACCCATGTACCCTGTCTTAGGACCTTTTCAAACTGAAAATAAAATTGGCTGTGTGAAGTGGTAATTGCAGGGATCACTCTTGATTGCATTGTAAGGTTGGTCTTTGTTCCAGAACTACTGATATGGACTGCCCGTGAAGGACCTGCCTGTTTAATCCACAACTTTTCAAAATACCTGCCAGCAGTTCAGTGAATTCAGCAGCCAAACATCCCAGGATGCTCATCAGCTGGACTTGCTGATTTGTTGCTATCCATTCTTTCAAGTGTTCCCTTATCTGCTTTACATCAACAGCTTGGGTGCCAAGATGCTCATTACTTCCTAATGGTCCATATTCCATTTCTATATTTTTCTTCTTAAAGACCAATTAAAAAAAAAAAGTTAAGTAGCTCAGCCATTTTAGAATCACCATTGATTCCAGCTCTCTCCTAATTTATTAATGGGCTTACCTTCTCTCTCGTATTTCTTTCCCCCGATATACTTGGAAGAGCTCTCATAATTTATTGTGGCCCTTTGGGCCAACATTAACTCATTCTGTTTCCTACCTACACTGAAAGCTGGAAAGGTTTCTCCATTTGCCTGCTGGCGTCCTCCCCATTGCTGGATGAGTTCAGACACCTAAAGGTTTTCAAATTTGAAAACCGAGGAAGTTCTGTGTCATTCCTATTCAAGTCACACCAACTCCAGTAAACCTTGGAGATTAAAAATTGCAAAAGTGAACATGTTCTAGTATCCCAAGAACACAGAAGTGATACAGTATTTCAGGAGCAGTCTATCTAAATCCAGATTCTGTTACCATCACTTGAGAAACAAGTGCTTTGGAGAAAATCACAAGAAACCTGACAAAATTGGAGTCAAAATAATTTGACTTCACAGAAGACTCCATCAGCTCCAACCAAAATAAATACAATACACAGGTTCAGCATTACAAAGTGTCCCAAGGGAGTGAGGCACATTATTTCCCTGGTTTTTCTCTGCATTTTGGGAGAATCTCAGGCTGAGAGGATAGTTGAATTGACTGCCAGGATTTACTGGATTTTTCTCTTCTCAGATGAGCAAATTATTCATAAGACTGAAGTAGGGAAATCCACTCCTCCCTGGCCACAATCAAGTTTCCCATCAATTAGGCAAATTGACATGAGGTTTAACATTTTCCCACTTAGGTTTCAAAAAAATACTATGAAAACAACCCCTCAAATTGACATCCCAACTAACCTTGCCCTGTAAAGCAACTTCAGGAAAAGCTTTAGAAGGTAAAATTGTTAACCAGAAAGACAGAAGTATATCACCAGTAGAAGATTCTGCCAAATACAAAAAGTTTCTAAGAATAAGGAAGGACTGTCTTCAAACAAGTATTTCACAGACAGACACTGAGACAACTCACGTGTCTAACATAAGATTAGCATTTACAAACCCATTATAGAGAAAAATTATTTATACAAAGATTTCAGGTGCCTATATTGTAGAGTGAGTGAAAAAAGGATGCTTATGGAGGCATGAATAAAAGGTAGAGGTGTGCATAAGAGTGCATGTATGTACATCTGTGTACAGCAGAATGTTTCTCCATAGGCGAACGTGCTTACAAACAGATCTGCTCTTTCTCATTACTCTTCCCCCATCCCCCCTGAGTTTGCATCAGCAACAGAGAAAAGGCTCACAAATGCATTTCACAAGTAGTGATTCTGGGCTACACACGGACTCTGCTCTAAATGTCCTGATGTACATTTAGGGCAAGAAGACTAAAGAATTGCTTGCAATTGTGTTTACTCCCAGTTTTATCCATCGTTTTTTAAGTCTCATCTGAAGAAGCAGGCATGTAATCCAGTGAGCAGCACTGTTAATCCCAAGGGAATACCAATCCCTGGGGACAGCCAAGGCCCTGCTTCCTGTTTAAAGAATACGCAGTGACTGGTTAGGCAAATTGTGTGTCTGCATTTCCCATGAATATCCCTCACCGTCTATTCCCAGCTCTGTTTTCTATTTAAAGTTGGCATGATGGATGCTCAGAGGGATCCTGGATGCTCATCATCCCTAACAGAGAGTACCAGTATCAATTCTCCTGAGATAATTCAATTTATCCATTATCATCATCTGTAGCAGAGTAGCACCTAGATGCCATATAGTGCTGAATGGACACATACTAAGAGGCAGCTCCTATCCAGAAAAAGAGGTCTGAACAAACAAATATGCAAAGCAGGAAAACAGAAGCGCAGGGATAGAAAGCTTCCCTGCCCTTGACCAGTCACACACAGTAAACCAATGGCAGACATCCAGAGGCAGGATTTGTGATCCCCAGTCCAAACCAACAAGTACAATGTGAACAGCTACAGGCTTGAGGAGTAGCACTCTTTGGGTACACACTCAAAACTCATTACCAAACAGGATAGATCACCAACTTCCCTCCCCTGATGCTTCTATTCTTTATTTTATCAGCACCGGATGGCATAGAAGCTCCAAATATAGCAGCTCAGAAATCTCTTGCCTATTCCCTACTTGCCGGCAAAAAAGCTTGTTTTGATATTTGCAGGAGTGAATTAATTTGGTATTCCCGATAAGATCTCAGACACACCCCAATGACACTTACACCCACAGCCACGGAGGCTGATAACATCATCAGCTGACTTCTCAGCTCAGCAGCAGTCTTTTTCACCCGTTTCTAGGATTATGAAATACATATTTTGTGTGGCTGGCTAATGCCAAAGTTACAAAATCCATGTAATTAAGATTAATTTAAGAGCTGGATTGGATCAACTTGTGGCATCCACCCATTAATTAAAAGAAACACTTTGAATTTCAAGCAGCTGCCTTAATATTTCACTCTGTGCTGGCACTGTTAACCTCAAATTGGCAAGCAAGACGCGAGTGCCCAGGTGCGAGAGGCTGGGGGCCATTGGTTAAGAAAGGCTGCCTGCATCGGGAGAGAGATGCCCTCTTCTGGAAGGTGCGTACATATTATCTGTACTGCACTACCTGATTCAGTGCTTGCTTGAATACATGTACATATACTCCTGGCTAAATACACACAAGCATAAAATCTATTTACTTTTACACAGACTTATGCACATACGACATGCATCCTTCCAATGCCACGAATATGCTGTACATAGACCTTTACCTGCGATGATGACACATTTGACATATTAGATGAATGTTGATAGGTTATTTCTTAAAGTTCGGGCTTTTTACTACATATGCATGTGTATATTACCTCTAGAGAAGAGTACGTAATGTCCGTGTGTGTTAGTTTTTATGAGCAATGCAAAAGCAACACCGAAATGGGTATGTGTTCAAAGTTGTAGGGAAAGTATTCCAACCCAGCGGAATGAACAGTTACAAACCTGCACAAGTTTACATGGACAGCTTTGCAGGTTCTTTGAGGGTCTTTTCTGCCCAACTCATCTCATCTTTCCATAGAATCTGACCATTGTTATTAATTATTTGTACTGTCCTAGCACCTTAAGTCTTAAACACTCTGACATTGCCTTTGTTGCGTAAACAAAGAAGAAAATCTACTAAACTGCCCCAAAGAGCTTATGATCTATAGTACAGAGTGTTAAAACCACACTATATGCTGAAACGCAAAACTTCAGGTCCCAAGATTACCTTTCATTTGGAATGGAGCCATTTACCCCTTGGGAACAAAATGAGAAATAACACTGATTTAGAATAACTTAGTTTTTCAATTTGACTATGTTGATCACCTCATGCATATATGGGAATATGAACAAAGATACACATACGCACCTTGGGACATACTGATGTATATGCATATAAGCACATTAATTCAAAGAGGAAGTTCATTGCAATGAGATGATACTCATGCACATAAAGCATGTCAAATATACAAGAATGTGGAGATATGTGCATATAAGGGGATTGCATTTATATGACCATATGAACATGTCTATGAAGGTCCTTTAAGCAAACTTGTCAGAGAGTACATAAACTATGTGTAAACAGCTGGAAAGATGCATAAAACCAAATGCTTTTTTCTTACTGTCACAGTACAAAAAAAAAGTTAAGAATCTCTTCCAAATCCAGATTTTCTCTTGGATTCTACAGCTGCTGAGTCTATTTGTTTTATGTATTTTTTATAATCGGAATCGCTCTCATGCAAAGACATCATTTTAATTTATTTAGAACAAAATCTCTCCCTCTTCCCTTTATGACAGGGTCTCATCTTCTTGGGTGGTGGTGGTGGGGAAGTCTGCCCCAGCACCACATGCTTTTCTCTTCAGCACCTCCTGTTGGGTGCAGTTAGTCTGGTCTCTTCAAATATATCCCATCATTTAACCCACAGCCTGTGGCTGAATCAGAGATCAATAAGTCCCTCATAACAGCTTCTGCTGGATGAGATGTAAACCAGCCACTGTCTTTCTGCCTTATTCTCTCTATATCATTCCATCAGCACTCAGTGCTGTCTTAAGTACAAGGCTTTGATCAAACTAGTAGTTTCCCTTCCAGACATCATCATGATCCATATCCAACTATCCTTCAGCAGGGCAGGCTCCAACACCCCTTATTAGTGGCTTTGTATTTGCAGAATTGTGGCAAGTACAGGCTGGATGAGAACTCGCATATGTTTAATATAATCTAAATAACTGAGCAAGCCCTAGATTTAGTTTAGTTTACAGATTGGTTATTCCCAATTCTATCACCTTTCTTCATTGCCTCTCCTGACACCCTGATCGATAGAGGTAATACAGTCACATTTCTGATACTAAAGCAAGTTTCAAACAAATAAAGGAATTGCATATAAAGGCAGGTATAATCTTACCTGTCTGTGAAACAGCCACATCTGGGGAGCAGTACAGCAGATGTTCAACAGAGCATGGCAAAACTGTGGTCCAGTGTGTCTGCAAGGGAAAGGAAGGATTTGATTAACATGTTGTCCTCTACCAACTCTGAATCAGTTAACAGATTATTTTTTTTTAAAATAGGCATATCTGTGTTATTGCAGCTTATATACAAAAGCAGGGTAAGGGTGAGAGGACTTGTTCGAGGTTATCAGCAAGTGATCCAACAGTAGTTAGAAGTAAAATACAGAATTTAGGAGCAACACTATAATTAAGGAACAACACAGCATTGTCTATTTTTCCACCACCTCTGCTCAGTTACACTCAAGAGTATCGTGAGATCTTTAACAAGAGATGACCAGATCATCCAAGAAACTGCTGCAACTAATAACCAACACAAGTTTCCATGGTGGGGATTATAAGATAGCCACCCCTTCTGATACTAGCAGATCTCTGCCCTGCTGATAGACATGAAGCATACCTGCACCTGAGGCCAGGGCACGGCAGCAGATTTTGAGGTGTCAGTGTACTCTACATGTGTTCTCATTCTTGGGGAAAATGTTCATGATTATTTCATTTTGTGGCGGTAATGGAAAATACATTTTAGTGCTTGTGTTCTGCATTTGCAATTCATGTTCCCATACATGATTACATTAAGTCTGTGTTCTGTCATTTTTGATGAATGTAGCTTGTTTTCTGTAAAAAACAGACTCTGGGATGGAAAGTGACAGAAGTGAAGCTGTAACAAAGGATGATCAATTTTTTATGGCCAGCACCAAATGCAGGGGAAGTCCCTGAATGTCTCTCTGAAGCTGGGGACCCTTCAGTCACGGGCTGAAGTATGACCCATTCCTGTCACCACACTGCTTCTGGCAGTCACAGGGCAACAGTGGCTAATGCTGCTTTCTTCTTTTGCCGAAGTTGATAAACTAGCTTTTCATTAATAGGTCACTGGCTGAGAGCAATTTTGCCTCTGCAAACAAGTGTCCACAGGTAAAAAGCAAGCAGCACGGCAAGCAGCAGTGGGTGGGTTTGAGTCCCTTATTAATACAGTAACATCTATGATCCCCAGAGACATTGTGCTGAATAACAAACGGAGACCCTGGAGCAGGGGCTGCCTCTCCTGAAGTCAAAAAGCGAAGAAACAGGGGGAGAAAAAAAAGGCATAAAGAAGTGATTTACTCAGAGGTAAGCGTTGGAGGCTCCATTGGAGATTATCAGGATAGCTGCACTAAAGGTGACAACCTAAAGGGCTCACTCAACTTCCCAGTGACTTCAGACTGGAAAATCAGAGTAATGCAAGGCAGGCATTCTGCTGGAGGTTTTAGCTGATCTTGTTCAGACCGAGACCCTGAGTAAGAAAAATTGATCCCATGTATTTGTAGGGTCAAAAGGTTTTGCCAATGCCAGTTCCAAAACCTGTCTCGTGTTGCTTTTGTTCAGATGGTCACGAGCCAGATCTTGGTCTCTAAGAATCAACAGTAACCACCCTGAAGTTGGGGAACCGACCCAAGAGTTTTGCTGCTTCATAAAAGCTGAGAATAAGGTCTCCTGACACACACAGCTTGAGCTTATTCTGCTGTTCAAAATTCTTACTCGGGCTACAGTGAATGAAGTTGCAGGGCTGCTGGATTTGCTTCTTGCCCCCCCCACCCCCCGGGACATGTGCTCACCATAAGCAGATGGTTTCAGAGATTAAGTTCTAAGGAGGCATTAGCAGGAATATCTGCACACAGCGCCCCGGCAGCTGCCTGTGCTCACACCTGTTCTAAGTTTCACAGCTTTCAAAGAATCAGTGTTCAAGGCTTTTTTGCCCTTTCCTTTTTTGGAAAATAGAAGCTTTCAGGGCAAACACAGTCGGCTTCTACAGACACTCAGAGGTTTCTTCCCTTTGCAAACAGATTCCCTGGAGCTGCACCTCAGTCCAGATTTTTGGCTATCCTAGTCCAGCTCTGAAAGAGAACCAAGCTATTTCCCTAATCCAGAAACTACAATGACAAGGAAAGCTGCATCTTAGGTAGAAGTCAAAAGCCCTTATCACAGGAAAGAGAACTCACAACTGTTCATTACCTTTAAATAGTAAAAAATCATTGGATCACAACTGAAAGACCAAGGGACCCACACTTCAATGTATTTCTCTGGCCATGTTTCTGCCGATCATCAAATTTAATTCAGACAGATTAACAAGAAAAATGGCAGC
This sequence comes from Arenaria interpres, assembly GCA_013399435.1. Lineage (NCBI taxonomy): Eukaryota > Metazoa > Chordata > Aves > Charadriiformes > Scolopacidae > Arenaria > Arenaria interpres. The sequence goes on along the minus strand of VXAK01007725.1, from coordinate 1,317 downwards.
AGGTAACACTGGGGGCTGTAACAGTGGTCTCCAGCTGCTGGGCACATAGTTAGAGTGCAGCTCCAGGTGCTGCACTGCTGAGGATGGTGTCTTGTGCCATGGGACGTCACTAAACGAAGCTGGAGGTGCTGAGCTTGGGTCACTTTTTGCAGGAAACAGAAAAGGGATGTTCCTTCAAAAGTGGAATTTAGGCACAATGTAATCTGGCACCTGGACATGCAGCCAGTCCATATAAGTAACTGAAAAATCATCAGCAAAGCAACCATCCCAGAATGTCTCCTTGATTTAGCCACTCTCCAGTTGCTTGCCATCAAAAAACTGGAAGTAAACTGGAAGTATTTCAGAGCCTATCGTGGCATCCAAGTTTCCACACAACAGATAGTAAAAAGAAAAAAAATAAAAAATTCTATACATACAATAATGAACATTTGATTCATTCACATCTACGCGATTGTGGGAAGCTAGGAGATGAGTAGCCATTCTGGAGTGTTCCTGATGCATAAATAGAGTTCCTAGTGCATATAAGCATTTACTAATGCACCCAGCACTCCTCGGAGCTAAAGCATTTATGTGCTTGGGTGCATGTGCTCACTACTATTGCCGTTCCTCCGTCAGTCCTGGCAGTTCTCTGTACGGTAGCGCTGCATGTTGTCTCCTGTTCTCACAACTGAAGCAACAGTCTGATGAAAAACCCAATCTGCTGAGTAGTGATGAGTCTCTGTCACCACGTTTGGCATCCAAGATGGTTATCCAAGGTGATCCATAGGTCTTTTCTCAGGCCTAGTGTAATCCCCACCCTCTTCCATAAGACCCAGCAGGAATGGTCTTATTCTTCACTCCCTCTCCTACCCAACATGATCCAGTGAAGTATAAACATGAAGGGGATGCTACCGGTAGCCGAAAACAGTCCAGGCAAAGGCATGACCATCAAATAAGAAAAAAAAAAGGGGTAGAAGCAGCAGATAGAAATGAGATGGAAGAGAGTGGGGCTAGCACAGGAAACCAGAAGGAAAGTGAAGGTTCAGGAAGGAGATGAAGAAATTTAGAGTTCACGCAGCCAGGAAAAAAAAAAAAAAAAAATTAAAGCGGAGAGGACAAAGATGGTCAAAGATGCCCCTTGCCTGCCCATGGCATTGTGCCACTCCTCTGTCCCACTGGCCCAAACACTCCTCACTTCTCTGCCAGCAGCGCTCATTGCTTATTAGCAACGTGCCATCTGCCTCCGCCAGTGCCAAGGCACCAACCTCGGCCATCAGTACAGATCTGTTGGTGACATCTGTTGGGACGCTCCACAGATACCAGTGGCTTTTCACCGCG
>VXAK01007719.1:0-10162 GCA_013399435.1 Arenaria interpres | reverse complement strand
GTGGGGAAGTAAGCACGCTTTCAATCTCATGGTCTTATTAAATGATTTTGACAGAATGTGGTCTCTTGTTGCTTCCTGCATAAACAGACCAAAGATCGTTAGACAAGAATGAGTTATATGAAGCAATAACAAAATTATAATGCACAGTGCCATTCCTAGAAATAAGCAGCTATAAATTAAAATGTCAAGTTCTGCCCTGTACTGAGAATATGAATTAGAGTTCAAAGTAAGTAATGCACTAGAGTAAGAGTTTTCAGTTGAGTCCACTAAGATCATAAATTGTGTAGGCTCAAGCTATCCCTCGTACAAAGAGGTCCTGATAGGAGGTAAGAACTGAGGACTAAGCAGAGAGGAGTGAGAAAAGACCCACAACTAACAAAAGGAGATACCAAAGATTAGCTATATGAGTTTTTGGGGGAGCAAGATCATCCCTTTACTGTATTCACAGAATGGTTTGATGATTCTCATGGTGTCCCCCTGTGTGAAATTTTAAGGATGGTCTGCTTATGATGGAATAGGTCATGCTCCTACATTAAGGGAGGCACACAGTGCTGCCTGCCACCCTAATGTAACACGCTTCAGTGATGTAAAGCCCTCTGCGCCTCATCTTTTGCAGGAGAAAGGCTTATTACTGCAGCAGAGCTTTTTGTTAACGTATAAAAGAAAAATCTAGCTCACACTAATTACAGTCAGTCTCCTAGCATGTGAGGTCTCTTCACATCTCCTCAGAAGGTGTACTTTTTGCAGAAGTTTCACTTACACAGAGACAGTCACTTTCAGAACCCAAAAAATGATGTTTGCCAGGGTCACTGCTGATTTGTTTGAACTTCTTCACTGGAATTGTTCAAGCTTGAGCCATGCACAGAGGATTTGGAACACCATCGCCTTGGTTTCTACCATACTTGAAACAGATAAAGGATGAACATTTTTCAGGCTTTTCCCTGGCAATTAGAAGATTTATCATAGAAACGTAGAATGGTTTGGGTTGGAAGGGACCTTAAAGATCATCTAGTTCCACCCCCCTGCCATGGGCAGGGACACCTACCACTAGATCTGGNCCATTCCAACAGGTCCATGTCCTTCTTATATTGGAGGACTCAGAGCTGGATGCAGTACTCCAGGTGGGGTGTCATGAGAACAGAGTAGAGGGGCAGAATCACTCCCCTTGACTTGCTGACCACGCTTCTTGTGATGCAGCCCAGGATGTGATTGGCTTTTGGGGCTGCAAGTGCACATTGCCAGCTCATGTTGGGCTTTCCATCCAGCAACAACCCCAAGTCCTTCTCCTCTGGCCTGCTCTCAATCCATTCTTCATCCAGCCTGTATTTGTGCTTGGGATTGCCATTACCCAGGTGCAGGACCTTGCACTTGGCCTTGTTGAACTTCATGAGGTTCACAAAAGCCCACCTCTCAAGCCTGTCCAGGTCCCTCTGGATGTCTTACCTTCCTTCCTGCGTGTTGACCCCACCACACAGCTTGGTCTCATTGGTGAACTTGCTGAGGGTGCAATCTATCCCACTGTCCATGTCTCCAACAAAGATATTAAACAGCACTGGTCCAAGTACTGACCCCTGAGGAACACCACTCATCACTGGTTTCCACTTGGACATTGAGCTGTTGAATGCAACACTTTGAGTGCAGCCATCCATTTATCCTTGATACTTCATGTGTGTGCCTTGGCCTGTTCATTTCTTTTGTGTCTTGATTTGCTTCACTGAAGAAAAGAAAAATACCGTTTGAGATTAATAATAGAAATGTATCAAGAGCATATTGTGGTTGGAACCGTCTTCTCTGCCATCCCAGGGCTGTGACTTCTGAAAGCTCTAACAGCATTGGTTGTATTTTTTCACTGCTGGAACACCTCTGGAGACAGTGGCTGTCTTCTAGCTTTCTCTCCCATTTGCAGTTGTGTCAAATGGCTGTGACTCATATCTTACATGGCTTCCACAGCAAAGCCTTTAATGTTTTTTTTCTCCCAGAAGGAGAGCTCAGGTTTCCTTTCTGCTATGTGGCTTTGTAATAAGTGAGGTCTCTTTGGTACAAGGAAGCAGAGAGTTGCATCAGCATAGACGTGCTGCAAAATCACCTCCATACTCCTATGTGGCTCTTTTTCTTCCAGCACAGTTCACAGCCCAACAAAACAGCTGATGTAAATTTTACTTGCTGTATATCCTAGACAAAGCTTAGGTTCACAGGCTTACAGGTCAGATACATGTTCTTAGGTTCTGATTTACTCTGTTGTACAAGACAGTGCAAATGTTTTCATTGGTATTTGTGGTATATATCTCAAATATAATACTGTTCCACTTAGACTTACAGGAGCACCACATTATTGTGAGAAATACAGTTGCGTTACAGTCTGCTGCCTATTGTTTTCTCTTCCTGCTTGGCAGGGTACTGACAGAGTCTAAAGGTGAGTCTGAAAGAAGAAACTGTCTGCATCCCATGGAACAGATAGTGAACAATCTCTGGCAGACAGAGCAAATCTACTCAGGACTTCTTTGCAGGTGGGTTGTACACAGACACAAGCAACTTGTGCAGTTCCCTAGGGGAAATTCAATCATAACTGAGAAACTTGAACTGTTGCTTTCGGTCTGTGTCCCAGTGGGAAGAAAAACCTAATGAGACTCAGAAGTCTGCTTATTGGTCTAGCACCTTACCTCTAGAATGCCTTCCACTTAGGGAAAATAATCTGAAAAGGAATGGTAGGATACAATTTCCTCTGTCTAATTGAACTGAGAATTCTTCAAGGACAAAAACTGCATACAGATGTTTGTTCTGATGGAAAGATATGCACAAAGCTTGCTTAATGATTGGTACGCCACTTACAAATTTGCTAAGATGGCTTCACTTTCATCCAGAAATGTACAAATGAGTTCTGGGGGAGTCAGACTCTAGTAGCTCCATGATCCAGCAGATCTGTGATGCTTAGAGTGAAAAAATAGACCTCTAAACCAAAACCCCAATATAATAGACAAATGTAGTCTCTGGTGAGGCTTTGGAACTGACAGAAATAGGGTTGTGGTATTCAGTATAAAGGCCACAGTGTGCCGAAAATAGATTCACTGCCCTCATGGTAATGAGGATTATGAGCTCAGTCAGTGAGAAGAGATGTTGATCAACCTGAGCTGACCAAGAGCAACTCTACCCTTTTCGCTTCCCATCCTGCGTCCTCATTAATTTCAGTTGCTTCATATTTTTTTACTTTACTGTCAGCTAGGTCCTCATTAGACCTATTTTATGTAATTTTTCTGCTGGAAACTGAGTGATAATAATGAGAGATACTGCCATTTGATTTCAGTCTCTCACTATTTAATGACTCATATATTCATGGAGGATTTTTGCTTCAGTAGATTGAGGAAGATTGATTTCTCTATAGCCTTGTTGGCTTTTGCACCCTCAAATTTGCAGGAAATTTATTCCATGATGGCTGCAGAAAAGGTGAAATTCAAGAGCTTCTTTTACTAAGTACAATCATTGCTTAGGAAGATAGTTACAATTCATGAGCTCAGTCTGTTCAGAACTGCTTGATAAGATCTGCAAACAGAAAGCTGTTTGTACAGGTTGTAAACGTTATTTCCTAGCCTTAAATTTTCTTTCTATTGTTTTTTAGAGATACACATGTATGTTTACTTTAGATTAATCTCTTAACAACTCCACATCTAATATAATTGAGTGTCTTTCCTTTGATTGGCTTTCTGCTGTCTTTTATGTGATTGGGAATTTAGAAAATACATACATTTCTCTCTGCTGGCCTATATTCATTTCGTTAGCTGTCTTCCAAGGACCCAGTCAAAGATAAGGTCAAAATTGCTTTTATTGCTCTATTGAAAGCCTTAACTGCTAGGCTGGATTAAAAGAGGTAGTCTTCAATTCCGTAAAAATATCTCTTCTTTAATATTTTGCCTCTGCCTTGCCCTGAAAAGCTTTCCAAAGGACTAAGTTTGACTGTTTTGTGTGATAAGATTCAACCTCTTTCTGAAGTCTGGCACTTGGGATCAATACCTGGTGGTACTATCATTTGTCACACCTTCCTGCTTAGCAGAGAAAAAAAGAACAAGAATTTATTTGAAACTGCAGATGAATGGATATGGTAATTTTTACAGTTGCTGTCAGTTATATTCTATTTTGATCACTTTAATTTCTTTTTAATAAATACCTTTATCACTGCAGTTTCCTTCTGCAGGTTAGAAAGTTTCACTGGTTTAATCATTCTTCTGTTTTGTGATTCTCTCTTAGGCTGTTTTATCTTGAACTAAATTTCTCTAAAAAAGCTCACTTGCACCAGGAACAGAGGTATATTTATTATTATAACATTCTGAAACATGCTGGGTCCCTTTAATTTCCTAGTTGCAAACACACTTTTTTCAGTTCCGTTTTTTAATACATTAACATCTCCATTTTTGGTCAGCATTTAGCAAAATGTTTTTAAGGGTACTGAATGTTAGAGGTGTTTTGAATTGGCATTATGCATAGATTTTTCTTTTTTTTTTTTTTGAGAATGCCTAAGCAATTTAGTTCTGTTCATTCCTGTCTGTGACATTTAATGAAATTAACTCATTACACAGTTTTGCATTTCATGCCAACAACCCCTAAAAAGCTGAGTGACATTTTTGGATGTTAAAGAAAATAAAATTTTGAAAGACAAGGAAAAATGTAACTTATTACACAAAAATTGTTCCTCCAAAATAAGTGCTTCCTCACCAAAAACATTTAACTTAGCAATGTGGTGACTATGACCCCCTGATACGTGACCTTTCCTTTACTTTACCTGTCTTACCATTTCTCTCTCAATATTCAAACTATAGCACCCTTGCTTATGTCAGTAACTGCGATCTTAGAAAAAATCTCCTGAAAGAGGTGTGGACGATTCATTAGATTAAAGATGATTCTCTGACTCAACAAGTAGCACTCTGGTGATGTGCATAGGCTGAGAAGCAGAGCCTTTTCTATGGAATCTATGAAAGGCCAGGAGTGGTCTACCTGTGGTAACTAAAAATGGGCGAAAAGTTGGAAAAGGAAAGAAAAAAACAAGACAAAGATGTTGAGAAAGAGAGAAGCTCTTCTGGAAAGAAAAACACAAGTTAAAGGGATAGGAGGGATAGTGCAGGTGAAAGGAAAAGTCCAGGACTTGTTTCAGGGAACATCAGGCCCAGTGAGAACTGCGAAGCAGTGACACCTCCTCCTCTGCTGCTGCAGAACATCCTTTCCTGTCTATCCTTTGAAGGAGGTTTTGAAAAGCTGTAGGGAGCATAAAGAGAAAAAAAAAACAGGATACAACTGAATACCTCGGAAGTTGGCTGAAGTTTAGATGCATTCCTCGGGTGCTGAAGTAGACACCTGGGATTCCAGTTGGACTCTTCCGAAATCCAATCAAGATTAAGACATTAGTCAGAATATCCTCAGTTTTGAACACCTACAGTGTGCTTCATCTCTCAGCTGGGCTCTGAAGGCCTATCCCAGTGTGTAACCCAGTACCCTTTAGCTCGTCTTCAGCAGTGGCCAGCTGTCCAGGTACACATGCATCTGTGAGACTGGTGCCCTGAGTGATCATGACAAAGCACAGTAATACCTTGAAATAATTCCTCTTAAGGAAAGCAATATGGACTGTTGGCATTGTTTCATGTTGTTCAGTCCATTCTTCTCTACTTCTCTACTTCTGAAAAAATCTGATCTTTCCCTGTATGAGGCACAGCCTCCTATTCCCTCCCATATGAGGTGTTCATGTTTCATAGACAGGCTGAAAGCATCCAGTTCTGCTCATGACTGTCATAAGCTTGCACCTGCTCTTTGAAAACAGACATTCCTGCAAATCTTTTCATTCACTCATCCATTTACAGCAGATAGTGTTCCTCATTTGTTTTTTCTTCTTTTGAGTATTTCAGCTGTAGGAGAATTTAGTAATTAATAGACTTTTCTCATAGAAATGATGGGTTTGGAGTTGCTCTATCTTTTGCAGACTCTGACAGTTCTTATCCGGAAAATCTTTTTACATTTCTTTCGTACTCAAACAGTATTCACTGCAATTATGCTCTTCTCAGCTATGATTCTGGGAAGTGTTTATCCATGGCTTTGAAAGTCAGCTGGAAGCATGGTTAAGCTGAAATATACAAAATTGTATCATTGTCCATGAAATCACAAGACTGGCTTATGGTTTGTGACTTTAGCAGATGGGGCTCATTTTATTTGCCTTATGGTTTTAGAGCTCTTGTGATATTGTTGAGTCATGTTATCTAGCTCTGTGCTATAATCCCAAGGGCTATAGAATTTGGTGTGGAAATGGATTTTTTTGTGTGTGTGTATTAATAGAACTCCAGCAGCCTTAATAGAAAACAACAGCTCTCACAGAACTGTCAATAATGTTCAAATTTGCCTTTCCAGGGTTCTTAGAGATGTTAGTGAGTCTGAGGCTTACCTAAGAATTTGCCTAATAAAACCTGGTCCTATAAGCCCCTCAACCCTCTACCCTGTAAAAGCTTGAAAAAAGTAGTAAAATATATTTTTAAAGTTATTGCCTCTACTGTTTAAATTGAGAGTCAGCAGATTGGTATTTCTAGAAGTGAGTTTTCCTGTGTGTCATTTATGATTTTGTCTGTTCCAGGACTGGATTTCCTTAACTATACTGAGAAATTACTCAGACCCTGTATACCCCATTTCTCTATCAATAGGCAAGAATACCCAAATATCTGCTACAGATCTGAATACTATCCCTTTGAAATATTATGAAAAATCTAAGGTTTGCCTTCCAGAGGCCTGTCAATCCTGCCTGTGGCTCATGGGAGACACATCTCCTTGCTACGTAGCAACAATTCACTTAGTCCAGGTTTGGATAACTGTTTGCTATTCTTGGGTATGGCCTTTGTCATTCAGTCCTGCCTGCCTGAGCCTCATGATTCACTGGTGTCTTTAAGGAGCTCTGCATGCCCATGCAGAACAATAGCCATTTGTAACTGCTTTGCATAGTTTCTATTTGGTACAAAATACAGTATAGAGAAGGGGCAGGATCAAAGATCTGTGATGACTTTGGGAATGAGGACTGTTACTATGAAAAATAATAAATAGACTTCACCACGGAAAAGAGAAAACCAAGAAGGGATATGGCAGCAGCCTGTAAATTCTTGTGTGGTGTGCAGAAGATGAATGGAGTTTGACTGTTCACTGTCTCTTAAAAAAAATTAAGAAGCAACACATGAAATTAGAAGGAAGGAGTTTCAAAATGGGACTAAACTGCTTGCCACAGGATACTCTGCATATTAGAAGTTCACACAGGTTGAGAAGGCAACTTGAAAAATTCATAGAGAATAAATTAATTGGGGTCTCTTAAAAACATTTTCTTTGACTGGGGAAGTCCTTGAATTGAAAATTCCTGGTGTTTAGGAAAATATTTTATAAAGTATTGCTGCATGCTTGCTTTGTTCTGCTCTCTCCAATAAGCACTGAGGAGTAAGCACTCCTCAGTGTTTGTGTTGGGAAAACCTTTCTTTGAAGAGGAGTTGGAGTGCCCTACAGAAAATGTCTTAAAATCAGAGATCTACATGTATAGATCACCAAACTCTCCTTTGGTAGATTGTCCCTGTCTCTGTGTAAGGAACTCACTGATGCCTACTATACGTTTTTGCTGCTCCAAAAGCACTGAGAATGTGTGCTGACATCTCTGCTCCTGCAAGGATGCATGTCCCTCCTCACCCAGTAATCAACTATCATCACTTTTTGCACAAAGCACTTAAGGTGTGTCCCATAGCAGGAGACAAACTTAGGCTTCTCATGGTACAGCTAGAGCATCTGTGGCACTAAAGAAGGTTCAGTCAGCAAAATACATTAATTTCATATTTTAAGCAAGAAGTCTTAACTCAAAAATATGTAAGTGCCTCCAATCTTTCTGTCATTGCTTGTAGCTGGAAGGACTTGAAAGTGAGCTTAGTATGTAGTAAGCAAGGGAGAGGTGAATACTCCATAAAGATGAGTGCCACTTTGGATACATTTGAGCAGCCTCCAGGGTGCTCATAAATTACAGCAGTCCTGTTGAAACAGGGAATTCTCTTGAAACAGGGAATTCTCGGTGGAGTCTCTCTGATCACAAAAAAAAAATGTACCTCGTTAGCATGCTTAGGGAAAGATTTGCATATAAAAGTCTGCCTTGTTGGACAGAAACAACACGAAGTGTTGATGATATTTTTTAATGATAAAAGCATCCAGATACAACCTCCCCAATGTATTCCCCATAAATCTTCTTTGCATTTACAATCTGTTAGACCATCCGGGAGACAGAATGAGTCATGTGAAGACTTCTTTTATTAAGTTATTGACTCAAGCAGAGTAGGCAAGGAGTTCTAAAAATATACCCGGGGAAACAGGCCATGTTCTACAGTTAAGATCTCCTGGTAAGAGAGAGTGTTTAAGGGTCAACATGAAATCTGGAAGGCTTCAAATCAAGAAAGCAGACGAATCCATGTTGTACTTCGTTGGCTTGGTGTTTGACAACCCTGAAGGGGTACAGCTACTGTTTTAAGTGTATAGGGCCTGAAAACCAGTGTTCACTCTGTATTAAGACTGCTTCCAGCTTCTTGTGCCTTGGAGGAGTGATTAAGTTTCATGCCCACCTTATATGCTCGCCCCTGTTGCATGAATATCCATGGGAAAGACAATTAGTTCCCAATTCTTGTTAATGCTGTATGAAGACCTCCCCTGGCTGCTCACATTCCTCCTCCATAGCCCGAATCTGCAGTATCAGGGCAGTTTTATAGTTGACACTATAAAGTTAGTGTCGTTGACAGTGTGTGGGGATTGAAGGTACTGGGAGTTAGAGAAATATTCATGTACCCCTCAGGTCAAGTATAGGGGTTTTTATTTTTATTCTTTCTTGTGCTCTCCAGAGATGTCTCAGCTAAGCAGATTCAACCTCAGCCAGTTCTGCCAGAAGTCATATCACTGTTGCAACATACACATCTTTGATAATAGCTAATGCAAAATTTTCAGAAAATTTTTCTGCTGAAAAATCGCAGCACATTTTCCGCTTGGGTACAAAAAGGTAAAACCCAGAAGCAAAAACTGCTTCCTGAGGACTAAATGCCTTTATCTTTTCTTTTTTATTTTTTTTTTTTTAAATTCTCTTTTTTGTGTTTGCTTCGGGTTTTTGTTTGTTTTTCTGTTTCGTCTTGTTTTTAATTAAAGAGTGAGGGATTTCTAAAATTATGCCCTTGGCATTTTTTGCAGCACATTTTCCTGTGTCAGTTCTGAAAATATCTTTTGAAAATGGATGGTGCATGTGAAATCTCATGCAATCAGTTTTGAACTCTTGTAGAAATGGATGGCTCTTTTCTTCCAGCTGACAAAATTACTTCTTCCACATGTTTCTATCTCAGCAGAGATAAGCTTGATAAACAGACAGAAATATACGATTATGTATGAGAGCAGCTGACAATGAGCTGACAATGTTGTAAACCGAGGAAGGATCATCAGCTTGAGATTGTCCCTTAAATTTCCATGATTTAGTGGGCTGGAGGGTTGTTAGTGAAAATCTGGGGAAAGAAAAGGAAGACATTTCAACACAGTTCACATGCACACACAGTTTTTGACATTTTGGACAGATTGCGCTTCATTGTTCATAATTTTTTCTTGTTATTCTAGGTTGAATAAAGTGTAGAGAGTGAGCCAGTCATGGCTTATTCCTAATAATTCAGTGAGTAGAAGTAGTTGGGGGTCTGAACCTTCATATTACTGGTGGGAGGGAGACTGAAGGTGCTGATGCCTGACCGTACAACTACTTGCAGAGCTTTATCTTGCCCACCCAGGTGATTTTTCTTTCTCATTTGTTTGTCAGGGTAAAGAGATGCTATTAATTGTGCATTGCATGAGACATTACAGCAATTCCTATCTCTCTGTCTATCAGTACAGATGGTATTTTTCATGAAAAAGTAGATAAATATCCCTGCTGACCCCTGATGAGGATGTCCAGGAAGGCTGTTTGATGTGCAGACTCTTTATGTTCAGAAAACTTCAAATGAAACCTCAAAAGAATTGCTAGATTTTTTAAAAATAAATTTCCTCACTTCTTCGTATCCTTATTTCTTTTACTCATTTGTTCATTCTTTTTCTGGGAGAAAAAGTATTTTAATTGCTCACAAAATCACCTGGGGGAGAGGGGAGTAAAAGGTTGGGGGTA
>VXAK01007708.1:333-10555 GCA_013399435.1 Arenaria interpres | reverse complement strand
TTGAACTAGGGAGCCCAGAACTGTGCCCAGTTCTTGCCTTCTTTACAGTGAAGTGGTTTGGAGTCTTCAACTTTTGTGACTTTTGGTCTGAAATAAAATGCTTCTGCTAAAAAGATGTTCCAGTAAGCTGGTACAATCAATGACACCAAATTAAAGCAGAACAGATGATGAACCATCAGAAGGCCTTAAACTAGCATTTAAAGATTCTGAACTACCTGAGGGACAGGCTCTGAGAGACAAGATTAGCAAAGAAGGCTAGTTCAGTATCTGCTCTGTAAAAGGTACCAGGTGAGAATGGAGACAAACCCCTGACAACCTTGTTTAGGCTAGAGCAAAAATAATCTTTCTAAACCTTTGGAGGTGATAAGAACAAAAACCAAAAAAATCCATCAATTTTAACTTCAAAACCAACATAAAACTAACACTCTTAAGGTGTGTTTGAAACTTTTGAGGAACTCATCAGGATATTTTTAACAAACTCCAATTTCAAGTGTAAATCAAAGATAAATGAAACCACTGAAATCTTTAATACACTCCCTCCTCTACATGCTGTTCTCTTCTCCTCCTCTCCTGCCTATTGTGGGAGAGCATTAGTTCTTTGTTGCTGGATTTCTTGTATTACTTGTGGGTTGTTTTCATATGGCTTGCTTTGGGGATTTCTACCAGGAAGATTTCTGAGGTGGAAGCAGTATGGCAACAGGGAGCTGGGACAACAGGGAGCAGCTTCCCGCTGCTTTGTAGCCTCAGATCCTGTGCCTTCCACCAGTACCTGTCCCTGCCTTCCCGCCTTGGGCACTCACAGACTGTGAGTACTGCACCAGTGCAGCTGGGCTGAGAGAGAGGAAGGGAAAAGTGGGAGCTGGAAGAGGTCACAGGAAGGGAAAGCAAAATTGGATGTTGCGGAGCGATAAAGACTTAACTAACGTGAACTAAATGCCATAGGTATAGGTATGCATAGTAAAAAAATGTTTATATGCCTATTGTGGTTTTTGTGATACTATTATCTGGGTTTAGTGTCCTTAATGTTTAATACTATTGCATTGAACCAAATAATTATAACTCTCTATATATGCATGTGTATGTACCCCAAACACATATTTGCCTGAAAAACTAGAACATAAAATATCTAATATTTATGTTTTAATAAAGAGTTGCAACTTATACTCAAGTTTCTCTGCTCTTCTTTAAAAAAATCTGGCTAATGATTTAAAAATGCCCAACCTCTCAATCATGGCCTATTTAAATGTTTTGCAGAGTAAGTAGTTTCATAACGTAAGTAAGAAATTAACACTTCAAGCAGAGTATGCAAGTTCATTTATTTGTTGTTTGTTTGTTTTAACATATTACAGAGGAATGTTTGTAACAGGTTTTAAATCTGAAGTGAGTTCTAGTGAAACATGTTGCACACTACATGCTATATTTCTGTTATCAACTGGATTTTTATTTATGAGGTTCTAAACATTTCTGTTTGTGTTCTAAGATTGTTGGTGAGATTTAATCTGTTTATAAGCCAAGGTGCTAGAGTCAAAAGCTTAATAGAGTCTTACCTTATTAATCCATAATTACTTTTTGTTTACTTCAATAAAACTAACCATATGAACAGAGCAATAAACCACCATTCTAAGTAAATAAATTCACTTGAATGCTTTTGTTTCTGAAGTGGTACAATAGATAGTCATGTTTGTAAAAGTGGAGGAAAGTAAAATAGCACAAAATGTTCCTTTGTACTTTACATCTTAATATATTTTTTAAATGAATTACTGAAAAAAATGGAAAACTGATAACATATTTCATGCTTGACAGGCAAAAGACCTAAGTTCAGATAAATTCACCCAGAATATTATACACATTCACTTATGAACAAATAGGATATGCAGGAATGGAAAACCCGTTTATGTTGTAATGCGGAAATAAAGCGTCAGGTGACTCGGTGTATCTGGTAGTTCAGATGAAATTCATCACTGAAAATCATTAATGAAGAAGATAAAGTAGGCTCAGACTTGAGCCCCAAAAACTAATCCCAACATTACACTAATTCAAACTAGAACAGGAAATCTGATATGACCTGAGCGTGAGTAAATTATCTGTCAAAGGTCAAATTCTGAACAATGTAAAAGTTACTGAGAATTACATGCTCTCCTGTTTGACAAAAAATATAAAGGGCATGGTTGAGCAAGGCAATTGGAGATTTGCAAGGTGATTTGGGGCAACTCAATAGATTTCTTAAAAGATAAAATACTGTAGAAAAAATGAACTGAAGGACTATGATTATAATCTGAATACATACAACTCCGGTTCTGATAAGGGAAAATACTGTAGTCATGGACAGCTCATAAGACTTAAACATGTGCCTTAAAACAAACATATTCATATTAAACTGAAGAGGCATACTGGCCTATGTAATAGAGATCATAGAATAAAACATCGTTTGGGGATAGACTATTAAAATAGAAGAAAGCAGAATGTGACACTTAAGAGTTACTCAAGAACGCTATCCAGGTAGTCTTGTGGAACCTGACTACATTGTAACATAACCCATTTTTTCTCATTAACAAGAATGTTTATTTTCTGCTTGCACATGCCAACTGTTTATTAGAGACTTATATTTTGATTTACTAAATTACAAGTAATGATATTTTTTATTATTATCATAACTATGAATGATTGGTTTTGACCAAAATATAGTTATGATGCTGGTGAATTCTAGTTCTGCTACAGTTAATAAGGGGTCCTGTTCCGTTTCCATAATGGCATGAAGCTAGTGTACTGCCATGAAAGTCAGTTTAAATTTTCACCTCTTTGATTGAGAAACATACAGATGTTCAGATGTAATATGCTGCATCCCTTAATTTTATTTTTTTTCCACTGAATTAGAATAATTTGGGATATTTGTTGCAAATACAAACATGAGAATTGTGTAGGTATATTGTAATACTAATAGAATTCTGACCTAGTGAAGTTGCATTTCTGTGTTAATTGAGTTGTTGTGAAACTTAGACAGGAACCTCACTTTAAAAAAAACTATTATTGCTGCTTTGTAGCTAGTGAGTTGATCACCAAGACTGTTGATTTTCTCTGATTCATTAGAACAAGTGAGTTGATTTAAAATTGTTAGTCCTTTGCATTGTATCTACCATAAAGGAGGATCTTCCAGTAACAGTGTTATGCCTATGTCCATTCAAAATGCATATGGTTTACTATTTGTGAAAAATTATGTTTGTAATGACAGCATCACCTATAGGAAGATAACTGGTCTTTTGAAGAACATTTTCAAAAGGGACTAACAATGGCTTATGTAAACAGATGTACAACCTTCTTTTCCCTGAAAACTGTAATGTGATAGGCATCATGACAACTGAAAATTAATCAGGATGTCATTCATATGATTGTAAGAGCAATATCCATCTGTAGCTTCATGCTGATTTGGCTCAGCATAAACTTTGAGAAGGATAGGATTTCCTCCTGGTTTAGAGCTGTCAGGAAGGTTGCAGCCTGACAATGCATGGCAGTGGCTTCAGTAACTCATTTGAAGTAGCAGTCAATTGCATGAGCTGGGATCTTTTACTTCTCGTGCTCTGTTACACCTGTTGGAAGTAGGGTTACCCAGGATGAAATTAGTGAAAAACTTATTTCAGGTAGATGAAGCTAATCAAGAACTGAACAATGAGAATAAGGGAATATGAAAAATCCAGATCAGAAAAAAAGAATAAAAAGCCCATTATGATCCATACTAGGATACCTAGAATTGGTTCCTTTATGTATATTAGTGGATGACAGATGAAGTATGTTAGAAAAATTGTGCAATCAGAAGAAAATGCAATGTTTTCTTAATCATATCCTGGCAATAGGCAAGAAGCTTTCACTTTATTTTCAGGCTATGAATCAGAGGTGTATTTGATAGCAGCAGAGAGCAGTTGTACCAGATAGTAGTGACACTTCTACTGAAGAGCAAATTTGGGAAGAATTCCTCTGCCTATTTTTTTTTTTTTGTTGTTAATCAGAACCTGTTGTGGAATCTTGGTATGTATAAAGTGCTGTTGTTCTTATCGACAACTCTTTGCAACCGTTTTGCACATTTGATACTACCATGTCTGTTTTGTAGAACAAACTTGTTGGGTTAAAAATTGGAATGAAAATATATAATAAAATTTGAACCTGCAGAGCAGAGCTGTATGGAATCACTGATTTAACATCTTTTAAGATTTCTGGTGGTTAAGGTGAATTCAGTGCAGCTAGGGGGGAGTTTTACTCCCCAGTCAGCTAGATACAAAGGTGGTGTACTCTAGGACCATGGGTTCCCAGTCCTGTAGATGTGAGTCACTACAGGGCCCAACCAGTAGTGATTCCGAGTGCATATTCCCAGTAGGCATATACACACTATACAGAATCCCGACCCCTGGGCCCGACAAGCAGTTATTCTGGGTGCATATCCCCAGTAGGCATATACGCACTATACAGACTTGGTTGACCACTAACACATCAAGACAGAATAATAATTTTATAGACATCATATACACGTGAACGGCACTCATATAAACATGAAAAAACCCCAAAGATCTGATCCTGTTTTGCTCACCATTAATCTTGCTAGTAAATCTGGAGTGAAATATACCCACAATCTCTTACGTGGTAATTCTTAGGCAGCCAGACCCTATAACCCTAGTCCCGCCAGTCCTCAGACGTCTTTTTCTACTTGCTGGCTAGTCCAGTTTAAAGTTTGCTCATGTCTTGGACACAAACACTTTTGGGTCTCTCTGAAAGCTGGCCCAGACCTATAATCTGCTTTGCAGGCTAGGCTGTTTTGAAGTTCACAAGTATCTTGCACATTTGCATGCAGAATTGAAACCACAATCAGGAAAATAATTAAAATTGTTTGAAGCCGATTGTATGAGATTCAACAAGGCTAAGTTCTGGGTCCTGCACTCGGGTCACAATAATTCCATGCAATGCTACAGGCTTGGGGAAGAGTGTCTAGAAAGCTGCCTGGTGCAAAAGGACCTAGGGGAGATAGTTAATAGCCATTTGTGTGCCCAGGTGGCCAGAAGGCCAACAGCATCCTGGTTTGGATCAGAAATAGTGTGGCCAGCAGGACTAGGGAAGTGATTGTCCTGCTGTACTTGGAACTGGTGAGGCTGTACCTCGAATACCCTGTTCAGTTTTGGGCTCCCCACCACAAGAAAGACATTGAAGTGCTGAAGTGTGTCCAAAGAAGGGCAGCGGAGCTGGTGAAGGGTCTAGAGCACAAGTCTTATGAGGAGAGGCTGAGGGAACTGGAGTTGTTTAGCCTGGAGAGAAGGAGGCTGAGGGGAGACCTTCTTGCTGTCTACAACTACCAGAAAGGAGCTTGTAGTGAGATGGGGATCGGTCTCTTCTTCCAAGTAACAAGAGATAGTATAAACCTCAAGTTGTGCCAGGGGAGGTTTAGATTGAATATTAGGAAAAAATTTCTTCATTGAAAGGGTTGTCAAACATTGGAACAGGCTTCGCAGGGAAGTGGTTGAGTCACCATCCTTGGAGGTATTTAAAAGACGTGTAGACGTGACAGTTTTGTTGTTGATGTGACATGGTTTGTTGTTGAACTTGGCAGTGTTAGGTAGATGGTTGGATTCAAAGATCTTAAAGGTCTTTTCCAACCTAAATGATTCTGTGATTCCACGATTCTATGAAATAGAGTTTCATAAGTGAGTAGAACAAGCTGTGTTGGTCAGGCACAGCTATAAGTCAGACAAACAATACTGACCAGCATCTCGATTATGGGTAACTGGCACCTTTTAAGCCCCTTTATCTCTGTTTTCCTGTTGTTAATTTTCCTCCATCGACTTTGGCTCTTTTCCCAAAAAATACCCTAGTCCTAATAACTTTTTTGCCATTGGCCCCAGTTTTACTACATCTGTACCTAATTCGATATGACTGATGTGGTTACTGGGATGCTATTGGCCTAGCAAGGCTCTACTCCCAAGAAGGTCCTCAGCATTCTCCCCATTTATTGGTGAAGTCTGGCCATTTCTGCTCTAGCTTAATGTTAGATGAAATATGGACATTTCTTCTAGCACTCTCATGGGTTTTGTCAGCTTCTTGCTGTGGTACTTTTTAACATTCACCTGTTTCTCATGTCATGTCCAGGAGTTTCCCATGTCTCTTCAGTTAGCTAAATCTCAGTCCCGAGCATAGTCGTCTGCCTGCATACTTCAATAGGTACCATGATTATAAAGCAGATTTACTGCCTTGCTATGTATCACCATGAGTGGTACAGTTTACTTACCTACATAATGTTTTGCATGCTTGCATAAGTCTTTGTGTGCATATCTATATGGAGAGTTTTCTCTGTTGTTAATTTCAATGATAATATCCCTTCCAGAGGAAAAATTGATTTTTGCTGATTTTACTATATGTAACTTATAGTCTGTCATGTCTTGAATGCTTGGCAAACTCAAAGAGTGGAAATTATAATTTCAGTTCTACTAGCTGGTTTGAAAAGCTGCTGTGCCCACACTGAGAAATACCAAGATGTTTCAGTAGACTTACGTGGGAAATAAATACTCTGAAACCTTATTTTCAACACTTATAATAGCTGTAACCCTTTATTTAACCTTTTTTTTTTTTTTTCTTTTCCGAGTGCAGACTTTCAAGGAGGATCATGTAATTTGGGACTTCAGTCAGTTCTGTTAGGTTCATTATAATTATGCACACCAGTGAGTCTTTGCTGGCTGTGCACTTTGGAGTGAGGCAGGTACACTGGCCTTTTTTTGTTGCTTGGGATGAGATGATCCTTCATCTGGCAGTAGCAGTCTTCCAGCTCTTGCTTCCCCAGACTCCAGTATTTTTCTCTTGAGTTAATATTTCTTATTTAACAATTTAATTTATGTCTCTTGTTTCAGTTTTCTTACTCAGTGCAGTTTTAATTTGTGTTGTCTGTGTAAGTGGCACTGTGCCATTTGCAACTTAATGGCATTAGTTAATTTTTTTTCATTGATGAAATTGGGCTGAGTTCACACTGTTGAGCCTCATGAAGCTGGGTCACATTTTTAAGGTGAAATCCAGTGCTGGGTGGGGTTTGTTCATTCCACTGTTTTATTAATGAATGTAGGGGTTGGTCCACAGTAAAAGTAAAACTGTTTCAAATTTCCTCAAGAAAAAGCACTGTTTATGGACTTTTGTGGTTTAATTAATACAAAATAGCTGAAATTTTTCTCCTGTAAAACTTAAAAAAAAAAAGTGACTGTGTACTGCGTGCAAAAAGGTTCACTCGCCTCTTGTTTGTAATTATTTTGTTTAAATTAAAATGTCAGCACATTGTGATAAAAAGCTGCCTATGGAGAGTGTCTAAAATAAAACCCTTTCTCTTCTGCCTTCCTCATTTTGATGTTTAGCTTTTGCTTTAAGTTTTAGGGTAAAACAATTAACGTTTAAACAAAAAATAATGCTGAAAAGACAGTGATGTACGTTCCCTGGCTTCTATTTTCTCTGCTCAATTAGGTTTATGCACTATCAATAACATAACCCTTCTCTTCCCTCACTGCTGAGGTCTTAAGGGGCCTGAGGTCCTAAGACCTCCATATGAAGACATTTTCATAGGAGGCAAGAAGACCTCATCATCATTCTTGCACAGAAGTGTAAAAGACATTGGTCTGTATGTCTTAGCAATCCACAGTGAGCCTTGTAATTCCATAATGAATGTATCTACAATTACATGATATTTATTTATATCATCATGTAACATTTTAGTAAACTATGCTTTCTTTTGAAGGAAAGTTAATCCAAGTAGGCAAGTAATACATTAACTGGATACCTTGATGCATCCATTCAAAAGACACCTATAAACCACTTTGATTAGTTTTTTGACAAAAAAGATGGATTTGGCTTCATACTTGCTGGGTTTCACTTTACCTATTAGAACACACAATTGTGTACAAAATAATTCTTACTTTTTCTTCATGTTAGAGAGTACTAGAAATTCTTTCCATTCATTTATACATATTTCTTTTAATATATACTTTAAGTTTTCCAAGCTTCAGTATCCTGACTGCTCAGGAGTACATTATCATGATCAGATGAAAGCTAATGATATCTCAAATCTTGTTTGTCCCAAAGGCAGGTCTAAAAAGTTTGGAAATTTAGCCCACCTGTACGATGTTATAAATACTCTCACTAATTTGTTGGAGTCATAAACTGTAAGCGTAGAAGGAAGTCAGCAGTGCTAAACTATATTAATTTTTTGTCCAGTGTGCTTGCTACATCATATTTCTTGAAAAAAGAAAGGATAACTGGTACACGATGGTTACTTTGTAGGCAATTAGTTTACATAGGGCAATGCCAGGGAGAGGTCACAGAGGAAAAATTATTAAAATATGCAGTCAAATCAACAGTATGTCTAATCTTTTAGCCAGCAATCTCTTCTGCCTAATAGCAGCTTTGCTTGACACCATTGCTCGTTTTGAGGTTTACAAGAGCTTTGAGTTCTGTTGCTCACTAAATTTAGTTACCTAGATGATGCTTTCTTTCAGTGGGGGAAGCCAAGGTGATTTAGGGAGCTGGGACTAGTAATGTGCTTTGCTTCCAATTGGACTTTTTAATTTTTAGTCCTTGCAGTCTTTCCAGCTTTTGTCTGTCCATGGGGTGTGGAGGTTGTGTGAGCTAATGCAGGCAGGATGCAGGAACAACCACAAAGGGCAAAGAACAAATTTAATCTCAATACATCATGGATCGGGGAACCTTTGAAGCAGCACCTGGGCAGAGACAGGCAAGCAGGGGATTCAGGCACCGTAGATCAAGAGAGAGTCCTTATTAGCAAGAGAGTTCTTGTTAGCAGGGGAGTGAGAGAGCGAGAGAGCTCACACTTGCTGTTCTGGCCTGTATTTCAAGGATTCTGGCAGGCAGAGTTTTCTGATCTCTTCAACAGCAGGGCAGGAATCTCAGGCGTGTTCGATAAGGTGCCCCTGAGTCCATCCCAGGCCTATGTTATCTAAGTGCAGATGTTCTACTTGTTGAGCACACAAAACTAAGCAACAAATAGCATGATATATGTGTTTTCCAGCACCCCCCATGCGAGTCACTTGAGCGTGTTTACAGTCCTTGCCAATCTTCTGTTACTTTCCCACAGAGGTCAAGATAAAGTTTTTCTCCTGTGTGAAGGTATCCAGATCATTAACAAAGGTAACATCCATTATTCCAGAGGCTGAGAGGTCCATCAAAGCCCTCAAAGCATTTATGAAAATTTCTCTCAATTATAGGTCTCCATCTCTCTTTCTGCTTGCTCTGTAGCTCAGCTGATCAAAATGAGGGTGACATTTTCAAGCTGTGTTGTAGAGAGTCTATACTGAATTCTGTAACTGAACAAGTCAAGCTTGGCAGGCTTGAGCAGAGAGGAGCAGAGATGAATTGTATTATAGGATGGCAGACTGCCCTTGCTCCCATCTATATTATTACAAATCCACCTTTAAGTATGTGTTTGAAAAATCATGTTGCTTCAGCCTTCAAGGAAGTGACATCCTTCGTGAAGACAATAGAAAACATCATTCTTCAGTAAGACTCAATAACTTAATAAAGCTTTAGATAAGTGTAAGGTAATAGAAGGCACAAAATTATTTTAAAAAACTTGCTATATATCCTTTACAGCATCAGTTTGTAATTCACTTTGTGATCTAAGTGAGCAATTCTGCAAAAAATTAAAGTATTAGAAACTTACATTGCACATAGAAACAGGTAATAAATTTACCAGCATCCTTATCACTGATAAACATCTGCTACTTAGCTGTAGTCAAAACAAAGTTCTTGTGGCAGCAAAGGAAGCAGCTGCCACACCAAATATATTGTTGATGTTGCTATGAATTTTATTGACTCCCCTCTCTCATATATAACTCTACAAAAATCTATAATACACATTTCCTTTTCAATAATTTACATATTAGACTTGCTTGTCTATGTGAATCATATTGTAAATGCGAAGAAATCTATATATTGACTGGCAAGAATTTAAATTACATGCTCCTACAATGCCATTGATGGGAAAACCTTTGTAAGAAGAAATTGAAAACTTGAGCTGATTTGAGGAAGTGGAAATGTTTCTTATATCAGTGACCAAGGCAAATATTTTTTAATACTTACTGCTCTTTTCTTGAAAGTTTCCTGAATTAAGATTTTTGGTCTGTAAAAAAAAACCTGCAAAACTGTGTGAAATATTTTCTTCCTTAATTTTTTTTTTTTTTCTGAAAGATATGATGTG
>VXAK01007702.1:27371-38803 GCA_013399435.1 Arenaria interpres | reverse complement strand
CTGGAGCCTTCTCTTCTCCAACCTGAAGCCCCCAACCCTCTCAGCCTGTCCTCACAGCAGAGGGGCTCCAACCCTCCCAGCATCTCCATGGCCTCCTCTGGCCCTACTCCAACAGGTCCATGTCCTTCCTGTGCTGAGGACTCCAGAGCTGGACGCACTACTCATGGTGGGGTCTCACCAGTGCGGAGTAGAGGAGCATCTCTAGATATCTACCAGGTCTTCAACCCATGGGCATTTTGATTCCAGAACCTTCCTACCACAAAATTAACACGTAGCCCAATTGCCAGAGTTAGCCCAAGTAAGGTAATATTGCAATCAGCGTGAACAAAGAACAGTAAACTCGAAAGTAAACTTTGCAAAGTAAGTGCAATTATAACCATGTCCATTTAAGATGCTGAACATATCTAAAGATTTTTATTCCTCTGCACAAAGTTCCTGACTTCATTTAATTACACTATCCATTTCCTCTTTGCAGCCAGGAAAAGATACTGGCTTTTTTGAGCAGGAAAAACAACAAAACAACAACAAAAATCCAACAAAAGCCAAGGGAGTTATGGATTTTAGCTTGGATTCCAACTGACTGCTGAAACATCTCTCAGGTTAGGAATTCATGAGACTCCATGAGCTCACTCATATGGGCTTTGTCAGCACATGGATGGGAAACATTCATAAGACATCCTCAAATGCTGCAGAAAATGGTGTCAGTAACTCATTTATTAGTTCCCAGTGTTTCTGTGAACTCAGTACAGAATAAATGTCCCAATATTGTGCGAACACGTTCAATTTCTATTGCCCTCTATAATAAAGTGAGATCTCAAAAAAAAGAAGGGGAAAAAGCTTTGTAGCTCAAATGCCAGGTAAGAAGAAGTGGCAAATTTCAGCATTGAGTGCAGTCATTATCCCATATTCATGAGATTTGTGAAGCAATGCAGAGCAAGAACTTCTGCACAAACTTCTGAAATATAACCCATTATGTTATTTACGAATGTATAAACAGAATCCTAAATTAAAAACCTGAAAGAGCTGAGAGCTGAGCTGAGCACTACACATTTGCTTGCATCTTTTTGTAGGCCAGTTACTAAATTTTTGCTACATAATGTTTTTCTAAGCAAATATTCATTGAGCTAGCAAAAGTATTAGAGCTAATCACTGTAGTTTTCCTTTAACATGGCATTTTTACATGACACCCACTCCCAGGATTACAATTTTGTTTTGACACACACAATAATGTTTAACTGCTGGATGGCATGAGATTATCACCTCAAATGCTTCAGCATGATCGTATACCAGAAACTCTAATATTTTCCCATCCTTTATGGACAAGCCCAAGAAGAGCTTTGAAGTCCTGTCACTGGTGGTGGTGAATAATTTAATAAAGCTATAATTTTAAATATGCACCTTTATCCAGAAAAATACTTGAGCTTATGCTTAATTTTAAGTGTAGGTGTATTGGCTCCCACAGGGATATTCATGTGCCTCAATTCTTTTCTGGTCTGGGTCTAATTGGCAAAACATGCTATAATCAAATTAAATGCTAGGTTGCCAGTTCAGGCACAGCCTTGAGGAAGGGGTGGTGTTTAAGCAGCCCCACCTCACAGCCTATGCTGGAAATATTTTTATTCACAGACCTATAGAGACCTTTTAAGTTACAACCCCTGGCATTGGCACAGTTACTCAAGTGAAAAAAAATGGGAATCAATTCTCACAGCCCTAATTCCTCTGCATCTTCTCTTTTGTGAGGCAAAGGATGACATTTGTGATGGATAAAAGTGTTCTAGATGCTTTGTTCCCTGTTACGCCTTTGCTCCCATGTAGAGCATTGCATTCTGTAATGCTGGCCCAGGAATGGTGGAGCCTCCCTTCAGGAGGACATACATGCAGAGATGGCCGTGGTGGACCAGCCAAAAAGGCCTAAGAAAAACCCAGGAACACGTTTTTACCTCCCTGCAGCATTGTCCCCTCCTATCCCTACTGAAGTCTGAATCCAACCACAGCCCAGGTCTGAATATTGATCCCTCCTTGAACCACTTGAATACAAATATTTATTCGGTGGTGCCTTTTACCAGTTATTTTCAGCCCCTTCTGTGGAGACATCAGGAAGAACTGAGTATGTGGGTATTTTGAGAAGAATTCAGTTGTAGCTCTAGGGCCCTGCAATGCCAGCTTTTCAAGATATTCTTCCTAAGAATATGGGGTGCGAGCAATAAAAAAGCAGATATTTAAAAAAAAAAATAAATAAAAAAGAAAAGAAAAAGAAACAAACAAAAATAACCCACCAGAAAATTCCAGTGACTTTTCCCTCGATACCTAGATCTGTATCTATCTACAACCCAGTAGTTGTAGGACAGGATGTTTCCCTATTATCCAAAAGTGATGTAAAATTCTTTTGAAGAAATGTTTTTGTTGGCTCTTTTATACTGTTGCTGTCTCCCTTCTGACATGTCTCTGTAGCTTGTGTGAGTTAGCTTGTGAACTAATTTAAACCAAGAAAGACAAATGTATTTTAAAAAATTGTCCCACACTGACAAGCAGACTGATCATTTTGCATTCTAGCTTTTGTGAAGGGGGATAAAATTGCTATATAACATTTTAGATTAAAAAAAGAAATATTCAGCATTAAATATTCAACATTAAAGTTCCTCGAATTTAAAAATAAATCTACAGCCTTTCTTCTAAAAATGCTGCTGTCAAGCACTGCTGATTCTCATTCAGGAAACACACTATGTAAGAATACTGTATTTATCAAGCTAAAAGAGAAAATGCCTTGAAAAATTAGTGACCTCTAGTACAGCCTATCAGAGCTTTTTCTGTTGAGCAAACATGTCAGGGAATGGCATCATAGAATTACAGAATCATGGAACCATAAAATGACAGGATCGTTTGGGTTGGAAGGGACCTTAAAGATCATCCCGTTCTAACCTCTGCCTTGGGCAGGGACACCTCCCACCAGACCAGGTTGCTCAAAGCCCCTTCCAACCTGGCCTTGAACCCCTCCAGGGATGGGGCAGCCACAGCTTCTCTGGGAAACGGTCCCACATTTCTCCATTTTGAGGAACCATGAAGCTGACATTTGCCAGTGGTATTCTAAGAAAAGTCTGACTTCAGAGTCACTGTGCTATTAAACACTCTCAGGAACTTTGTCCATGTGACCAATGACCCTGTAAAAGAGGTAAGATTAGCTGTGTGTGTGACTTACTTACAAGGTGAGGTCATAGTACCACTAGATGAAGGATAATCCGTTGACATTCCTTCATACAAATACAATTAGGAAGGTCTTTTGCCTGCTCTTGTTAGTTCTTAACCTGTTTCTCATGCTTCCCTTAAGTTTAATTAGTTCATTCTTGGAAATACCTAAAGGGTACTATTTCCAGTCCCTAAGGGGCTCCAGGAAATCTGGGGAGGGACTCCTGATCAGAGAGGGGAGCCATAGGATGAGGGGGAAGGGTTTGACACTGAAAGAGGGGAGATTGAGATGAGATGTGGGGAAGAACTTCTTTGCTGTGAGGGTGGTGAGAGCCTGGCCCAGGTTGCCCAGAGAAGCTGTGGCTGCCCCATCCCTGGAGGAGTTCAAGGCCAGGCTGGAGGGGGCTTTGAGGAACCTGGTTTGATGGGAAATGTCCCTGCCTAGGGCAGGGGGTTGGATCTGGATGATCTTTAAGGTCCCTTCCAACTGGAACCCTTCTATGATCCTGTGATTCTATTACTTTAGCATGTTGAAGAACAAATAAAAGGAACAAACGGCTGCACATATGATAATGGGCATTGTCTAAGTGCCTGAAGGTCAAGCCAGGAGATGGAAACTTACCTCACTGTTGTGTCTTCATACAGCAGCTCAGCATGGACCACACCATGCTGACCTCATCCGAGGTTTACTCCTCACCCTTCTCTGCAGGTGCAACAATGGTGATGTGCTGGGATACAACCAGGATCAGATCTCAGACTGGGCCACACATAGCATGAAAACACCAAGTTTTGGGTACTAGTCTTGCTCAATATCCATCCTCAGTGAGGTCAGAGAGTAAATGTGGAAGTGCTCATAAAGTGGGATACACTTAATGGTTATTAATATTTAAGTAATGATGACAACAGGAAGAATGTTTTCTCTGGAGATGGAAGGGCTAAAATTTATTTGTCCTATGGGTAGATAAGTTGAAGTTTATTCCTTCTAGCAAGGTAGTCAACAGCCTTCAATCCTGACAGTTTTCAAAAGACCCTGAACGACCTTCTCATTTCTGTGGCTTTGAGCCCTCCTGATGCAGATTTCAGTTCCCACCTCTGATCTGAGAGCTGACATATCTCAGCACCTCATCAGATCTGACATCACATCCCCAGTCGTCTCCTGGCTAGCGAGAAGAAATACTGATGGCTACCGCTGATTGTGGGGTCTGATATTAGCAGCCTTCTGGAAAGAAGGTGGGCTATAAATCATCCTGCAGTGGAACAAAATCAACAAGTTGGTTTGTTTCTTTTAAAAAAGAAATAATCAAACCCATGTTTTTTCGAATCAAAAGAATTGATAACATTGTCGTTATTAAAAACATGATGAGCTACATTTTCACAGAATCATAGAATGGTTAGAGTTGGAAGGGACCTTAGTATTCAACAACTACGAAACCAGTTAAAGGGCATTTAAGAGCAGAGGCCATAATGCTGTGCCAGTCAGTAGCAACCAAAAGTTATTAAATCACATGTGCTCAGTGGCTCACATGGAATTAGTTCATTGCTTCCATTACAGTTTCATGTCAGTGCTACTAAAACAATTAGTAGCTGGTAGTAATTGCAGACATTTTAATGGAACGACTGTGACATCAATAGATGCAGAGACTGAAGCGTTAGAAGCAGATCCTTGGGACAACGCACGGAAAGAGAGGGGCTGCTCTGGGGCTGTCCAGGCTGTATTGTGTGGGAAGTGCTGAAGGTAGGCAGAAGTGACGAAGAGCAGTAAGTCTCTTTTCTTTTTCAGGCTGGATATTAGGAAAAAATTTTTCACTGAAAGGGTTATCGGACATTGGAATGGGCTGCCCAGGGATGTGGTTGAGGCACCATCCCTGGAGGTGTTCAAAAGACGGGTTGATGTAGTGCTGGGAGGTATGGTTTAGTGATGGTGATGCTCCTTGTATGTTGTGCGGGTGTCTATTTTTGTCAGTTAGGTTGACGGTTGGACAAGATGATCTTTAAGGTCCCTTCCAACCTAGAAGATTCTGTGATTCTGTCTTTGGGGAGTCTCAGCCAACTGCAACTTCTACATGTAAGGCACCATGTCTGAGCTGATTACTCCGCCTGCTTCAGTAATTAATGAGGAGGCCAAGGTACTCTGATAAAAACATTCACTCCCATCGAAATCATGGGTTTGAGTATTTAGGAGGAACCTCCTAACTGTGCTGATGCTGAGTGGCCACTGACTCCAGTAGGGCAAAGCCAAGCGAGAAAGACAGAAACACATTTTCTTGGCTAACTTGTCAAAGCTGTTTTCTTCCTTCTACCCCTTCAGGAACATGAGTTACTGTGCCCATGCGTGCCCAAAACATACATCGACCTGCAAGTGGCTCACATGTTGCTGCATGTCTGCTTGTGTGGGCAAGTAAAAAACAACGCATGTGGTCTTTGAGGAATGTATGTAAAACCTTCTGTTGTTATGAAGATTGCTTTGAAAGTCTTCTGCAGGAAGCCCTCTTCATCACCAGCTACAGTGAATCTTTCCCATTTGCTGCAGCTTGAAAAGGCCTGGTTTGTGTGTGGAAGATGAAATGGGACCAGAAGTGAGATAAAAGTTTGGTTTTCCTGGGTATAATATGGAGGCAAGAATGTCATTTTCAAAGAAATCCTATTTACTTTTCTCTTGAGCAAATGACATGATTAAATATTTATCTTCATAATTGTAGTCAGATGTTAGATGTAGAAAAGAGTACACATAAAAAGGTGATTTGGTAAGCCTGCCTCAAAAAATGCTGATGCTGTGGATTTAAGCAATAAATGCATTAAAGCCTCTGCAGATTCTACAACATATTCAGTGCATGAAGTTACTCAGCAAATTTATTTGATGAGTTAAGTGAGAGTATACCTTCTAATTTGTTTTCATCCTTAATTATCCATTTATTCTTTTGATTCATACACGGTAATTTCATACCATTGATTCCCTCTTGACCTTGTGCTTGTAACTGAATCCTGAGATCTGGCTTGTGGCCCAGGAATATGTAGAAAATTGTTTATATTAGCAGCAAGCTGCCTTGAGCTGCAGCGCTTTGATTTAACGTTATAACTGTACTAAAAGTAGCATAGCTTTCCCATGTACTCTCTATTCTGCTCAAATCCCTTGTCATTATAACAGATGTTTGGATTATTGTTCTGTAAACTATGTCAGAATTTCAATCTCTAGTATCTGTTTATTATTCTCCAAGGGTGATATTACAAATGTTCTCATGCACAGTTAATACTTATAATACAGCCTGTCTTTTTCCCATAAAAGCTCTAAGCAGAAAGTTTTTGTTAATCAAAGTAAATATGACTAATTTTAGAAGCAAAAAAAATTTGTTTCAAGTGTGTTTTGAGAAAGTGTTTGCAACTGGAGGTGGTAGGTACCACTCCTTGCCATGGTACACACAGAAGGAGTGGGGTTAGATATTATAAGATGACGATATGAAGAAACCAAATTAAAAGTTTTAGCTAGTTGAATAAACAATTAAAATTGAAATACAGTCATTTAATTTTGTCCTGAAGCCATAATAGCCCTTCTGTAATTTTACATTAATAATCTAATTGCATGCTAAGTTATGAAAGGCATGTTTGCTGGAAGGACACATTTAACCTTGCTGGTATAGACTGTGAAATAATAATACTATAAGCTGATTATTAGAATGAGAGAGCAGAAGAGAGAGAGATTTTTGTAAAGATTTTAAAGATTTAGAGGGAAGCAGCTACTCCTGTTCTAAGGCAGATGAACTTTTGTACAAATCCTCATTAGCTCCAAAAATAATACCCATTATTATGGAAAAGGGGTTTTTAATAATGTTTTTAAAGCTTGAAATATTGCTTTCCATCTGCATTTTGAATACTTACAGTAGATCTCTCAAAGGCCTGGAATGTGATTCCTGAGGTGGCTTGATCCAGTTTGAGGTTGCCTGGCGAAAAATTCCCTCTTATATTTTTGCTTCTCTCTCTGTTCATACGCACACGTGTACACAGGGGGTGCTTGTACACAAATGTTACATGAATCTGTACATTTGTGGCCTTACAAACAGAAAAACTGGTGCAAAACAGGCAGCTAAATATTTTCTGTGTTTGATAAGACTGCACCGTACTATTTATATTTCTACTTCTATGAAACTAAGCTAAAGACATCCAGAGTAATTCTGCATTCACACAGATAGGGGTTTTCAACAAAAAGAATTTATTCTGCTTGGCAGGCTTTCTTTTCCTTCTTTTTTTTTTTCTCTTTTGTGACTATTTTTTTTCTATTCTACCTATTATTAGGCTGTGTTGTCATTGCTTGTTTATTATGAGGTACCCTTCGAAGGGTGTTGTGCATCTGTGGATACTGATCTGCAAATACTATAGGGATCTCTTTTCCTGGGATGAAAACTGCCTCAGACCTAAAGGACAGTCTTCATATTTTATAGAAAACAAACAAACAAACAAACAAAAAGATGCAAATTTTAGAGCACTGGGGCAATTATCAACAAAACTGACCCCACAGGAAAAAAAAAGGTGTCGGTGCTGCTCTTAATTACTTTTGCCTAAAAAACGGAATTTAACTACAGTCTACTTCAAAGATTTTGTTGGAATCCCTACACGTATTATGTTTGCATTTGGGATGAAAAAAACAAGGTCAGCTTCGGAAATGATGAATGCCTTTTTGCTGAAAGCTGTACCGAACGTCCTTGAGTTTAATCAAAACTATTTGTTTTTAGTCAGCTTTGCTGTTGTCTCTTTTACTCTTGTCCACTGATAGCTTGACATTAATGACATCATAAATCATGTGAAGTGGCGGCTAGGGTTTGGTAGCATTTCAAGTGTTTGTTGAGATGTCCTGGGCTATCTGAGGAACCAGTGTGAGGAGGGATATCGGGCTGGTCTAAACCTTCAGCCTGCTGCATTGTTCTGCTGTTAAAAAACAGCGATATATGCATTAAAAAACTTGGGTTTTACCAAAGGGCAATCTGTGTATTCCTTCTTAACTGTTTAGCTGGTAGAAAATTACTCTGTGATTGTTTTGAATGCTTTCCCCCACCATGTTAGTGCATTAGAAACCTTGTGAAATAACTGCATATATTATACAAAGAAATGTATCACTCGGATTTGTAAATATCTTAGTCACTCCTTTTACGGGAAGGCATGGGTGTGAGCTTATGCTCTTCCCATCTCTTTGTGATACAATCAGTCAGGAAGGGAGGAATAAGCACAATTTGCACAAATCTCTCATTTATAGGTTTTGCATTTTTGTTGTTTGGTTTGGGTTTTTTGGGGTTGGTTTTGTTTTGCTTTTTTTTTTTTAAATAGCAAAACATAAAACATGAGCACTTTGAAAATGTTTTCTTTGAAAAATGTTTAACTGTTATCAGTTATGTGTTTCAGAAAGATTTCACCAGATCATTGTATGTTTTATAGCTTGTTATCTGCATGGCTGTATTCTTAGAACATGCTTTCCATTATCTTTGTACTGTACCACGAGGAGAAGGGAGAGCTCGTCCTTTGAATGTTATTTATTCAGCTGGATTCTCTTACATTACAACATGCAATTTGCAGACTGCTATAGAGAGCATTTGTTCCATTATCATCCCTAACCCTCGCAAAGTTTATTAATCGCAAAAAATGCCACTTCTTTGTGCAAAGAGGCCTCCAAAAAGTAGGAGGGTGTCTTTTCTGAGAAGAAGATATGTTTGGAAATGACACCTGGTGTGTGCTCCAGGGAGGAGAGAAGCCATGATGTAGAGGGTTCCAATTCAACAGTTCATTGTTATTTAAAAAATCTGTTAAAGAATGTCTTTTAAGTCCCACTGACTCAAACATAAGCTTGAGGTTAAGCATGTACTTCAGACGCTTTGTTTAAATGGCGAACGGTGGTGGCAGCATGGCTGGGGTATCAACACGAAGTTTCTGAGGTCCACATGTGTGAAAAGATGGATATCTGCTCTCTCCCTCCTGGAAAATTAAGAATAAATCACTTTTGGAGAAAGCAGTCACTGTGTCTGCATCACGAATATGTGACTTCCTCAGTGGCCAAGGAGCGTCGCCGACACGTCCCTGAGACTTCTCACCCCAGGAAAGGAGAAGGACCTCTTTTTGCATAATCGTACTTCTGCATGGTTTTAAGTGACCTGGACGTGGAACAAAGGCTTTCACTGAACGACCCTCATTATTCAAAGCAGCGTGGTAAGTCACTGGCAGTTCTCAGCCCAGGGAACATCTTCCCCTCGCCCACCGATGTTCCTCTCGCTGGGAGCTGGGCGAGGGACTTTAAGCACTTCTGATGATGCCATCGCCAGCCACACTGCAGATCCGGTACGCACAGTGAATGATGGTAATTACAGTGAAGGGTCTAGGGTATTATTTATTTCTCACTAGCAGACAGCACCTGACAGTCTTTGTATATCAAGTTGTTATTAAAATCCTATGTCTGGATGTTAAGCTGACTTATTTTATAACTAATCTTCTTTTACAACTAATCATGAACTATGTATAAAGTTTGGTAAGTAAATTAATCTAATTTGACAGGAGAGATATTAAAATGAAATAATTTATGTCATAAAATAAACCATAGTAACTTGTTTTTGTGATTGCCAAATGCAGTTTCATTACTACGTTGGTGTAAACATCTTTTCAGTAATTTCAATCTTGTATTAAGACTGGATTTGCATGATAACACATCATTTTATTACTTATAGAATGCATTTTCTGAGGATTTCGCGTATAAATCTCCTCTGAATTATCATGCCACACTGAGGATAGGGACATACAGAAATCTTTACTGATGACTCCCACCCAGGGAGCGTGTCACCCACCCTTTTGCTCTGTACTGTGATGCTGAAAATGGGTAGAGCTCCGGCTGAGCTGGAAGAGAGATCTGCTCCAGTTTCCTCCCCTGAACCATGGTTTTTTCCCAATTTGTGTTTTGGGCAAATTTTGATTTCCTGACGTATGGCTGTTGATATAGGGAAACTCATGGTAAAGCCTAGGGAAAACACGATGGGCAGAATTTCACAAACACAAAACCTGCATTGTCCTCCTTTGCTTTTAGGGTTGGGCTTTATCGAATTGGATAAAGACAAAGCAAGACAGAAAATGTGGGAGGGAGGCCCCCACTGAAAAATAGACTACCCAGAGATATTTATATGCAAAACAGGGTGTTCAAATCTCAACATATTAACAGCAACTGAAGACCTCCAGAACATTTCAGGGTACTCCAGCACTTGCAGGGACGCAGGGAAAGGAGAAAGCTTTGAGATGTCACCTTTTTTTGGATGTCTTCTAGGCTGAATTTAAAATGCTTGCACATGATACAGCAGTACCCCTTCTTTTTCCCTTCCAAGGATGTGTTTGCTATCAAATGATCAAAAAAAGCCCCACTCTGCTGGTCACAGAAATTCCTTGCCAATGGAATATGGATTTCAGTGGCAACACTTGCCTAAGACCAGTTTTGACAAGCAGGTCCAAAGAAGTAGTGCAAGCTGCTCATCGAGTCTGTCCGTGATATAAAATGCGTATAAACTTTTTCACAATTTTATCACTTCCCAACTTCCCACCTCTGCCCTTTTTCACAACATGTTCACCAGGAAGAAACTGGAAACTTACACAAGGTGTGAAAGGAGGCCAGAAACCACCAGGCTGGGTAAGCAGCAATTTTTGGGGGGCATTTAGCAGGTTTACAGCATGACAACAAAGCTTGTCATGACTTTTTATTATTTTTTTTATATTTTTTTTTTCATTACTGAGGCTGGTTACATATCTATAATTAACAGTATTTTAGGTGGGGAAAAGGAGACCCTCTCTCTAGCCAAGTAATAAGTAGCAACATGTCATTTGTTGTTCTGTTAACACTGAATATTTGGAGGAATATTTAAAGTAACTGAAATAAAACAAATGCTTATAAAATACCAGATCCCATTTAAAAATATGTATTTTGAACTATAAATGGCCTTTATAGCCCTATTTAGTACCAGAGCACTGACCAGTGTAAAGAAATCACAGGAGGTATGAGATGTATACACTCTACAGTAGTATTTCACTATAAAAGCATGGACCCCTGCTGGCATATGTAATTTAATGTGCAGCATGCCTCTCCTAATTCAATCAGGTCTCTACATCCCTTCTTTTATATTCCAATTGGATTCCATGTGCTAAAGCCATCAAGATTTTCAGGATGAAATGAATGCTTGTATTAATCCAGCAATTTCCATTTAAAACACAGCATCGATTTGATTAATAAGGTTTGATGC
>VXAK01007702.1:284-27024 GCA_013399435.1 Arenaria interpres | reverse complement strand
TTTAGCAGTGTAGCGGGGAAGGAGGGGGGAGGGGGAGGGGATGGAGAGGCATCTCTTTAATGTTAAGACTCCTGTTTTAGAATAATAAAAATGTTCTCTGCACATTTAATTCAAAGTAATCAATCTGAGGTGCAGCGCGTGAGCATCCAATAAAAGAAAATCAATGTGGTCTCTACAAGAGAAGACAAACAATGCCAGCTTTTACTAAAGGGATTATAGGTTAACATTTATTCAGTGTATTGTAATCTGATGTCAAGTGGTATAAAATCAAGCCAACAATCCATTACCACCCGTTATAGGCTAGGTGCTGATCTCATGCAAATTGACTTTTCATAGAACTTATTAAATCATTTCTGTGTTCTAGCTATGGAACATTTTTATACAGCTGCTGAACTTCAATAAATTCTATTTCATACTTGTACTGAGGAATATCAAAAAGACAAATATTTGTCATTTCAAAGCACAGTTTAAATTTTTCCATGGTTTCCTTGTGCTTCCCATCTTTAATTAATCAAATGGAATGTAGTTTGTCTTAGACTAGTAACAGGAGAAAAAAGAAAAAAGCATCAATTTGAGAAATGACATAAAGCAGTAGTTCTCCAACTCTCCAGCTTGGTCCTGCAATCCTCCCATGAGTGTTATTAATTTTTAAGTATTAAGTAGAATAACTCGACAACATAAAAAAAAAAAAAAAAAGTGGTTTTTAAAGGATACTTATGCTGTTTAGAGGTAATCACAATAATCTGTAACAAAATGCTTTGCAGGGAAGAAGAATCCCATGCAAATGTCAGCTCTGCGATGAAATCTTTGACAATGAAAGGCCCAATCCTGTTCCCAAGTAAAATCAATAGGAATTTGCCACTGATGTTGGTCAGGGTGAAACAAGCCCCTTTAATAGCCGCAGTAAAAGGAGTAAAGCCTTCTCAAGTGATGTATCGTAAAAATAAAGGATTTGTATACATCACATGTATTTTCCAGGTGTTAATTCGTAGGAATATAGGGGGGGTTGGGCATGTGGCTCAACACCCCAGTTGGTCCTGTTGGTTGCTGGCTGTAGTAGTAGCCACTTACTCTTATCAGCTGGGATGAGGACAGGCACAGTGCTCTTTTCAAGTCCCAGAAAAAAGTCAGTTATCTCTAGTTTAACATGATATAAAATAGCCATAGGAGTTGTCAAAGTTAACATTATTTTTGCAACAGCCTGGTTCCTTGTTAGGGCCGGGTCACTTTTATGTGTGTGGAAAAACATT
This sequence comes from Arenaria interpres, assembly GCA_013399435.1. Lineage (NCBI taxonomy): Eukaryota > Metazoa > Chordata > Aves > Charadriiformes > Scolopacidae > Arenaria > Arenaria interpres. Next base: position 25,774 of record VXAK01007702.1, on the reverse strand, counting down.
ACCACATGTCTGAAAATATTGCTGATATTCTGCAGATTGTGTTGGGCTGCAGCTCTCTGCTACTTCAAAACACTTCGGAGTAGGGCAGAGGTAGGGAGGGAAATTGGACGTGACACTATTTTTATTATAAAAGCTAAGGTTGGTTTTGCCACCCTTGACACAACAGAACATTTTAGCCAGGAAGTGGGCTTTTTCTTTCTTTTTTTTTTTCTTTTTTTTTTTTCTTTCCACTGTTTTTTTTATACATAACCTTGCAGTTCTAAAAGGAAATCGAAACCCTGAAGTTCTAAATGTCACAGCGTCACTCATCCAGCATGCCAAACAGTCAAGGCAGTGCAAACTTTGATTATTTGAGCAATGGAAGATAAGAGAGAAAAATGATTCTGTGGATCTGGCAAAGAGAGAAAATTAAAGCAGTATCACTCCATTCCTTTGCTCTGCTAATTATTGGATCGTTTTTCAAGCTGGCGAACAAACTTCTGCCTTTGTTGCCCCTCTCTAAAACAGGAAAAGTTCATTTTATTGCAACTTCTTTTCAGTTTTCACAGAATCACAGAATGACATAGGGTTGGAAGGGACCTCTGGAGATCATCCAGTCCAACCCCCTGCCAGAGCAGGGTCACCCAGAGCAGGTTGCACAGGAACAACCTTTGGGCAGGGGCAAACCTGGATGACTACCACAGGGAAAAGCCCCTGCTTAGGGATTGATGCTAAAAGGCTGCTTGAGACTTAAAACTCATCTGTGTGTTGGGAAGGACAAAAATTTCTTCTAGAAACCTTTTTTCCAGGCAAGTTTGGGCTCAAACAGGCAGGGAAAGCCTCTTAGGATTTCCTCCTAGCCTTTTCCCACCAAGGTGGGCCAAAGCAGTGCTCTGAACGCCACCCCTTGCCTGGGAATGTTTTCCTTTGGACTTCTCAAACCAATCTGCTGTTCTCCTTTGTTGTCTTCATTTTCTGCAGGCAGCGCTTTGCTTCCCCTGCTGTGGCTGCCTGTCTCGAGGGCATTCTCTGTGGCATCCAAAGCACCACCACCCGGGAGAAAGCTGTCCTGCAGAATTGATAGCTCACCCCCTTCCACACGCATTTTCACAGTGTCACTGGCTTCGGCGTGGAAGCTGCCCAGAACTTAAAAGGCTGGCAATTAGAATTTGAAATTAAAATGGCAGAGTGGAGTAGTTAGTTTATATCACCCACACACGCTAACGAATTGAGGTTCTTCTGCTTTTCCCTTTTCCGAATCACGGCGCAGGAGAGCCAAACTGTACGAAAAAAAAGTATGACAACAAGGATGTGGTCAAGACAGAAGAAGCTAATTTTAGGATAAAAGGCCCTCCAGTTGGAAAATGCCGTATTTTACAGCTTCTGAATGACTTATTCCAGACTTTCAACAAAAAGGGGGGAAAGTTTGGTTTGGAGAAGAAGGACATCCTAGATCCTGATGCTCTGAAAAGCACCCTGCTCTTGCATTTTTGAGCTGAGGGGCCACCAAAGGTCCGTGGTGGGGTTCTGTATAACTGCAGCTGACAGAGGGGGTTTAGATAGATGCACCTAGTTAAAGGTGATTGAATACCAAGGGCTGAGCAGCGCTTACTGCCCCTGCTGTCGTGAGACTTCCACTCATTATTGTAACGGAACGAAAGCAACGCAGGGGCTGCAGAGGACGTGGTTGTAGTATCGATTGGGCTCCTCAAAAGTCTTCTCTTAGGATGCAGAGTGCAGTCAAACATGCACAAACATCATTCAGCTCCCCTGATTCTGTCATGTGCTCCCTGTACCTCGAACTAAAGCAGCCTCGAGACACAGGAAAATGCCTCTTTAGTTGAAGGCAGACAGGGCTCTAAGCCTGACTCGAGGGGGTTATGCAGATGTGGTGACCTTTCTTTCCAGAGACCAGATTTTACACTCAAATTGCCATTAAAGCCCGGCATTCCCTCGAGGCCTGCAGTCAACTTGTGTGTTTTCTCCGTTAGGGTTAAAAGTCAGCGTGGCACCGTGCCCACGCTGCATACTAAACGGAGCGGAGCATAAATAAATGGCAGAACAGCCCTTCGTCTGAGGGAAATTGCATCTTTTTCTTTTTCTTTTTCTTTTTTTTTTTTAATATTTTTGTATTACAGGCTATTTGCAATGGTGATAAATCCAATATCTACCCGGGCTAGTGAGAGTTCCCTTGCCGCAGTCAAACAATAGGGAGGAAATGCTGCACTTTTCTCACTTTCTAAATTAACTAGAAAACCCAGCGCTGACAAAAGCTGCCTCCAACCTGCACCCAGCGCCAGCAAACACACTTACGAAGTGCTGAGTTGGAAACGGAGAGTGTTACCTCTTCCTTTAGGGTAGGATAAACAGAACATTTCCAGGAGCAACTTGCACATTGGGCCGCATGCCATCTTGGTCCACCACACACAGCATCTCCGTGGTCCTCCCACATGGACTACTTGGAGGCCCTGAGCCAGAATAAGGGCTTTGTGCACGTTACAGAGGTCTCTGTAGACAATGAAGATAAAATTCCTTTCCCATTAAAGCTTAGAAGGAGTCATGTTTTCAATTTCAATGGAAAAGTTATTTGATCGGGGATTTTTTCCATTACGGACCTTCTAGTCGTTCTGCCCTTAGTACTGTGGGCAACGCACACCTGCAAACACACAAATTCCAAATTTCACCCCTGAGAGCAACCTGCCAGCAGCAGGTGTAGAAAATACAATGGCTTTGGGGAGAGAAGGTGTTTGCAAAACTCTCCCCCCTTGCAAAACAAGACCAGAGCTGTCTTCCTAGGCTCCCGGACGGATCTCGTGCCTTGCGTGGAGCCAGTGTGGCAAGAATGAGCTTTGTACAACAGGCACGTGTGAGAGCACTGCCTTGCTCCACGAGGGGTGAACATCCGTCAGTCTTTAACAGGAACAGACACAATTTGGTCTGTTTCAAAAACAGCATCTTTGGAAAGTAAAGAAAGGAAAAGCTGCAGACTTCAGGGAATTAAACTTGAATGTTACGCTTCCCTATGTAAAACTGTATTCCTACAGCTGCAAGTGGTAATGACCAAATATTTTTTCCTCAAAAATTAGTTGAAGACGACCTAAAAAAGTTTTCTCTAAAACAAAAAGAACATATTATTAGTTATGAAGGCCCAATGACATATCAGACAAAAGCTGCACCCCCGCAGTTCAGTGGGCATTTCTGAAAACTCATATGGTGAGACATATTTCTTGACAGAGGTTTTGGATAGAACATTTAATCAAGATGTTGAAGGAAATTAGATGTCTTTGCCCATAAGTTAAGCATGTTTAGAAACTACTCAGAAATCAATTCCTAGTGCCAAAGCAAATTTGCAGTACGGGCAGTATAGGAAATTGGAAATATGTCTGCCAGCAGCAGGTGATCCGCAGTGGTTTATATTTAAAAAATAGTATCATTTTTAAAGGAAGGCAACGATATTCAGTTGATTAGAGGAATCTTTTCTCTCTGCTGCCTCTGCCTTATTACCTTTTCCTTCAGTTATTTAGAGAGTCAGAAGACAATTCCTCATTATTAAGGCATCCGTTTTAATGTTAAATACAATAAATACATAGAGACCCTTCCCAGCTCAGCGCCAACAACAATCTGTAGCTTGTGTCAGGGGTCTTTCATATGATTACTGACCACCACATTAAACACAAGTTTTAAATGAAAAATAGCTGCTTTAAATGCCACCATGGCTGCTGGTCAGCAGAATTGGGTGGGCAAGGACTTCTATGGGAAGCTGTACGTGTGAAGGAAATATCCTGTATGTACTCACAGCTGGAAGTTGAGTTAATTAAAGTATGAATGATATCTACTCTAACCCCCACATAAGCCTGTATTACACGCTGCTATTTGATATAAGGTTGCCTGATCTTGTCTCAAAGCTAAAAGAGTCTCCATTTTAATATTTCTTGCAACACTTGAAATGTTTGGGTCTCAAGGAAGGTGCTCAGTTAAAAAGAAATCCAATGTCAGACATGTGCCTTTTTTGTTGCATTTCCCCCCCACAAAAAACCTACCGTGGGACAACGCAGAAAAAAATAACAGAATTCCAATTATATTTTAATCAACATAATTCCAGGATGGAGCTGGTTATTAGACAGGACTGAAAAGACAGTAGCTTTCTTGGAAATGACACGAACATAGTCCATAAATAATTTCATTATATGTGTGCTGGATAAACTGTCTTTCCTTTATAATGAAGTAGAAAAACATTTCAGATGTCAGTTACCCGTCTTTTTGAACTTGGTCATCCTGTTTCTCCAAGAGGCTTACGTACACTGCGGCCTGCCTCCTTCACCAAGCAAAACCCAGTACACGTTGCATTTTGCAAGCTGTTGAGAAAAATGAACATTTTCTGTACATGTCACCATATTTGCAATCTGACTCTGAATTGCCGTTGAAGTGATAGCCTCTGAAAAAAAACAGCTTCAGATCAGCCAGAGCAGGAGAAGTTTTTTCCCCAGATGCACACGTGCAGAGATCTTTTGTCCTTTCCCTGCTGACCCTTCATCCTGCTGTCTCCAAGTCCTGCACAATTACATGAGAAGCTGCTTTAGTCATTCTGGAAGGTATTTTCTCCCCTTTTGTTTATTATATACCTCAGCGATCTCTTCCTCCAGTTGCTCTTCAAGCCATTGCCATGACATTTCAGTTCAACTTCATTTACTTATCACAAAAGGATCTCGGTGGAATTTTCTGGCAAGTAAGAACTATTAATAATAGATTTCCTGTCATATTAAAAAGTCAGTAGGCTATGACTTAATACTGAAATGGAATGTCAAACTTTATGTTGACTTCCTTGTGTCCATCTGTTTGCTTCAGAAGCTTAAGATTTTCAGCTGTACTGATGATTTTTTTTGAAAAAAAAAAAGTTTGTTTAGTTTGCATCATAAGCTCCAAACTTTAAAAAATGGAAGGTTTTGCTTGCTATTTATCTCCCTGAAAATAAATCTTAGAATAAGGGAGCCAGAGTCTTTTTTAGAAAATAAAAAGTATTTCTTAACTTAGTGTGGTTTTGAAAAAGTATTTATCTGATAAATAGTAGAATTTATCCTTTGGCAGGAGCATCCAGCTGATCCCTGAGGAACAGGACCACCATTCCCAGCTCCCTTCTTCCTCCCCGGCCGCCCCACTCCAGCAGGATTTCCGTGAGATCCTGCAATTCACTGAGTAAAAACACAGAATTATAACGTGAGAACAGAATCATCTTGAGATGATGGAAACACTTTATTTTAATTAATAGGATTAAGTACTTCGCAGTTTCTTGTCCTGAGTGTTAAAATCCAGCACGTAAATTTCTTTTTAGTTTCATATTGATCCACCCTTGGATAATGAATATTGTTATATCCATATAAAAAGCTATATTAAAAATTACTACAAAGGTGTCCCAATGATCTCAGCACACTTAATTGTCAACAATTTTAAAATGAAAGTGAAAGAGAGTACCAGAATGGTATGAATCTTAACAGAGCAGAACGAACACGTTCTGCTGTGTAACAGGGTGGTGTTTTTTATTTGTTGGATTGCAAAGGGTACAAAAGCTTCCTTCCTTGTCTTGTGTTAACATGAAAACAGCCAGCCTGATTTTAATGCATTAATATTGTAAAATAAACACAAGGCACATTGTGCCAGGCTTTCAGAACATACCGTTACAGCTGCATTAAAAGCTTGTGAGGAAGAGGGGCTTCTGTGTTGCAGAAGTACTAGTCCACCCTAAATATGTCATTGTAACCCATACAGGTAGTATCAAAAAAAAAAGACAAAAAAAGCAGCTGATGGAGAGAGTTCTGTGTGCTTGCTAACTTTTTAACCCCGTCAGGTAGCCAGAGATGAAGAGGACAAGCTAAACAACATTTCGGGGTAGCATTATAATTAAGGATTCGTAAGCAGTAAAATGTGTCCCTGCAGATGAAACAACAACCTTTGACACCTGGCACCTGAGAAGGGCTCAGAAAATGGCACTGACATGGCTTGTACCTGGAGCACATTATGTCTGTTCCTGACGTGTGGCTTTTTAGGACTAGCGGGTTGATTTTGGCAACCTTAAATCCGTAAGAAATACTGGTTTTATTATACCTTTTACAAACATTAGACTTCAGCTATCAGAGCTTTGAAAGCTTATTTATAACGGCCCCACCTACAGCCACTAACCCTCCTTCCTTACCTAGGACATAATTAAACTTCTCCAGATCCCCATTAACCTGTTCCTTTGATCTCCGTGGTGATGATATGCAAAGCCATCCTATAAGGCCTCATCTCTTGCTATTGGTTAGGATTTTTGATAACTGTATGCAGAGTTCTGAGGAAGCAAAATCTATTGAAGATTTTCTCAAGCTATGGACAAATCCAGCTCAAAAGACCAATTTAAAAAAATCCACATCTCGAGTGAAGTGTCTTCATTAGGGTCTAAGGCCTAAAAGAAAATACCAGTCCAGGGAAATGTTGAAGGTCTGTGGCTGACCTTTCTTTGGTTTTAATCACTGAAACTCCCGACAGCTTAATAAGTTGAAGGTGCTGGATCACAGTCTAACTTAATAAGGCCCACAGCAGAGCCTTGGCCACCTTTGATTGCTCCCATAAGTCTTAGCACATCTGGTACTCTGTCCTTGGGTGAGAAATGTTTTCCATAACTTTCCTCATGTTCACTACCCTGCATATAAATTGTTTTTATTAAACCAAGAATGATACAGCACTGTATATTTGTGTGAGCTTTTGCAGTTTTCAGCCATCATCCTACTGAGAGAGATGATTGTTTTCTCTGAAATAGAATTAAACACGGTTTATCACAAGAATCTCCTTAGCTTTTTTTCCCCCCACCACTTGTTTTACTGAGAATCACATGGGTCAACCTAACCTTCAGCTGTGACACAAGATTAAAGAACTGGAGACTGCAACAAGTCAAGTAGGAATCATCTGCAATCCGCTGCATTTGTTCTTTTCCGAAAAATACATCACAGACGGGCAAGCACAGATGTGGCCAGAGATCTGGCTTTTGAGAAAACAGAAAGCCAAAACCCATGATAACTTAACTGTGAAAGGTGTTTTTTTGTGTTTTTTTTTCCTACCTGTAGCCTAGCTATAATGTAAATGAATATAATGTGTACTTATACATAGAAAGTGTGGCAAGAATGAGAAAAATATCACCATTTTATGTTGACCACTGCCTACAAGAATTTGACTGTACTATACACACATGTATACACACATGTATAGGGGAATAATGATATTCATGAAAAAACAGAAACTGCTTTGCCTAAATGCGTTGTTCATGCCAGATCTAATCTAACACAACCTTTCAATATTTTATGTTTGCCTTTTTGGGTTTTTTTCTGCTTTATTCAGAACCTTTTCTGTTCACCACAGTAGGATATCTGAGCAACTTCAGTCAGTGCTGAAAAAAACAACCTGAGTGGCGCCGGTGATCTGTTTTGTCTCCCATCCTCCTCTTGGAAATAAGCTTGCAAAAGTAAGTTTTGCTTTTCATAGGGTTTGGGCTGCTTCCTGTTCTTTAATACTCAATGTACTTGTCTTGGAAAATAAGATTGAGATGCATCTTGCCCTGGAAGCCCAGGCTGGTGAAGTTTGCAAAGGTCCTTGGACTCATCTTGTAGGATTTGGTTCCACAGTTTTGTGCCAACCCTTGAGAAACCCTTGAGAAAGTTTTCTTTTGTGCACAGGTGAACCTCAGCAGTTAGATTTGCGGATTTATATACACATAAACCAAAAATATATTCATTTGAAGGGATAGCAGAATGGTAAAGGCTTATAATTGTTCACTTCTCTTTTTCATTCTTTGCTGCAATAGTATGTCTCAGAACTGGATTACTAGCAGTTAAGGAAATGTGCAGTTCTAACCAGGGAACGGTAGGCAGGATTGGTGGAAAATACCTCTTTAGAAAATGAATACCTCTCAATTAATGTTCCTGAATTCTGAATTCAGGCATGTGGGGTTCATAGTGCTTTTGGTAAGGCAGAACTGGTTAAATAATGATGATTAGTCTTTCCTTACATTTTTCAACTATTGTCAGAAAAATATATTTTACAAATGACAGTGTATCCACAAACACCTGATCCAAAAACAGGAGAATATAAAATTCAGAGGATCTGCTTTACTTGTAACTGTTTTTAATTGGTTATATTGCTGCCTGGGTGCTGTTTTAAGACAGTTCCTTCATGCATATTGAAGGGACAAACAGAAGTGACTTCTCACTAAATTTTGCTACATGCCCTCAAAACCCTAAAATGTCGTTAAATATGGGTTTATGTGAGTAGCCACATGCTTCTAAAGGAGGACTTCTCACTCATTATCAACATCCCCACAAGATGAAGATGCAGGAGTAATAATGGCAGAAGTTTCGTGACCACACTGGGTCTGACCAATGGTCATAGCCCGTTTAGGAGTGGCCATAAGGGATGTCCAGGGGAGAGAAAGAAGAAAGTAAGCATATGTGTTAGTTCCCTTAGTACCCTTCCTGCTTTCACTTACTTTCAACTCAGATACTTCCTGAGTTTGAAGGGATTTTTATGCAAATGCTATGTAAATTCTACATAATCCTCAATAGATTCCTCCTCTATGAAATTGCTTGGACTCACTTGAGCCCACCTAAACTTACTGCTTCCCCAGCATTCTCTGGCAAGAAGAGGCCTTTTTCCAGCCATAACTTCTTTTGTTTGCTCTGACTTTTCCTTCTTTGATGCTTCTATTTCCACATTAGAAGAGCTGGTGAATAGTCTGTCTGTATTCACCCTCTCTATGCCACTCATGGCCTGGAGAGCTCTACCAAATCTCTCCCACCCCATGTCCTCTCTTTTCTGGACTTCTACTTAGTCATACTTCATATGGAAGCTGTTTTGAACTATTGATTATCCATTTGCCCTTTATAAGCACCTTTTGCAATTCCACTAGGTATTTTGGAGAGAAAGAGACCAGAACTGCAAACAGCATCCAAGAGGTCAGTGAACACAATGGCAGTATCTGAATTTTTAATCCATTTCCTAGCATTTGCTTTGCTTGTCCAATTGCCACCAAGCTCTGAGCTCACATTTTCATTGAAATATGTCCTCACAATCACAGAATGATAGAGTCACAGAATTATAGAGTCATAGAATGGTTTAGGTTGGAAGGGACCTTAATGATCATAAAATGCCAGCAGCTCTCTCAACACCCTTAAACATGCACCATCTTGTCCCACGGACCTTTGTGGGCTGAGAGTCTTAGGATATCCCTGACTCAGGGATCTGAGTGCTTCTGCTAATACCTCTTCCTCTCTTCTTGAAGCCTCTCTTCAGGCACAAATGGCTGGGATGTAAATAACAAGGCATAGAAAGTGCTGCGTAGGTCAGCCTTCTCTGTGTTGGCTGTCATTAAATTACTTACCCCATTCAGCAAGCTGTGTCTGTAGAGGTTTTTCTTCTTGCCCTGGACATCCCTTGTTAGTTTCAAGCCTAGCTAAGCATTGGTTTTCCCTGTTTCCACCTCCTGTCTACGTGCTCTTTGTATTGGAGCTCAGCTGTGCTTTCCCTGTTTAGCCAAGACAGTCTCCTCATAAATCTACTCATTTTCCTGAGTATTGGGATGCAACATTTTTTCTGTTTGGAGGAGGTTGACCTGCCAGCCCTCCTGAGCTCCTTTACCCTTCAGAGGTACCCGTCACAGGAGCCCACCCACCAGTTCTCTGAAGCCTGCTGAGGTGTGGGCTTTCCTTCTTGCCCTTATCAATCCCTTTGGGATCATGAACCCTGCTATAACACAGTCATTACAACTAAAGTTGCCATTGATTAGCACATCCCCAACCAGACCTTCCTTGCTTGTGAACAGCAGATCCAGGCAGTAAGACCCGTGGTGGGTCCAATGTAACATCTGCATGAAGATGTTATCCTGGATAACACCTGTATGGCATGGCGTTGCTTTTTCAGTAGAGGGTCATCTCAGATTTGGGAAATTTTGCAGGTCTTCACACGCTCAGCACACATTTCTCCCCCAGCTTTGAGCCACTATAAAACCTTTTCCAAAATTTAGACAATTTTGCGTGTTGAACTGTAGTGTTGCAGCTCGCTGAGGCTGACTGGGATATCTTCTGCCCCATCAGAACCTCCCGCCCCTTCTACAAGAGCCCTTCCCTCTATTCCATCCCTCTTGCAGAGCTTGTGAAGAGGTCCTTTAATGACCCCTTTACACCTATCATCTGCAATGCGCCAACCAGGAGGATTCTACAAATGCTGCTTTGGGTCCCTCTAGCTCAGAAGACACCCCCTAGCTCATGGCAGAATGAGGCCAGAGCAAGACGAAGGGTCTCATGTGGGAACTCTTCTCTGCTAAGAACAAGTTTTTGATACCCATTCCAGTTTGCTATTAACTCAACTATCACCCAACTGAAGTGGTTAACTGGTTGGCCCAAGGTCAACCAGCTCTACTCCGTACTCATTTTCAAAGGGGAACCTCTTTCTCTCATTGAACGTTGCAATCTTGTCGTTTTATAACATGCCTCATTTAGGGGTAAGGATAACAGGCAGTTTTCATCAGGCTCTGGGAAAAGTATTCCACTAGTTTCAGGGTTTCAAAGATCTTTTTGCTGGGTCCAGATATTAGACAATTACAGGTACACCCTGCTTCGGCTGACACAGCAGCTCTTGCAAGAAAAAAATATAAAATCACTGCCTTTTGTGTTATTGGACATTATGCTGCCAGATATAAACCTTCTATGAGAGCTTTTTCTCAGCAGTTCAGTATTACTAATAACCTCAATGTTATCATTTTCAATGCAGGTTTTATATTTTCCTATCCTACCAAAAATGAGCAAGGTGAAAACCCAATGGATACAATTCTCGATCATTTATTTTATAATCGTTACCTTACAGAGCAATTATTCTTATAATTGTTTGACTGATTTTCCTTTCTGTCCTTTTTATTGATGCTTGTCACCGTTATAAAATTCACAGCTCCTCCAGACTGGAGTTTCTGAATTCTGTAATAAAGATAAGAGCATTTTAAATAAAAAAAATAAATTTAAAATTACTTCAGAGTTAGTTTAACTAAATATTTCCTGAGGGTTCTATGAGTGAAGTCTGTGTAATTCAGCAGCAGACTTTAAAGGGATATATGTGGAATAGTGTTATTTGTAATCAAGCAAAGGACTAGGACTGGCTCCCGGCCACATGCTTTGCCTCATGTTGGTTGGACAGTCATTTAGTTTCTTTGGTCCGATTTATCCCAGCCTAACTTCAGGGATGTAACAGAGGCATCTAATTAAGATCATAATTGCTTTAGGTTCTCTTGCTCGTCAGTGGAGAGAAAGGGACCTCTGAGAGGCAATTCAGATTTAAAATATAGGTTTATTTGCCCTTTGATGTGCCTGTCTTTCTCCAGTGACTAGCTGGGAAGATGAGGACAACTGAAATTCTAATTAAGTGCCTCTGTTACATACCTAAAATTAGCTAAGATGAATCTGGATTTCTGTACCTTAATTTCCTTTTGTAAAACAAAATTAAATTTTACGTCTCCTTCTGTGTGTATATGTAGCACCGGGCATCGCTCTTGTATGAATTTTAGTCATCATTGTAACCACAATTAGTATCAACAGCAGATTTACCTACCACAAAGTTATCTTTCCTCAAAAAAGCTGAGTCGCTAAGATTTGATAAAACTTTAATGATTTTATTTTTTTTTTCAAATGTGTTATGGATTGTGCCTCGTCGGGAAGCAAACCTGTCCAAGGATTTGCAGAAAGCTCCCCATGCAAAGTCCCCTTAGAAATACCCAAAACCAGGTGACTCGCAGCTGAGTTTTGAAGAACCTTGAAGATCATATTAAACGCTTACCTAGTCCAACCTCTTCCCTTCCAACCAAAAAATCCTCCCCACAGAAAAAAATATGATTTTTTTCACAGTTACAATGCTGCTGCCATTGCTCAGAGCCACAATGCCACCACCCATGGCCAACCACAACGGCGCTGCCGCCCTGTGGTTACTGCCAGCCACCTGTCCCATGCCTTACCTGACCCCCTTACAAGGGTGGTCTTACCAGGAATGCTTGTGGTGGCACAGAAATAGGGACGGAGATGAGCAACGGAGGGCTCAAGATAAAACCTCCTACATCCTGCACTACTTAGCTCCACAAAACTCTCCCTCTCCTCTCTCCTTTTGCTCTCTATTAGCAGCTGCCAGATTAATACTTTTTTTTTTTTAAGTCAGGGGAGTTAGGTTGGAGGATCTCCACCGTGCAGCTGCAGATATGAGACAGGTTTTAGCAGCTGAAGTACAAAGGAGGGGAAAAAGCTGTTTAAAAAAAATATCACCTGGCTTCCTGCCATACGAGAACTTTTCCTCCGTTTGTTGGAGGGTTCAAGGCTCTCTTCCTTTTGTTCTTTTGGGTTTAATAAAGCCTTTTTGTACCCCTTCCACTCCCTCTCCTCGGGGTGGTCTACGTGGCTGCTGATTGAGGTCAGCTGCAAGAGATGTAACGTCCCGAGTACAGTGCAGCAGTCTTAATCCCGACATTAGGTGGAGTTACGGCACTCGGAAGGCTGGAGATGTGATTGTTTTCCTGGTGGGGCTGACCTCTGCTAGCAGTTGTTCTGGTCACCCAGTGTGAGCCCACCTACTGAAGGCATTAGAGGAATGCTCCACACATGCTTTCTGAGCAGAAACAGCTCTTGCTTGTATAAAGGAGGATGGGGTTGGGGGGACACACATTGGTAGCCAGAGGAAGATCACCAGCCTCCTGCAAGGCTCGGGGTGGATCTTTGATCTCCTGGACAGATGAAGGCTCCAGGGTCCAGAGACTTGCTGTGGTCCACAGGGCAGGACTATTGCGGTGCATGGTCCAGGGGTATCTGAAGGGGACAAGAAAGGATATTGCTGGTCTGAAGCAGCAGATTTTTTATTGTTTCTGTTTTCCCTCCAAAAGAAATAACTTTCTCCTTGAGCAGATGCATTGACAGCCAGCTGCAGATAGAGCTCTCCTTCTTAACTCACAAAATGGGGAGGAGATGATCTATTTGCAAATCTAATCAATCTAATCAACCGTTACAGGCTGACAGAGTTGGGGGTGTTCAGCCTGGAGAAGAGAAGGCTCCAGGGACACCTTATAGTGGCCTTCCAGTGTCTGAAGGGTGCCTACAAGAAAGCTGGAGAGGGACTTTTTGTAAGGGCATGTAGCCATAGGACGAGGGGTAATGGAAAAGGGTAGATTTAGATTAGGTATAAGGAAGAAATTTTTCACTCTGAGGGTGGTGAGAGCCTGGCCCAGGTTGCCCAGGGAAGCTGTGGCTGCCCCATCCCTGGAGGGGCTCAAGGCCAGGTTGGAGGGGGCTTGGAGCAACCTGGTGTGGTGGGAGGTGTCCCTGCCCGGGGCAGGGGTGGTACTGGGTTGTCTTTAAGGGTCCTCGCAACCCAAATCGTTCTATGATTCTATGATTTACAAATCAGCTTTTCTTTCTTAATCAATAAGAGCCAGATTAGGAAATAAACAAAAACATCTTCCTTTAAGGTTCTCATTGGTCCTTGGGATGAGAAACACATTAATGTGTCTCAGCTCAGACTCAGGATCACCACTCTGCTGGAGGCACATGTTTCCAGCAGCTTTTGGGCAGGGGCTAGATGGCAGATGGTTCCACAGCTCAGTTCAGCTTCCTCTCAAAGCCCTCTCTTAGTTAACAATGAGAAAGTCAAGCCATGCAACCGTTTTCGTCTGATGAGAACTAAATACAGAGGTATGTGTCAGCTGCATAATAGTGACACCAAAAGCTGAGCACCCTGGGAATGCATGATGATAAGTGGAAAATCAATATACTCCACACCCATCTCATCATATTCACAAAATATGTAATATAGAACAGAAAGGTGGAAAAAATCATAGGTTGGGCTGTTTTGCAGATGTAGCAAGGATTTACAGTGCTAGATCTCACCTGGGTCAATTATTTAGGTAGATCCCTGTGGTGGAACTGTTTATTTTATTTCTTTCAGACACAGGTAAGAAGCAGGATTCAGAGAAGGGAAATTCAACCTCACACAACCCGACATCATCAGAGAGAACCAAAGAATTGGGCAGTTCAGTTGGGAAGAGAACATCGCTGTGGTGTTTTTCGTGGACTGCGGTTGGGTTTTGCCAACTCTGTGGCCTAAATCTTGAACCGCAAAGTCATGAAACTGTTGTGGGGGTACTGGTGAGAGAAGGGCGGAAGGAAAAACAGTTCCCCATCAGAGGTCTGACTGTGGGAAGAGGAAGACAGAGTTTTCCTTCTTTTGTTGCCCCACTGCAGACACCTGACTTAGCAGACACCATTACTCTCATTTACCAAAAGTTTTACAACATGCAGACCACCAGAAATGCTTTCTACTCCCCTGCATGGTGTCCACCCCACCTAACTGTGGGACTACCAAGATGAAGGAGAGCAAGGCTGCCCTCATGAAGTTCATCCATCTGGCAGGTGAATCGCCCCATTTCTCAGCTGCTTGCTGCTAAGTTTTTCTCGAAGATATATTTCCCATACGCAGCAGCTGCTTCCTTGTGCCCCTATGAATATGTGGACAAAAATTTCCTGCTGCCGAGAAGCACCTTACAGTTTATTCACAGCTCCTACCTAGCACTCATTAACATTCCTCACTGCTAAGATGGGAAAGTTGTGAAATTCTTCCCAACTTGGAGCCATCAATTTAAAAGTTGGGTCTTTTTCAAAACCAGTGATTTAATTGGAGTATTAACCTCAGAGCTGGACTAGTTAAACGTGGTTTTTTTTTTCCCCTTGGCTTCAATGTGCCAGGAAATCCAGTGTATGATAAATATACACAGCTCTGAGGTCATTGTTGCTTGGATTTTGATATGTCTGCTGTTCAGCTGTTGACTCCAGATAGATCAAATCCTGATATTTAATAAGCACCGCTGCTGATTTAACTTGGGGACGTTTAGCATAGTTTGGGGGATTGTGAGTCCTGTGATATTTAAGCGGTTAAACAACACAGCTACTTGGATCAGTAGTAAATACTGTATATTTTTGGCAGGGATGGGAAGGGTCCAGTTTTGTGCTGTGTTCTTGGTATTTTGAGTGCAACACCTGGGAATGTTGCAAAGGTGATGCAGCATTTATGGGTGCTAGACTGTGTGAAAAAAGAAGGGGGATTTGTGGGGACAAAGCTCACGATGAAGTGTCCCCTCAAGAGAAAGCTCAGGATGAAGTGTCCCCTCAAGAGTCTTTATTTCTTAATTACTGCTCTGTACTGTTCCTGTCTTGACAGCTTCCCAACTGACTCAGCAAGCTCATTGACATGGCAAGCTCATGGCAAGAGGAAAAACTGACCTGCTCTCAACTGAGAGGAATCCCAGCACTGAAGTTACAAAAACCATGGATATTTGCTATTTAGAGTCTCCCTTCATTCTCCGGTGGGCAAAGCCAGGTGAAGTGTGGACCTCAGCGACCAGCATTTCCAGAGCTGTAGTCCAGCTCTGAAAATTAGTCCTCCCCTGGCCTTTAGACAAATTACTTTTCCTCTCCACCACAGTTTCAATACTTTTTCAGAAGTGCTTGTTATACCTACTTGACATAAACACCATCCTGGAAGCTCGAATGTACTTTTCACGCAGGATTTTTATTGTTGTGTTTCTCCAGTAATCTGCTTCTCTACACAATTTCCCCAAGTAATTAATTCTATGCAACGTTACTGAGAAACTTAAAGGAGAGGGGGATCGATACAAGACTGAATCTCCACACCATCTGTACACAAGGGTATTTGGGACGGAGATCAGCATAGTGAAAGGATGTCACTGAGTTGTGCTATTTGCTATTGACATATTGGTAGCACCTAAAAGCCTCAGTCAAATGAGGAGTCGCCATTCAACTTGACACTATCTATAACAAAACAAACCAAAAAAAAAACCCACCAAAAAACCCATCAACAACACATCTCCAAATATGTTTTAGTGTTAAGTACGCTTTGGAAAGCATTGCAATATAAACATAAATTAAAAGAATCATAGAATCTTCTAGGTTGGAAGGGACCTTTAAGATCGTCTAGTGTAACCATCAACCTAACTCTGACTAAAAAAAAAAAAATAGAAAACCATAAAAAAAACCCAACAAACCACATTATTAAACTATGTCTCTAATCACTATGTCAACCTGTCTTTTGAATACCTCCAGGGATGGTGCCTCAACCACTTCCCTGGGCAGCTTATTCCAGTGCTTAATAACCCTTTCCGTGTAAAAATTTTTCCTAATATCCAATCTAAACCTCCCCTGAAACATTTTCTGTACAAAACTGTATTTCCTAGGCTTATGCTTATTTTCAGACAAAGGAGCATGAGGGAGTTTAGCCTGTGAATCTGCACTAGTGTTTGTTCTGTCCCAAGTGTTTACTAATCATAAAAAGAAGTATCTTCTGTGCAGACTCCAGCAGTGGGATACAGCCAACCCCTTGTCAGGACCCTGCAGAAGAGTTTGGTCCACATGTGGCACAGTATGAGGAATGTCAGAAGACAATTTGAATACTGAATTTGTTCTTGAGTAAGGAAAAATCGAAACCACTGTGTTGTGTTTTCAAAGGAGCTCTTTGAAGCCCAGCTTTTTTAATCTTGTGGGGTTTTGAGTGCAAACATGTGGCATATTTATGCTTGTCCATTCAGTCAAGTGTTTTGCAAGATAGATTTTTTTGGACTTTTCTACTGCTGGCATTGGATTTTGCTGCAGAGGCCCTGGTAATTCTGAAATAATTTTGCGTCTGTTTGATAATAAATACTAATTAGCTACTTAATAGTAAATAAGTAAATTAAAAAAATATAGTGTTTGGAGCTGTTTCATAATTCCCTTTGAGCAGGCTTCCTGTCAGATCCTGCCATGGATGAAGGAACAGGCAGTGGTCATCTACACAGGCATCTGCAAAGCCCAGATATGCGGGTTTTGAGGGTGTCAATTGATATAGTCTGTATAACCCCAATAGGAAGACAATTCCTCTATCTCTTTGCTGTCCAGTACTGTCTTGCTCATTTCCCATTGAAAATTGTCTTTCAAGGTTTTATTTTATTTTTACATAATGAGATCACTCTGAACATTTCTATGTAAGGAGCTTTAGATGAGAAAGATACCAGTCAACAAGCAGAGGGAGAGAAAACAGAAACCACGAAGACATATACACTCACCCTGTAAGTGATGTTTAGAAGCTCCGTCACCTTTAGTGAAGTGTCTCTCATCCTGAAGTTCTCATTTGTTCTTAGCACTGGGTTTTTGGTTTTTTCTTTTTCCACCCATAATGAAACTGTTCTTCTTTCTCGAAGTATTCTTTCTGAACTTGTTCTCTAAGCAACCTTCCCTTGCTATCTGTAAACATCAAGCATTTGAGTCTTCATCTGCATGTACTCCTGCAAGAGAACTTCTGTAATATAGACGCAGACTATGAACAAAAATTGAGAAAGTTTTACTCCATTAAATTATGAGCCAAGCAAGCATCTACAAACTGAACTACAATATACAGGATTTCTTGAGTCTTTTGTTCTGCAAGACCGAGAACCCAGGCCTTCTTTAAAAATTACAGAATAGCAGAACGATTGAGGGGGGAAGGGACCTCTGGAGGTCAACTGGTACAACAGCCCTGCTCAAGCAGGGATACCTAGAGCCAGTTGCCCAGGACTGCATCCAGTCAGGCTATGAATATCTCCAAGGACAGAGACTCCACAATTTCTCTGGGAAAACTTGGTCTAGGGTGTGACCCTCCATCTTTACGGCATAAAAACAATTTCTTGGTTTCAAATGGAATTTCATGTGCTTTAATTTGTTGGCGCAGGGCCTCTTGTTCTGGTCTTCCTAAGGTTTTTTGAGAAGACTTATTTTACTGGAAGCATTTCTCATTTGCTTACATAGCCTTTTTCCAAGAAAAGAATACTTTGCAAATAAGGAATGCAAAACATTTAATTTTCTAGAGTTCTGTTAGCAAATATATGCTATTGTTAAACAAAACAAAGAAAAAGTAAGTTTGACCAACTCAATGTATGCCAAATCTGTCTGTCTTACCAGTATAATTCACATGCTATTCTCCTTGTCGTTCACCCAAATAGATGGACAACGTAAAAATGAGCTTTATCTTCTATCAGTTTGTATGTTACATAGGAACCAAAGCCTAAACTGTTTGAAGGAGATCATAAACTTCTGTAATAGTATGCTGATAGTAGAATTAAACACACTGCTGTCAAGTACAAACAAATCTCATCATTTATGTTTGAATTGTCACCTAAATATCTCATTATTTTGACATTCTTGTGAATTTCAAGGGTACTCAGGTCATGGGGCCTGATTCTTCTCTTTTTAATGCCCTTAATATCTTAGTTTCTCTCTGATGTATAATGGGATTTGCTGGCAGAAAATACACCTGTTCATATGGAAACTCGGTATGCCTCATTCAAGTAGGACGTCCTGGAGCATGATGGAAAAGAAAAGTAGAAACAGGAGACAATGGAAAAAGGGCAAAAGGGCAAAATAAGCAAGCAAGTTAGAAGGTGGCAGAGTAAATGTGAATGTAATTGCAAAGGAAATTCAAAAATAATCAACTTTCAAAATTGAGGCTATAATGTTATCTTAGGCTTATGGTAGGATATAAATTAATTCATACCTTCTTGTGATTTATGATGTCACCGTTAAACCCTTAAATAGCATTAAATCCATGCAATTCAAAGTTGCACAGCATTTCTTTCTGTATACTATGTGTAACAACTCTGTAGATATTCCTCTAGTCCATGCACAGTCACAAATGCAATTTTAAAATAAAAATTGCATCAGAGCAGCCACTTACTGAGCAAGTAAAAAGCAAAAATACATGATCTGAATGGAAATCAGGTGAAGATCAAACACCTCTGTAAGTATGAGCTTTGTCAAGAGACATTATCTAACAGCAAGGTGCATCTGCAGAAAATACAATGTTCCTAACTGTTCTAGCGATTTATTTTTAAGTATTGAAGGACAAAGTATTTGTAGGGTCAGCCAGAAGTCATCATTGACGGGAAATATGTGAGATCACACAGAGATTAAGGAGGAAATACATTCAATTCATCCAAACATTACAATAATAGGATTAGAAAATAATAGGATTATAAATACTAAACCTTTGAGGATAAATTCTACTGTTGAGGAGATCTGTGACTGGATCTCTTGATTGTCTGCAGATCTCTTTACATCAGTAGAGGAACAGGAATCATTTGGAGCACTTCCTGGCTTAATTTGGGTGGTGTTTCAAACATGTGACTTTTTTTTTTACCAACTCTGACATATGATGTAGCCTCTCCAAAGCCCTTTCCAGGCATATTTTCCTATAATTCTATAATAGCTTAAGTGTGAATTATTTGTGTAAGGAGCTCTGTTCATCACGCTACACACACAAAGAGGAGTAGCAAACAATAAAAGCTGCTACTTAACTTCTTTTTATGAACAAAGACCAGGGTCATAATAAAAAAATAATAGTTTCGTGATAGATTATCTCATACAAGGGCTATAATTCTCCACTGCTTTTCACTCTTAGACAAAGCTATATTTTGTATATGATTCTGTTTTTACACTGGTTTTGAAGCAGTTGGCAGTGTAGTCAGGGTGGGGTATTTTTTTCCCAAAAAAGGCCAAATGTAAAATTACGCCTTCATCATTTTACAGTGGGGCAAGTTCCAAATTTCCCCTCCCATCAGGCTACAAGGCAGACAACACAAGAGGAAAATGTTGTGGACCGCAGTCACAGGTTTGATATTTAAATCAATACTTGTTGGATTCTGAATGCCACACTGGTGCAAGTTGCACTCCTTGGCCAATATATATTTATTTTGGGATCTATTTTAAACAGAAGCTAAGTGTACTTCATGGCAGTCCGCTGCTGAATTTGATCTGTGCATTCCTATGCTGCTGACTTATTCTGAGCTGAAATCCACGCGAGGTTTTAAGAACAAAGATTTAAGATTTACTTCGGGACACTATATTAGTTTATAAGGTTGTTCATCCATTTATTTAGACACTCACAGTTTGAGTTCTTACTCTGTATCAGCTACTCTTCTAAATGATAAGAAGATAAGCTATATATATATCTATCAGAGGAGGATAATCAAAACTGAAGAAAAGTGGACTAACATGGAGCAGTAAGGAAGTGCCCAGGGGACAATGTGATGTTGGAAGCTCTCACGCTTCCCTCATGAAAGCAGCAAGATTGGGGGATGGTTCCTGCGTATGTACCTGAGTGCACGCGCCGTATGGAAAAGCAGAGGTGTTAGAACTCCATGCAGAACCGCAGAACTCTTTTATTAGTATTGCAGAGACATGCGACAGGAAAACAGTGGTGGGTGGATAGAGACCAACGAAGTAAAGATGGTGCCTTCTTTACGGAGTTGCAGGGAACAACGGCAAGGCCTGGAAATCATGGGGGGATTTTTATGACCTTGAAATTTTCTGGAAAGTCGATATAGCGCAGTATGAGTATACAAGAGATTCCTAGGGCATGTTGGTAACAAGGACTTGATACAACAGACCAACGAGCCAGTTAAGGAAGAATGCATTGCTGGACCTGTAACTCACAAATGAGGAAGAACTGCTGGATGATGTGAAGAACAAAGGCAGACTTGGCCATAACGACCGTGTGATCGTAGCACATAACATCCCAAGAGAAATTAGTAGGATAAATAAGAAAATTAGAACCCTGGACTTCAAGAAAGCAAACCCGCTGGCTTACTTGGGAATCTGCTTGGAAACACCCACTGGCACCTTGGAAGCTTGGTCAATGTTCGAGGATAAGCTCCTGAAAGCACACATATGGTCTGTACTAGCATGCAGTCAATTGAGCAAGCGCAGCAGAAGGCCAACACAGATGACCACAAAGGTTCTGAGTGAAACTGAAGGCTGAAAGAAAGGCATAAAAACCAGTAGATTACCCAGATATATAGAACAATTGCCCAAGAACGGAGGGATGGAGGTAGGGAAAGGCTGGAGAAGATTCAGTAGGAGCTGAATCTAATGACTAATGCAAAAGGAAACAAGGAGGACTTCTAGAAATTAACAGTAGCAAAAGGAAGGTTGAGGAAAATGGAGGAAGAGACCTGCTGACGAAAGACTTGGAAAAAGCCAACATACTCAACAACTATTTTGCCTCCCTTTCTTCCAGCAAGGTCTGCCTCATCTGCCACAGACACAGCTGTATCTCAGCAGCTTGTGTCCAGTGGCTTCTGAAAGCAATATGTTATCACTCAACATCATAACAAAGGGCTGTCTCCATGCTGACATGATTTTCGTTGTTTCATCACTTAAAAGAGGAAGCCCATGAGAAAAAAAAAAAGAAAAAAAAAATCTGGGGAACTAGAGAGCTATCCATTCTGGCAATAGCTGCACGCTGGGATCATGTATCCACGGGGGACTATGCAGCAGTTTGGATGCAGGAGGCATTTGTTTGTAACTGGAAGGGTACCAATCCTGACGTATGGGAGAGAGGAGAGATCATTCTGAGAGATGCGAGTGATTAATAACAACTGTGCATTATTGTTGTTCTGGTTTGGGGTTTCTCTCTACAGCAGTGTGAATAAAATATAACATTTATATTAAGTGCATTCATATATCTGGTAGAATGTCGCATACTGTGCCAGAAAGCATGAAAAAGAGAAGTTAGGGATTTGCTAAACCTGTCAAGAAATGCTCGTATAAGAAAGAAGTAAATTCATATAAAATACGTACCTTTTTAGGAAATGTTTTCAGAAAACTAGAATAAACTAACCATCAACAAATTTAGAGGATGCAAGAGCTTTTTCATTTGGTGTTCAGTATCAGGAAGTATGAAAAGTATTGGTGATGCTTGCAGAGGTTTTCTAAATTGTGTAAGATCTGTCTTTCAGCAGTAAAGCTTTCTCCTGTGTGGAGTGGATTAAAGAAAATATTTGTACTTTAAAAATACATTAGGCAGAATTTTATGCCATCTTTTATTCACAAATCAATTTAAATAAAATTCATAAAGTTGTTTTTTAGGAGAAAGACAATAGTATGAAAATGGGGAAATTTTCCAAAATTAAAGATTTTGCTTTGACCTTCCTAGATCCACAAAAATACCTACCTACCAACCACAAAATTGGGATTGTGTGAGGTGTACCAATAGTCCTTCACCTCCTCAAATACTATGGCCTGACATGTAGGCAATTTACCAGGAATTCAAAGGTCTCAAACCACATCCATGGCGGGGGGATGTGTGACCTGGGACAGGAATCTGGAAGGCGGCTTCTTACCTGGTGTGAAAACAGAAAAAAAATTAGTCTCTGGGCAGTAGGACTGACCTGAGTTTGTCATTCTTAGATTTTTTATGGGTCATTTACGCTTCCAACCAATAATCACTTCAATATGCAAATTAGACTACATAGATCCTAAAACATCTTCTACCCTAGTATTTGAAGCACCACCTGAAGAGGTTTAACCAGCCTTGGGTTAAACCTCTGTTAGACACTGAAGGAATCCATGTATCATTTTCACCAGGCAAGTGTGCTAATCACTAGCCTGAAGAGAAACATAAAGCCAGATTTGTCACCTTCTTCTCCTCAGTTTTGTAAATAGTGTCTAAACTCCCTTTTAGTAATGCTGCCCATCATTTCAACTTATTTTTTATTAAAAATGTCTAAATTTGTACTGTTACTTTGTCTTAATTTTACCCCAAAGATTTTGTTTTATTTCAAAATTTTTGTTTATTTTTTGATTTATTTTTACCTTAGCAAAAAATATTTGTTAGTCACACATATCTCCTTCATATGCAGCCCAGAGGAAGAACTCTCTTATTGCATTATTAATTGTCTAATGCAGCCAAGACAGAAAATGTATCAAAAATAATGTTCTAAGTGCTTTAAAAAGTTGAGTTCCACCAAAAAAATGTAGATGGCCTACAAAAATATGAATGGTGATCCATTGGCCTTTCCCCATTTTTGACCTTGTGCTACAGATGCATGCATTTCATCTTACGTGTAACATCATTTCGTATGCATTGTTATCATGCCTACGTGTTGTGTACAAAATTTACAAGGGATGGTAAAAATTGCTGTCCCTCCATGTGCGTGGTGATGCACATCACATCTCTCTCTAGAGATCCCTCTTTTTTGCCATTGTATCTGATACCTAATTCAATATATATGGGGAATACCAGGCTTGCTCTCTGACGATGAGATGCCCACTGCACTTTCTCCGTCCACCTCGTGGCACAGACCTGATGCAGCATTAACTGTGGCTGAAGAGCCATTCCCATTCTTCTGAGCTGCAGTGACAGAGGCTAACAGGGATGACTGGAGAGAATATTAGTGATCTATGGGGCAGATACCAAGGAACACAGAGGCACACGTCATTTTTAGCTGTGGGTGAAGCTAGGTAGGCACACAGACTAAAAAAAGTCTTCAGCAAGGTCTGCTCCAATAATTTGCATCTGGAAGAAGAAATACATTATTATAGTTATACTCTATTCTGTTAGCTGACTGTGGTTTCACAACTTCACATCTAAGTTGACAACGAAGCCAACGTTTGCCGTGTAACTCAGAATCTGTCAGAATTAGCCACAAGTACCACACAGAGTCCCAAGGCGGGCGGTGGGAATCCTGGCTACAAAGTGAGCTCTCAGCTTCCCAGGGCTACAGGCAAAGACAACAGTAGTACTGCTACCCGCACTCCTTAAGATTAAATCTCTTTCTGAAGGAGAAATTGGCCCCAAATCGGGGCAAAGGAATTATAGAAATTCAGGGAAAAATGGAAAAAGGTCTATTGCTCGCTTTCTTTGCATACCTATGAATATTTGAGGTCAATCTCCCATGTATTGGCCTTCCACTTCTGCATCACTCACCTCCATTTTCAGCATGTGTTGCAATAAATTCAATATTCTTGACAATATGCACCACCCATCCATCTCTGGAGTGTTTTATGCAAAGTGGGCTACAACACTTGGGTAGATCTAAAACTGGATGTATAACAAGTCCTGCACCTCAGTACAATTATAAATGCCTATAGACCCTGACAGCTAAAGGAAAGCTTAGTGCCAGAGCACGTTCTGCTTTTTTCCATTGTGGAGGCATTAGGCATTCAGGGTGCAATGCTCTCCTTCGCATCCAGCAGCAGGGTCCAGCACAAATCGAACCAGAGCAGTCGGCACGGGTGGAAAGAGCTCTGTGGCTGTCTTGTTTGTCCTAAGCCATTCTTAAAACCTCTAGTTGGTTGTAAGAACATGCCAGCATGAAGGATTTATTCCAGCGAGAGGAAAAGAACTGCGTGAACAAGTTGAGAAAAACTAGTTGCTTTTTCCCTTACACTTCCAGAAATGAACCTTAACTTCTTTTAAAGTTCAAAAATGTTTATTTAAGTTGCACTTTTTTGTTCTGTGTTACTGTTACTGTTCTCTGAATAAAACCACAAATACAAAGAATAAAAACCTTGGAAAGAAGCTGATCCTTTGTTACCTCAAGTCGAGTCAGAACAAAAAAAAATTTAAAGAGAAATTAGCTTGATCTACAGGATACCCAATTATATATATATTTTTTTTTCCCACAGTCTTGTGTACGTGAAATGAGGCCCTGGATTTCCAGAGACTTTGCCAAGTGTACAACTTTAAAATTTGATGCAGGTCTTTGATTCTCTGCATTAGTGCAGTCACTGGTTCTAAACAAGTAAGTCTTACTATTCATATGTATCACAGCCGAGCACTAGATCTTCCTAAGCATATTCATCCCTTTAACGCTTAGTCTGTAGTATTCTGTGTGGTCAGACAGATAATGAGTTATTCAAAGACAGAGCAAAGATAAAGTAAGTGAATCTTTCAAACAAACACATACTTTAGTTTGTACAATATGCATATTTTGGAGAATATCCATTTTTTAATAACAGAGTTATTGTCTGAACGTATTGAGAATAATTTCTTCCTATTCACGGATGAAAACAAACATTCTTCGTATGATCTTTCTTTGGGAAAATAGGAAGAACAAGAAAACTTTGATTCCCCGAGTGGGAGGTTCCAGAAATAGGAGTGTTTTGGAATTTATACGATTCAGACTCCCAGTATAAATTAAAGGATTTTTAAATTCAAACAGTCTAGAGAACACTTCTGAAATGGCCCATAAGTTCTTCCAGGGGAAAAAAAAAAAAGAAGAAAAAAATTATGTCAGTGCTGATTGACAATGAACTATAGAATACTTTCACACTTTCACAGCAAATTGAAGAGAGCCAGTATTTTAAGGGACAGCNTAAGGGACAGCGTGTATTCCACTTTAAACAAGGGATAAAATAAATCTTTCAAATGTTTTTGTAATGTAGGCTTTGCTAAACATCTACCCTTTCGAGGCTTTGTTAAAGGGAGCTTGTTTACAAAGTCTGAAGCTGATGAGAAGCAGAAGAAAATTAAGAAATGTTATCTAGGTGAGTCAGTACGAACAGTCAGCTGGTCTCCTTCAGACATTTACAGAGGGCTCAGATAAATGGACAGAATGTTTAAAACTGGGCTGCACTTAATGAAAGTGCCTTGTTATAAGTATTAAACAC